>CM076575.1:1241230578-1241560097 GCA_034641835.2 Pinus albicaulis
CAATTACAATTTTTATTGCAATTTTCGACTTGAAAAAAATCTAAAAACTTAAAAAATCACTACCTAGACCTAACCAAATTCCACGAAATTTTTTGTGTGATCTAGTATGGTAATATACATTGACTCTAGACACTAGGAGTCACCCAAGGCCTCACCATCAAGCCATACTCCGACTTTGGGGTAAAATTGAAGGAAAAAACTCAATTAATTATTAACTCCTAGTAGGGAGATGATAACTAACCAAGTAAAAAAAACCTCCCAGAGTAATACTCACTGTTTGGCAAGGTCCCAAGCTACCTAGGCCTGTTACAGACTCTATACTGACTCAAAACTCATCATTACTAGCATCACTTATTACAATTCCCCGTAGGGCGTGGAATCTGGGTACAAAAGAAAATGATAAGAAGTAGAAGTAGAGTTTAAAAACTCTGTTGAACTGATGATATCTGATGGTACAAATGTCTTTTGTTCATCCTTGGGCATGGAGTCTTCTCACCATCATCCGGTGCCACTCCAGTGGTCAACACTACCCAAAAATCAACACTCCCTTTTAGCAAGGAATGTGCTCTAGTAATACTTCTACACCAGAAGCATCACCCTGATCCATGGCATCGGTCCTCTACGCTGCTGATGCTCGACTGCTACCCCTCATCCACTGCGTTGCTGCCTTTTGTACTGTTGCCCATGACACTGCCACTTGTCACTGCCTCATCTGTACTGCAGTTGCCTCTCAAATATTGCATCATGTTGCCCATAGCACTGCCACTGCTAACTGTTGCACTGCAACTCAGTTGCTAAGAAGTAAGCAACTGAAAACATCACCAAAAAATCCTAACATACGAGTGAGCCTGGGTGCACCTCGATATTGAAGCACCCTTTGCTGCAAATTTGCATTGTCCCTCTAGTGCCTCTGCATTGTTGCTGCTCTGCACTCCATAAGCACTGCCTTTGCGTTGTTGAAGTCCATCAACCTCTGCGTTGCTGCTACGTTGTTGATGCCTTTTCTCTGCGCTGCTCCAGTCTTCAGCGTTCTAGCTCTGCCAATGTTGCTCCATCATCCCTCGCACCAACTAACTCTATTCATCTTGCTACTGTCATTAAGGGCTCACGTAGCTCGTATGTGATCCAAGAGTTTGGGCATCTCAAGGATCCTGCCCCTTTACACTGCAATTCGAGAGAACTACATATCAATGTCGCCCCACCTCCTCTCCCGAGGCACATGAGCACTCATGGCCACATCGTCATCATCTCCATCATCGTCCTTAGCTGCGGCAACCTTCAAATCAAAATCTTCTTTTCCCTTCTTTTTCATAGGGCATGTTGTGTTGAAATATCCTAATTCACCACACCTGAAGCATCTGACCTTTGAAAGGTCTTTCTTCTTCTTCCTCTGTTGCCCATGTTGTCCTTTAGATGCGAGAGCCGCATCTTCCTACTCCTTAATCTTGATCCCTCTACTGCTAATGCCCGCCTTGGTCATCCTCCTAATCTCTTCTTGTCGAAGAGCTGCCCACATGTTTTCCCAACTTGGAAGCGTTGCTCTGCCCAAAATGCCTTGGACAAAGTTCTCCCACTCATCGAAAACTACATTCAGAGCAGTCCTCACCATAAGAACTTGTTAATTTTTGGGCAACTAGGTCCAAAATCCATGTTGCATTGCTCGTATGATGGAGATGATATTTTTGTTAGATTCTGCTTTCGGAGAGGTGCAATATTGATCTAAAGATCATCTTGTTTGGATGAGCATAACTTATATTTGGAATTGATTTTCCTCAGATGTGCAAATTGTCAAGGTCGGCCCTCAAGTCTCGATGATATGCTCCCATCAATAAGTTTTGTAAGTTTTGTTTCAGTCAAAGTCAAGTCAGTTGTTTTCAATCAAAGTTTCCAGTTTGTTCAAGTTTTTCAAAGTCTAGTTTGACTCCATCGCCCAGTGGTAAGGCTACCTGATCTACGGTGTTCTTGACACCTCCTAAAGGAGCTGCCATCCCTAGCTGGAGCCAATGTTAGCCCAGGTATGTCAGTGATCAAATGACTCTTTCAGTTGCTTTCCATTAGGTCATAACTTATAAGTCAAAAATTTACTTTTTCGAACCAGTTCTCAGAAATAGTTTTGGTCACTGAAGAAAGGCTAAACCATGTATGTTGCTCCTTCATTTCATTTATCATCATCATTGTCAAGGTCATCGCCATCATTAGTTTCAAGGTCACCATCTCCATCATCATCATTCAATAGATCTAGGGTTATGTCATTTCATTTCATTTAGGTCAAGTCTAGGCTCAGCCCTGCCTTTGGAAAAATCATCAAATTTTCACTAAAATAAGGCAGTGACCCTCCACTTCATCCATAAAAGCCTAGTGAAGGAGCAGGCGTGTTTATGAAGTTCAAATAAAGCCCTCTCTCTTGTTTCATATGGCTCAAGTTTCAAAAAAGTTTAAAATATCTCACCTTTGTCTCATTGTTTCATGAAATATAGTTTCACTGTCTCACTGTCTCTTTTAAAGGATCAAAAGTCATCATCCACAGTCAGAGCTCCAAGGGAGGTCATTTTGACCTATTTTCTTAGTCAAATGAAAAAGAGTGTCATTTCAAGCTTCAAAAACATCTTAAGTGTTTTAAAAAGTCATGTCCAATGTGAAAGTTCAGAAGTGTTCAAAAGTAGTCTCACTGTCTCACGAAAAGGAGAAAATTTGTCTCAAGGTCTCATTTTAAAAGCCTAAGAAGGTCACCTCAAGTGTCGAGGAATGCAAAAGAGGTTAACTCCTTCCTCTCACCTTACTCAAAGAGCCAAAGAGTCACCTTTCATGTTTAAGGGTTCAAAAAGTGTTTTTTTGTCTTCTTACCTCATTTGAAAAAGTCAGCATGTCATCCTCCAAGTTACACAAAAGGTTTAAAAAGGTCAGTTCAAAGTCAAGAAGAGTGAATGAAATCACATTTGTTTTCTTTCATCCCATGTGAAGGAGTAAAAAGTTACTTTCAAAAGCATGAAAAGGTCAAAAATGTTTTTGTAAATGTCAAAGGGAAAAGGTAAAGGTTGTCAAATATTATAAAGGGAAAGGAAACTTCATTCTTCTTTTAGTGTTATCCTTTCATATGTGTGAGAGCCACTTTGATTACCTCTCTATATTCTCAAGATTCTCTCACAAACTCTCAAGAAAACCACGATTTTACATTGTTGTGGGTAAGAAGAAACCTTTTGTTACGCTTCTGTGGAGCTCAAAGTCCTTTTGTTACGCTCCTGGATAGTGTAAAATTCCTTTTGTTACGCTTCTCGGTAGTGTAGAATCCTTTTGTTACGCTCCTATGTGAGGTGATAAACACGTTGTTACCTTTCTATCTTGGCAGAAATCTCAGTGGTTACGCTTTTGTTGTGTATATTACCCAATTGTTACGCTTCTGGGAGATACAAAACTCAGTTGTTACGCTTCTTTTTACAGGACAGTTTCCAGCATTTTGAAGCTCAAAACCCTCCAAACTCTCAAAGTTTGCCATCCATCCTTTGTTGTAGCCTCCATACAAGGTAAGCAACCTTCCATGCTACTGTTGTGGCTCAGATGTTGAAGGTTTAAATCCTTTTTATGTCATTTCATGTGTTACCATGTGTTCACTGTCCATACATTAAAAAAAAATTTATGATAAACCCTAACCTACCCCTTGGACCTAAAAACCCTAACCCATCATGTAAAACATGATTCTTACATCCCATATGCCCCATCTATACACTCCTATCATCTACATCACCATCCATAACATGTTTCACACCTTCAAACCCTCATTCTAGCTTTTCAATACAGTGAAAACATAGATGACTGTGTTTTAGGGTTTTGAAGGATCTAGATTTATCCATTTTCACTCATTCCACTTGCATTGTGGAGCTAAGGTGTCAGCATACCCTCTGAAATTTTATCAAAATTTTTTGTTAGCTCCATAGCCCTCATTTCACCTTCTAAACCTAAAACACTTTTACACTAGTTATTCTCGCAGCCTAAATTGGAAATTTCCCGTGTTTTGAGGTTTTGAACACCCTAAACTCATCCATTTCCCCTCATTCCACTTTCATTGTGAAGTCAAGGCACTACCCTATCCACTAAATTTTTATCAGTATTTTTACTCAACCCTATCACCTCCATTTCATCTCACTAACTTACCCTACTATCACAGGGACAGTTTGGCTTAAAAATCAGTTTCTGAAGCAATGGAGATGAATTTTACAAAAGTGAAAGAAGCTTTTGTCAATCATAGGCCAAAGAACAAAGGCCTCCTTCAATTTATGCACAGGTGTTATGGCTTGAGAGGAATTCCAACAATACTCTTGCTCCAAGTCATTTCCTGCAATTCTGGACAAGTTGTCTTCAAATCAACTTTTTAGGGGTTTGGAACAAGGGTTTGCAGTGCTTGAGGACTCCATTTTGTAGCAGACGTCCTAAGATTTCCAACCATACCACTTGCAGCCCCAAAATCCTCTAGGAAGACCTCCAAAATACCTCTCAAAGGGCTTTGTTACGCTTCTGAAACACACTGTTATGCTTCTAGAACACACTAGAGTAACCTTGGGAGAATGAACTTTTGAAGGCCTTCCCATGGGTCATTGTACAAAATTCAAGATATTCTGGAAACTAGACACACGGAGCTAGTTAATCGTTCTTTCAGAAGTGGATTTGGACTCTTAAAAGTGCCACAAAAGTTCCTCCAAAGTTTTATTATGCTTCTGCAAATTGTTTTTTCTTGAGTCAGAATTGTCACAAATTAACATTGGATTCCTCAAGACACTTGTCAAGCTCAGAAATGGTCACAAATTCGAGGCTATGAGTTTTCATTAGAGTTATTATGTTGGTTTTTGCTTCCTATTGTGATGGAATTTGTAATTAATGTAAGGGACAAACACTCCTAGTTTGTAGCTAAAAATCAGGGAATGGTTTCTAGCCTCCCTAGAAACTAGGAAATGACTCATCTTTTGCATTTATGATCCATTTTGGATGGGATTTCGACCTGGTGAGGTGTCATGGTCTATATTTTCTATAAGTAGACTATCTTTTGTCATTGTTGGGGTTGGATAGTTGTTAATTGCAGTGGAGCTATTGTACAAGCTTTTGCCAATGAAATCAAGGACAGTGTTGCAAACATAGTGTTGAGACTCCTGTCGTATGCCTTTGAGCATTGTTTTTCTCAAGGTTGCAAACATCGCGATCGGGATTAAATCGGCGAGGGGAAAAAATCGAAAAAAAAAACGTAAAAATCGGGAAAAAATCAGTAAAAATCGGGAAAAAACCGGCACATACAAAAATATTCATTTTTTTTCAATTTTTTTAATATCTAAATCACCCACAACATAAAATAAATGCATTGACACATAAATATGAAAAAAAAAAAAACTAATATATAAGACATGTAATATCATGTCTAGTGCTACATCACACATAATAGTGAATCATGTCCTAAATACTAAGTCCTGAGTCTCACTCAACCTCAAAATATCAACAAAAAATATAATAATGTATCTCATATCATGAGTCATAATGTTATATACAAAGGAATGCACCAAATAACCTATACCATTGATTTCCTCTGCCCCTCTTGCGAGAAAATGTAACAGCTTTCCCTCTAGACGAAGAAGCTAGCGGGGCTGGCAATGGACTCTGTTGTGCTCCAGATCCTGAAGCACCAGGAGCTAAAGGAGGCGGAGGCCATTCTCTCTAGGTAGCGGGTAGGTGGTGTGAGTGGTGAAAATCACCTCATCACATTTGTTATGTCTCCTCCTCCTCATGAGCTCATCATTTTAGATTCCTTAACTACTATAAATGGGATCGCTATTGAGGCTATAAACATCAAAACCTCTAGCTCAAAATTCTTCAGGACTTGGATTGCTCAACCTTATAACATGATAGAAATTGAAAAAGTTTAACATGCCTAACATTGATTTTGGAATGTCAGGAAGAGGTTCATCTCCTCACCCTTAAAATGCGGTAGAAAAGATTAACATACCTAACCGGTTGTTTTTCCTTTGAATGAAGGGTACATTCTTGTTAAGACCCCAGTGGGAATTCAACAATCAATACCACCAACATCAACAAAGTTCAACAATCAATGCCACCAACATCAAGGTTCTTAAAGGACTTCATACTCTTGATCAAATACCAATCTCATACCCTTACACGTGATAGAATCAAATGGAAACAATGCAAATCCCCAAACCATGAAACCCTGAAAAACGTTAAATCTGTTGAATTTTGAGTGAAATCTAAAATTCTAATTTCTCCATATGAAATCCAATGAGATTGAAACCACTCTTAAACATCCTGAGTCATTTCATGGTAATGTTAAAAATTTAAGTAAGTGATACAATATCACTTTTACTTTAAAATGTTCTTCATTAACTATATAGGTGTGTCAGGAAAATGAAACATAAAAACTGACAAAAAAATGGATTTTGAACTTATAGGGTTGTTGTTTGATGGAGCACGATTTTTATAAAAAATGTGGGCACCTCCCCCGATTATGATTTTTTCAAAAAAATGCATTCACCAAAACATCATTGATTTGTCGTTTTGTTGAAAAATTCACGATTTTTGAAAACATGTTTGTCAATGTAATCATTTTGCTTTGGTTTTTCTCTGTAAACTCATGATGTCGAATCTTATGTTACTCATCTTTCACATATATGCTTCTTTATGCTAAATCTTATCAGTTTATTAACTAAAAACATGCTTTCCATGCTCTATTTTTCATAAGATTTTTATAAAATTGTCTTGCTCTTCTGATGAATGAATTCAGTTTAATGCTCATTCTGATTCCCTCTCATTTCACTCTATACACAATGACAAATTAATCATGCTTCTTAGGTTACCTACCTCGTCTCACCCTTACCTCTGCAACTAAACCTTTGAAATCAGATCAATACCCTAGATCTAGTCTCCTAACTGTCACTCCTATCCAGCAAAACTCCAAACAAATAAAAACCTTAATCTATTGAATATCATAACTAGCCTAAAACATTATATCTAGTCATCCCTTTGACTGCAAAGTGACATAGAGAGAGCCCTCTGCGTGGGGTAGGGCTAGCGACGACACAAAGTTTGGTGTAGCGTTTGCTTCTCCAATCCTACTATCGGCCTTAGGAAGTTGGGGAGCCTTAGGAAGTTGGGGTGAGTGATAAACTTGAGATCCATGAAGTATTCTTTGCTATGGTGGAGGCCCATAGCTCTCAATGCTCACCCTACAAGTGCCAATGAGGCTCTCTGGAGGGATAAGACCCCGTATAGGGAGACCAAGCCTCAAATGGAGACCCACCTGCAATCCTACATAAGATCCAATGCGTCCCCTTACCCTCCAATACAACAAGCCATTAGAATAATCAAGTAAAAGAGCTTACAAGTCATGGAATCAATGGGGCACTTCATGGTGGCATGCCCTTCCATAGTGGGCTTTGGCATGTACAAATGTCTCCCAGCTCAATAGGTGGGTTAACCAAGGAGCCTATTAGGTGGTTTCAACCTCTAAAGGGGGTGACATGTCCATGGTACATCCCTAAAGTGGTAGGTGGCACATTATATAATAATTGGACAGAGTGGGGATCGGGGAATCATCCAGACCACATGTCATGATACAAGGGTAGCTATAATAAGATAAGCCCATGCCTGGGTATGTGAGTGCAAGAGGGAGTGAATCGTGGTACATGAGTTACCCCGACCTTTGTTTTTCCACCCTTCTTCATATGCCTTTTGCCTTTGATTGATTTTTCTTCATAACTGCTTGGGGCTCAAAGGGATGAGAGCATGATGTGTAATATGTAGCAGTGATACCCCCTTAGGGTGGGGCAGTTCATTGCCCACCAGGGGTTGGGACAATCATGGGTTCCTTAATGAGGGAGGGGGATCATCTAGGGCCCATAGGAACTAGGGTGATGGCCATGGATAAGGGGTAGAGCTCGTGTTAAATTTGTGTCCCAGCCATTTTTGCATTTTGTGGTACATTTTTTATTGAGTGGCCAAATTATGTCTTTTATTTTGTTTTTAGTTGCATCAACCTCTAGGGCATCATTCCAGGCCCGACCCAAAGTGTGGACAAGGGGAGGGGGAGGCTAACCCTATGTGGACCCAGTGGACACATGTGGACCCAGATGGGAAAAGAGATTAATGGGGCTAAAATGAGTGGAAGGGGAGTGATGTGGGTGTTATGGGGAAGCGAGACCACGCAACCAAAATCGGAATTTTCCATGTAGTGCCTACCCTAAAGCTAATGGTCAGTAAAGGAGATCCTACGGGAATACGATACAAGGGTAACCACAAAATCAAGCAGTGGAGACAAGAATACAGACCTAACCCACTCTTTCTACTGAATCCCCTCACCAATCCATGCCCAAAAGTGCCCATGACAAGTAAGGAAAATTACTCAACTATACCAATGAAAAGTCATAACTTTGGGGTCGGGAGGCCCACCTTCAAACATACAACCATGACAAGTGGTCGAGGGACCACAAGGCTGGCTTAGGTGGTGGAGACAATGGCACATTGAGCTATCTGGTGGTTGCAAGGGGCTACACTGCCTGCCGGCTGAGGACCATCTAGGAGAAAAAAAATCTCCTATACACACTACCCACAAGTGGTGGATAACAAAGCTTAAGGTTTGGGAAACCCTATCCTCCATTTCTAGCTTTGGTGTTGAAACTAGACACCCTAGTTGGTCTTGAAAGTGGAATCACTTAGATTTCACCATTGGGATTCAAAGCAGAAGACGAATTGCAGAAGATATTGAGGTAAAGAGATGTTATCAGTTAAATTTATCCTCTAACATGGGTTTTTCTCTTCATTGCTTGGACAGACTGAAAATTTCTATGAGGATGAGTTTCCATGCCCAAGAGGAGGTTGAGTTAGACACGAGTATTTCTCTACTGAATGGTTGGATTTTAAATACCCAAGTTAAGTTCTATTGCATTCTCTATGCCAAATTTGTATCCTCTTGCTGAGTTTGTACCATATACAAAGGGGTCGAGATTCCTTGTGTATTTGTTGGTCATGTTTATCCTACTGAGGGGTCGAGTATCCTAAAAATTTGGTGGGTCGAAATCCCTTATTTGTTGGACTGAGTTGTTTCCTTTGGAGACTGAACTGATACACTAAAAGGAGGGTAAGAGGCTATCATTTATCAGTAAATTGAAGAGAGGTGACTCTTATTTACCTGGTATGTGTTCCCTTTGTTATGTTAAAAATATCAAGGGTACCAAGGAAGTATTTCCTAGTGCATTAGCCTTTTTGCCTAGGAAGACACTTTAATTAAATTTTTGGCATGTGATTTTATGGGTTATATTAAAGTCATCAAGAGAAAATCACTTTATATGGTATATGTACTAGGCAATTTATGTTTATGTCACTTTATGAGAAAAAGGTCGTAGTCTAAAAAAAAACCCACAGAATAACCCAGAAATTGCGGTAAGACTATGAAAAATTCCATCAAAGATTTTTGAAAATCTGGGTTACAGTCATTAAACTTCAGTATTTTGGGTGCCCTAAAGGTTTTTGATAGTGCTGAATCCATTTCGACCATCAAAAATGCAATTCAAACACTCCAACTACCTGATTTTTTTTAAGAAAAAAAATACCAGATTCTGGCAAAAAACTGTCGTCCGGGCTATTTTGTTGCGTTGGTAGACAACTCCGAGAAAAAGTACCAATGTACTTTATAATATTAAAGTCACTTTTCATTTTTAAAGTGACTTTATGTGGAGAAAAAGTACAAGGTACATGTTACCGCTCAAACTAGCAAGGTTCCTAGGCTATAGAGCAACTACTAGGTCAAGAAGCAACAATAGAGTGATAACCATTGTCACCTCAACTAAAGCTCCCTGCTCTTTACGGAATTTCACTGATGGGATGAGTCACGTTATGAGGGGAATCACAAGAATGGATGGATCAATGATAAGATGTGAGGTGATTCCTAAAGCCTATTCACAAGAGAGGCTCAATTGAATAGCTTACTTGATTGAGAAGCAAGGTGATAGGCTCTCTAGGAAGGGCCAAAAGGACACTTGAGCATAGATTTGGAGGATATGCCTTAACAAGGGGCTTCCTAGACTTAAGGATCCTTATGGAGAAGCGGATTCTATGTAATCCTTGTGGAATTTGAGTTATGGAGTTGTGGGACCACAGAGAACCCAAGTGGACCCAAACTAGGTCAAGGGTATGGAGTTGATCAACCAAAGAGGGGCTTGACCTAATTAGGGAAGAGGCTAGATCAAAGGAATAATTTTCTTTTGAGATTTGAATGCAATGATCCTAGTGAGGACACTAACCCAAATCAACCTAGGGGGAGTTGGTCTTATGGCTAGGGCTTGCTATATCTCGGGATTCCACCATCGCATTTGCCTTAAACTTGGAGGACCTCTTGAGCAAACTCCAGTGCAGTAGTGAACCGCAATTCAATGGTTTTGGATGGCTACAAGGAATTTCACTTAATGCCCTAGGTGACCCTCTAGGGTTAGTCTTAGGATTGGGAAAAGTGAAGAAAAGAAAGGTAAATATGACCACAAAGGGGATGCGAGGATCAATGCCTTGCTTCTTGGGCTTAATGGAGTCAAGATACACCTAGATCAAGAATTTTCATAAGCTAAGGAGCCCTAATTGACCTTTGCTAGCCTCTCCAAGGGCAGCAGCGATGTTAATAGGGATTTATACTTCAAATTTGAGAAAGAAACAAAGTTTTGAGGTCTTTCAACCTAAGAAGTGCCTCTAGGAACATTCACCCAATCCCTCAAAGAGCAACGCATGCATTAAATCAATTATCCAAGGTCCAGAAGAATTTGGCATTACATTAACCCATACAAGAATAATGATAACAATATACATGCATTTGACAAGTAAGATGACAAGAATAGCATTAAAAGTTCACTTACATAAGGGAGAGAGTATATTCAATCATCAACTACGCTTTAGAAAGAAGCTCCAAAGACAATAGTGAAAATCCAAACATCATAGTGCATCAAGAAAACCCCAAAAAGTTCATCCCAATAACAAGTGCGAAAATCTATAAAAAGATACTAATCCAATCCAAGTGATGATGAGAGCAATGGATGAGCCTCTCATTGATTTATATCCTTCCTAAGAAGTTTGATTTCCCTAATTAGGCCTAATTAAGCCCCAAATAATAAAATAATGTGCAATAATAACATCCCTTGGTGACAAGCCCACCAAGATAGCTCAAAAATAGAAAGATAAGCCTCTCAAGAGGGCAAAATAGAAAACATGATGAGTCGTTAGGCCATTGAGAAGGCCTAGTGGAGTCCAAAGTGTGCCAATGTGTGAGAATAAGCTCCAAAAAAAGTGAATGAAGGTGTGGCCTTTTGATATCCAAGCAAGTCACATGTGGTGACTCCAAGTGTGTGTGGGGGCACAATGACATCCTCATGGGTCTCCAAGTGGATCGATAATGCCTGTAAACCATCTGCAAGGTCTGGGATGATGACATAAGCCCTCCCTTTGTCTCTCGCAGCGAGACATATCATCATCTGGACCGTTGAACATCTGTCAAGTGTATGGTTCAAGTGTGAATCTGGTTGGGCATGGTGATCCAAGTGCATCATCCTCATCCAAAAGGTGGAACGCGAGCAATCAATGAGTGGTGTTTGGGATCCATGAAGTTCTCTCTGCTATGGTGGAAGCCCATGGCTCTCAACGCTCACCCTACAATTGCCAATGTGACCCTTTGGAGGGCTTGGACCTTGTATAGGGAGACCAAACCCCAAATGGAGACCCACCTGCAATCCTGCATAAGATCTAATGTGTCCCCTTGCCCTTAAGTACAAAAAATCATTAGAATAATTATGTAAAAGAGGTTACAAACCATGAAATCAAATGAGCAATTCATGGTGGCATGCCCTTCCATAGTGGGCTTTGGCATGCACAGGTGTCTCCAAGCTCAATAAGGGGGTTAACCAAGGACCCTATTAGGTGGTTTCAACCTTCAAACGGGGTTACATGTCCATGGTACATCCATCAAGTGGTAGGTGGCATGTGATACAATAATGTAATGGAGTGGGGGACAAGGGGAAGGCTCCAAGCCACATGCCATGGTACAAGGGTAGCTATAATAGGGGAAGCCCACACTTGGGTATACAAATGTAGGAGGGAGCAATCGTGGTACATGAGTTACCCTGACCTTTGTTTTTCCACCCTTCTTCATGTGTCTTTTGCCTTTGATTGATTTTTTTTCATAATTGCTCGAGGCTTTAGGGAATGAGAGCATGATGTGTAGGATATAGCAATATATACACCCCTTTAAGGTGGGGCAGTTCATTGCCCACCAGGGGTTGGGACAATCATGGGTTCCTTAATGATGGAGGGGGATCATTTAGGGCCCATAGGAACCAGGGTGATGGACATGGATTAGGGATGGAGCTCAAGTTTGGTTCTTGCCCACGTGTTAAATTTGTATGTCCCGACCATCTTTTGCATTTTATGGTACAATTTCCTATTGAGAGTGGTCAAATATACTTTTTCTTTTTTTAGCTACATCAATCTCCTGGGCATCGTTCTAGGCCAAACCCAAGATGTGGACAACGGAAGGGGGAGGCTAACTTCACGTGGACCCAATGGAAAAATGTGGACCTAGATGGGAAAGGTGATAAATGGGGTTAAATGAACGAAGGGGAGTGATGTATATGGTATAAGGAAGCTAGACCACGCAACCAAAATATGGATTTCCCATGTAGTGCCAACCCTAAAGCTAACAACCAGTAAAGGAGATCCCACGGGACTAGGATACAAGGCTAACCACCAAATTATGCAGAGGAGACAAGAGTACAGACCTACCCCACTCTTTCTACCAAATCCCCCCACCAATCCATGCCCAAAAGTGTCCATGAAAAGTAAACAAAATTACTCAACTACACCAATGAAAATTCATACCTTTGGGGTCGGGAGGCCCACCTTCAAACACACGATCATAACAGATGGGCGAAGGACCACATGCCTGGCTCAGGTGGCAAAGAAAATGGCACATCAAGCTATCTGGGGCTGCAAGGGGTTGCTAGCTTTCGGTTGAGTACCATCTAGGAGAAAAAATTTCTCCTATGATACCACACACGGATGGTGGGTAACTGGCCTTCTTGGTAGGTATGGCCTCTAATCACCTAGTGAAATAATTCGTAGCGGTCAAAATCCACTTATGACCATTGCTATTCCTTAAATTCTCCAATCAAGTCAAGACCCCATTGCTAGAGCAATGCATCTACAACCACTAGTTGTAAAGTGAGCACAATCAACCTTTGCTTTCACAAGAAAAATTGCAATGATTGACACTCTCTAGTGAACTTATGAACATCTAAGAAGATGGATGGCCAATAATAGCCACCGCTAAGGATTATATGCATGGTAGTTTTTGTCAGTGTTAATAATATTGGTATTGGCAAAATATCAGTGAGGGTTCTGAAAACATCTTTTCAACAATATCAGCGAAAATATCGACAAACATAGAAAATGCATAATATTTTCATTTTTTTTTTCAGATTTTTAAACATATAAAGCAATAACAACATGAAATAAACACACTGGCACATAAATATGAAGAAAGCAATGATATATATAATGTAGTGGATGTAAAATAAAAATGATACATCAAAGGAAATACCAAATCCTACTTGTTGAAATATGTAACTAGATTCAGTCTTCATAATGACAGATGTAATCATGATTTTATGTATTTAATGGAAAGAGAAAAATAAATTGATTATTATAAGTCTTGAGACATGGGTTTCATGCTCAAGAGAATTTATTTTATAGGTCAAAGCACCCATTGAGTGCTTCTAGGTTTGTTATAAAGTCATTGAGTCATTGCCATGTATGAATGACCAATTTGGGCATGTTACATATTGTAAAGAAAAATTTATTGAGTCATAATCAAGTCAAAAGACCCTCCAAGACCTCGTCATGGCACAAAGTTCAAGTCGGCCTAAGGAAACTTCTAGTTAGCCTAAAGGAAGCAATTTGACCCTATGTGAAGCCTGTATAAAGAAGGCTTAGGCCTCATTTGGAGACAACTCTCTCACTCACACGAATTTGATCTTATGGATGAAAGGAAGTGCGAAGAGGAGGAAGGCTAAAGAAAGAGAAAAAGTCGAAGTTTTGGATATGGTTTTGGGCTACTTCTCTCCACACGTGCGAAGGAATTAGGGCACATATTGTTGCAATGAAGTCGAGCTGCAAAATTGAAGTTAGGTCACCAAGAAGAGTTGTTTTGGAAGTCGATTTCTCTAGGAGAGAGAATCTACCCAAGTGAAGAAGAGAAGTTGCAGTTGCAGCTTCTTGTTGCAATTGTAGTTGCAGTTTCGAGTTGCAGTCGAAGTTGCAGTCGAAGTTGCAGTTTTTGGGCAAGATGAAATCGCAGTTTCTGGGCAAGTCGAAGTTGTAGTTTTAGGGCAAGTCGAAGTTGCAGTTTCTGAAAGTTGAAGTTATAGTTGTAGTTGTAGATGCTAAGTAGGTCGTAGTTGTTGGAAAGAGAAGTTATTCAAAGAGCAAGCATTGACTTGATCTTGGAGGGGTTCTTGGTCAAGGGTCTAGGTCTTGGAATTCGTCAATTGAAGATTCTATAAGAAGAAGAATTCTTGTGGGTTTTCCTCTCAGGTTGGAGAGGTTTTGGCCCTGGCCAGTCTCTTACATCTTGTGTCCTTTGTCTCATTGTTCTTTATGATTTGGTAGTTGTTTGATGAAGAAAAATACATAATAATAATCAAGTACAAGAAGAACCTAATTAAGAAAAGTAAAAAGTCATCACAAGCAATTATCATTATAAGAGAAATCATCTAATATCTCTACCTTATATTTCTCAACACTATTGATCCCTGATAATTGTCCAATCAAGGACTCATGTGGAGAACCAATACAAAATAACATTACATATATAAAATTATCTCATCATCATGAGTTATATATGGCAAAACAAATAAAACTAGCAACTATCTATTTGAGATCAGTGCACTCTCCCCCTTTTACAAGAAAACATGATGAGCTATTTGTCAAGCCTGCACCTAGCAGTAGAAGGCCCTGACCTTGCACCTAATGTCAAATAATGATTATTGGGTATAGAGTTGTGCTCTCCGATATCTGTAGCAGATGGTGTTGACGCTGACGCTCCCACTGTCTCCTACTCCTCCTCCTGTTGTTTCTCCTCCCTCGAGTCCTCCTCCTCTTGCTACCCCTATACTAATGGTTCCTCCTCTAACCACGTAGGTGACTCCTCCATGATGGGAACCTCAGACTCCACCCTCCCCTGAGGCAATACATCAATATTGTCTAACTAAATGGCATTTGGATCCATTGGTTTCTCTATTTCGTTCACTCAAAGTCAGATATTGTAACGCACATACACTAAATCATTAAGGCATGAGAACTCCAACCTGTAAGAGTGTCAAAACAACTAATGAGTCTTGACACTTGAGGGTCATAAATTAAAATTGCAAAAAATGTAATTGCTCAATTAAAGGTTGAAGCTCAAAGTTATACCCATTGCACTTCATTGAGTGTATTTTCACAAATACACTCCGATTGCGCTCACACCCTGAAGAGCTACAGGTTTGACTCGGGATTCTTATGGTCAATTTCTACAAATTTGGTGCCCTTGCACCATAGCTTCACCACCAAATATCTACAACAAAATAAATAAATAAATAAAACTTCAAAACTTCAAAACATAATTAAACTTTCAAATAAAACATAATTGAATTTAAAAAATTTAGAATTATAAGTTAATAAATTGAAAATTCTAATGAGTCATGACTTGTCACTTACGTGGCATGAAGAGGGTCCTTACCCGAATAGCATCATCAAAGCCAAATAGGCCAGCACAATCCCAATAAAACTGTATCTCGAGATAAATTTTGTTGTGACGCTCAGGATCGAGTACCATATTATGAATACAGGAACGAAGCCCTTCCATCACCTCGCTATCAAAAGCAAAGCCGCAATTGTATGAAAATGCGGGGTTGAGGAAGAGTGTTGTTGCATGAATGGATCGATGAAGCATCCTTGTCCACCAACTATCAATCGCATCCCATAACATCATCTGTATATTAAGCCCAACAAAACCCTTGTCTGCATAATAAGCACAAATGGTCTCCTTGGCCCTACCCATGGCCTCATACAAATAAGAGCAGGTTTCTCCCCATCTACCAATCTCAGAACCTTTACTATAGGTTCACTAACTAAGCACACTTCTTCTACTCCTCGCCAAAATGTGTCAGTGTACACCATTTTTGCAATGGCTCTCCCATCTTGTCTCCTATTGTATCTACAATCACACCACTCATCATAAACAAACATTTGCTTCAACTCAAACTATCATTGAAACAAAGACTGAAGAGTAATAAAGTTGGTGGAAAAACGTGTGATTGCAGTTTGCCGCAACTCCCTGTTTGTAGTGTATCTCCTCATGAGGCTAAGAACAAAAGCATGGTTATATATAAACTTGGGAATGCTCCTATACATATCAATCACCTCTTTGATGAAGGAGAGTTTCCCCATATCCTCAAGAAGCAAACCAATACAATGTGCTACACATGGAGTCCAAAACAATGTGTTGTGCCTCTCCATAAGCCTCTTTTCGACAACCACATAATTAGTTGCATTATTTGTTATGACTTGCACTACATCCTAGAAACCAATCTCCCGAACGAACCCATGTAACAACTCACAAATCAATGTTGCATCTTTTATATGTGTTGATGCGTCCACTGATTTAATAAACATGGTACCTTTAGGACAATGTACCAAGAAATTTAGAAGGGTCCTACCCTTCCTATCTATCCAACCATCAGACATCATTGTGCATCCAGACAACTCTGATGTCTACTTCAACTTTGCCAATCTAGAGTTGATATCTTGCTTTTCTCCTTGAAGGATTGGCCCCCACAACTCCTCATATGTAGCACTTTTGTACCCTGGGCCCACAACAGCAATAGCATTATACATTGGCTGCCAAAATGGATTGTTTTTGGTGATGCTGAGAGGTAAGTCACTCCAAAAAATACACCTCCCCGTAACTCTATCTACTTCTTGCTTCTTTTTTTAAAAATTGATTTTATGGAAGGTTGTGCTCCATGTCCGGTTCATGGAACAAAAAAGGATGACCTCCCACTCCCAGTAGCATCAGCAAGTGACGTTGTGGGGCCCCTCCCATTACCCTCGGCCTCAAACTCGAAAGAAGATATCCCAAAAGATCTACCTGCACGTTCAGCCTTGTTTCTTTCTGTCTCTTCTTTCTTTCTATCGTTTTCATCCATTACTTCAAGAGTTGTTTTGTATAAGCTTCGCTCTAGAAACCATACAAAGCCCAACATCATGTCCAGGGAGTCTAGCTAGATGGTATTTCAATCGTGTAACCCCTCCTGTCATCTTGGTCCCACACAATTTGCATGATAGATATGCTCGATTTGTCCCACCATCATGTCCCTCGTACTCCCAAGTTGGGTAGAAGGGCTTTGGCATATTTGTAGTGGATTAATGGACAGCGTCAAAATTCAAACCTAGGGCACCAAAAAAACAAAAAATTGGCATTAAACCCCCAAAAAAACAAAAAATTGGCATTTTAAAAAATATTTTTTTTACTACATTATTTGCAATGAAAATTGGCAATAAGAGGTTGCATAAGAAAGTTTAAAAAAATGAAGTTTGTTGTCCAAATATGGAGAAAACCCTTGCATTGGCTCATTGGAATGAAAATCATCGCAAATGGAAAAGAAAAAAAATACAAAGAAGCAAAATGTTAGTAGGCAAAGAGGCAAGCAAGCATAACCCTAAATCTATGAAAAAAACCATTGACATAGGGGTTTTTAGGAACATACATGTTAAAGGAAGAAATGAAGTTTGTCTCATTGACCTTAAATCTTTGATCCACAAAAAAAATGGTTGGTGATGATAATGGTTGTTTGATCCTCAATCTCTCTCCTTGAAAACCACCAAAAAGCTCTTCCCCTTCCTTCTCCAAGATTAACAAAGAAAAATGAGCAAATAAACTCAAAAATTCGGTTTTGTAGCCGCGACCTAGCTTGCCCAACGATAAACTGCATCGTCGTGCAATATTTTGCTGAAATATCATCAATATTTCAGAAATATCGCGATATTTTCAAAGTGGGAAGTATCACGATATTTCCTCGACGATATCTCATTTTACCGAAAATATCACGATATTTACGAAAATCAACGATATTATCAACACAGGTTTTCGCAACATGATGGCCACCAAAAAACCCTTGATTAAATTCTTTGATGAGGGTCTATGATTCCTCAAAGGTAACAAGTCGCAAGATCAACCTATCCTGGCTTTTCCATCCCAACCCTTCATCAATGAAGCAATACTCGGAGGCCTTCAGACTCTTCAGCCTCAAAGATCTACATTTATGCTTTGGGAGGTTCCTATGACTACTCAAGTGTCAAAGGTAATAAATGATACCTTTATACCAGTCAGTGTTCTCTAACTCTTGAGTATTTGCATTTACCATGGCACACATTTCGTCATCAATTCCAAGGGCTTCCTCATTTCCCTCTGCCATGAGTTTTGCAAGTCCTTGACCTTAATCGCTTTAGTGGGTTTGATTTCTAAATCATACTCTTGTATCTTTGACACCCACGTTCCTCTTGTTCCCAAGTAATCCTATTGAGATAAGATTTCCTTAACCGCAAAATGAGGAACAAACACCACGATCTTAGAATAGCCCACGTAAGTGTCGAAATGCTTTAATGATTTAACCAAAGCATAAGTTTGCTTTTCTGTAATGGCATATTTGAGCCCTACATCCCTAAGTATCTTGCTGATGAATGCAATAGATTGTTCATGACCTTCATTCTTTTGAAGAAGAACCCCAACGATGGTGTCCTCCGAAGCGAATGAGAAAATGATAAATTCTTTGGTATAGTCAAGCTAACCAAGACTAGGGCGGGGGTGATGGAATACTTTATTTGCTGGAACATTATTCTACTTGCCTCATCCCACTTGAAAGTTGCATCCTTCTTTAACAACTTATTCAAGGGTTCATTTGGAATAAACCTCTGGATGAAGTTGACCTTGCCAAAGAATGATTGAAGTTCTTTCGCATTCCTTGGTAGCTGGATTTGTTGGATGGCTCTAACTCTTTCCAGGTCCACCCTAACTCCTCCCTTTGATACTATGTGGCCCAAAAGCTTTCCTTCTATCACACCCAACATAGTTTTCTTGAGATTTAGTGAGATCCCATAACTTTAGCATCTCTCGAAAACTTGTCTTAAATGATTAGCATGATCTTTTCTATTCTTCAAGAAAACCATGAGGTCGTCTTGATAGACCTCAATGATCTTCTTAACAATATCACGAAATGCATAGTACATTGCCCTCTGAAAAGTGGCTCCCGCATTTTATAACCCAAAAGGCATTCTAATGTATTCAAAAGTACCCCATGAAATCATGAACACCATCTTTGACCTATGATATGATACTTAAAGACCTACTATGGTCTACACCTACAAGGTGCCTTCTAACGAGTTGAATGCTAATTGGTGATGGTTGAAGGTAATGTTGTAGAAAGCATCATTTCTTGAGGTGCCCTCTTATGGTGGATGCTTCTTCAACTTTCTTGTGGTAGAATGGTCCCAAGTAAATAGGAGGACTCCAGAGCTCTGGTCCTCACTTAACAGAAGTATTTGAAATAGTGACAATAATGATACCTGCCTTTAATAGCATATATAGAATACGAACCATCTAACATTACAGAAGTGATCCTTGATGTAAAAGAACAGATAGAATTGTTGAAATCATGATTGTCGTTAGACCAAAACCCGCAAGCATCAATCTCCGCTACAATCGCCAAAGTTAGGATCCACGAGAGGCGGTTAGTCCATGTCGTGAAACACACGGGGAGCGTTGAACCCAATGTCCAACAATCTCCCCCCCAACGCGAGCCGGGTGAGTTTCGAACTTGAGACCTGCCGCTCTGATACTACTTGTTGAAAACACGATTGCCGTTAGACCAAAACCCGCCTGTGTTAGTCTCTGCTACAATCGCCAGAGTTAGGATCCATGAAAGGCAGTTAGTCCATGTCGCGAAACACACAGGGAGCGTTGAACCCAATATCCAACAAGAATTGTGGATCTAGTGGAGTGTGATGATCTGTTTCAGGCCAGTTGCAGAACCGAGATTAAGTTGTTAAGGGAGAATGTTGTACAGTGGCAGCATTTATGTTTATGAATATGGTACAGGAGAGAAGGTCAGGGTGATCAAGTGGAACGACACCATTACAAAAGTGCTAGGCATTGAGTGAGATTCTTAGAGAATAAAGCTTGTGCTTAGAATAAAAGTTCAATGACTTGGTTCTTCTCGCAGCCTCCCTTCCTTGGGATGGCACCAAGAAAGACTGCCACACCCTGCTCTGCCTTTCCTGCAATTGTATTGTATGCCTTAGCTTTGCTAAGCGATCAATGGACTGACACATCTGTAAACTAGAACTAGAACTGCGGACTGGACACAAGTGAGTGACTGCACTGCAAACGCAATTTAAAGAACAGATAGACCACCAAGCTTCAGTGATCTAATCTTGACCAGAAAGCAGGGCAAAACAGCGCATATAGCGTACTATATATTATTCTTATTCTGGTATTGGTGTCCGTCAGAAAATATGACGAGGTCAATGGATGAAAATGGCTTTTGTCTGCTTTGCTTCTATTCAATTTACAAACTGTGCGGGAGGAAATGAATACAGCTTACCTCAAATAATGGTCATGTAGTCTAATGTTGCGTCATCAACAGCACAGATAAGGAGGCAAAAGACCATGCACAGATAGAGCCCTACCTATATACCTTTGCATATGCATGTAGAGAGAACACCAACCAACCTGTCCCAATTAATTTCTGCCACAGGAAGAGAAACACGCCCTTCATCTCCCATTCGAAATCTCGCACAAAATCACCAACGACCCAATCAAACGCCAAAAGTTGAAGCTTGTTTAAATGAAACGTTGCTGCTGCTGCAGACGTTCGCAAGGCAGGGCTTGGGCTGGGCTGGTCAGCGCAATGGGGAGACTCTTAAGTGTGACCCTTGAGAATGAGGATCTAAGAGAGTGTGCCTCACCGACACGCCTAAATTTAATGTTTAGCAGCTACGCTTTTCACTGAACTTAACAAACAAACAAACAAAAACACATTTTCCAAAATCCAATGTTTAGCGGGGACGCTTTTCACTAAACTTAAAAAAAAAAAAAAAAAAATCACATTTTCGAAAATCCAAATCCAAGCGTCAATTAACAATGCATTTTTGTAGTTTGTAAAGTCGCAAGTTGCAGCTTGCCACAACGTAGTCTACAAGTTGCAGGTTGTGAGGTGTCAGTGGTCGTACAGTCGTAGGTTTGTCAATGGTCGCATAGTCGCAACTCGGGCTATTTACACTGGAATGCGACCTGGCGACTTCAAAATAGTCGCAAGTTTGTCAACAGTCGCAACTCGGGCTATTTAGACTGGAATGCGACCTAGCGACTTCAAGATAGGTCGCATAGTCATATTTGTTAATGGGTCTTTGGGTAATATGTTGATGGGCAAGGAGATCAACAATTATCGATTATAATGGAGGCATTATAATTAAAGGAGCTAGCGAAAAGGACTGCAAAAATTTGGGGTGGACATCAGTAACTAAAACATTGTAGTGTTGGGATAGAAGGGTCAAAAAAAAAAAAAAAAAAATCACATTTTCGAAAATCCAAATCCAAGCGTCAATTAACAAAGCATTTTTGTATTGCATTTTTGTAGTTTGTAAAGTCGCAAGTCGCAGCTTGCCACAACGTAGTCTACAAGTTGCAGGTTGTTAGATTCCCAGCGGTCGCACAGTCACAACTCGGACTATTTAGACTGGAATGCGACTTGGCGACTTCAAGATAGTCGCAGGTTTGTCAGCGGTCGCACAATCGCAACTCGGGCTATTTAGACTGGAATGCAACCTAGCGACTTCAAGATAGGTCGCATAGTCATATTTTGTTAATGGGTCTTTGGGTAATGTGTTGATGGGCAAGGAGATCAACAATTATCGATTATAATGGAGGCATTATAATTAAAGGAGCTAGCGAACAAGACTGCAAAAATCTAGGGTGGACAACAGTAACTGAAACATTGTAGTTCTGGGATAGAAGGGTCCCAAAAAAAAAAATGGGAGTTGTAGGCCTGGTAAGGGGCCTGGGAGCACGACATCAGCTCTCAAAGAGGGAGAAATCAGTGTTAGAGTTGTTGTTGGAGATTTATGTCAGTGATGGATGAGTTTTTAGCTGTGTGGAGGAGTTGATTTCTTGCCACCACAAAGACAGCGGGTGAACAGCGTGAACAGCTTAACCCAGGATTTCACAGTGCCAGAGCTCAGGAAAAGTTTGAATTTTCTCCGAAATCCCAAAATGGAAAATCAATCAATAGTAAATATTAAAAATGACAAGGAAATCTCAGATTTTGTGGAAACAAATCATTTGGGCCAAGTCAAAATTGCTTCCGTTGACAAAACAAGAAAATGGATTTGGGTAAATGCAAAACAATATCAAGGTATATTAAAGCGCAAACTTGCCCGCTTTAAATGGGAACAAAGAAGAAGAAAACAGACCCAGAAAAATAAAAAAAAAAGAAGAGCAACAAAAATAAGGAAGAGTCAATCATGTATAGTCCCACAACTACACCTCTTACTTGGTCATCAGATCTCTATGTCCAAGAACTGATGAAAGCTAGGGCACGGCTGGAAATTTTAGAAGCCAATGAACACGAAAGAGACTGCAAACATTCAGAGATCATACTTGCAAATCAACATTTAATGGAATGTAATAGAATTTTGAAAGAGCAAGTAACAATGTTACAAGATGTTGTAGATGCAGGAAAACGAGAATGGGAAAACATGAAGGCAGCATGGCAAAGCAGGGAATGACGCAATGGCAGCGAACAAAGATGTGATAATCTCTAAAATAACTCAGGTAGATACACAAATGGGTCAGCAAACAGTCCTTTCCGAAAAGAAGACAGAAGAGAACAAGAAGACATATATTCCAAAAGAAATCAAAACTAGGGTCAAGGACACTAATGGTCATAGGATCGAGGAAAAAGATGTAAGTTCTCGTAGAGCACAGGAAAGAGAAAATAAAGAAAGAAAAGAGAGAAAAACAAATTGTATTATCAGGGGAATAAGAGACTATGGAAAGAATGAAAGCACTTTCAATTTGACAAGGGATTTTTTGAGAGAGAAATTACAGTGGAGAGGGCAAATTTGTCAAGCAAGGAGGGTGGGAAAGATATGTGAGGAAAGACCTCGACCTATAAAAGTCATCATGGCAAGTATGCAAGAGAAGCATTATCTCTTAAGCAAAAAAAACTCTTGAAAGGCTCACACTTTTTCCTAGATGAAGATTTAACTAGCAAGCAACAAGAAGAGAGAAGAGAAGAAGTGGAGAAAGTTAGAGCAACAAGAAATGAAGGGAAAAGAGCATGGTTGTACAATGGTAAAGCAATGATTGCAGTGTTTGGGCCTCATGGAAAAACAAGGCAGCAAATGGACAATGAAGAAAAAACAAGTAATTCTATAATAGGGAGGAAAACAGCAGGATCAACATGGATGAAAAGGGGTGAAGACTTAAATTCGAGTCTTGTGTGTCAAACCGCGTAGCAACCAAATCCTACCCAAGTCTACCTAAGTTTAGTTTGTTGGAACTGTCGAGGATACCCTTGGAGGAGGAGACCTAGGGTAGGGCCTATTGCAGAAGGTAGAGACATAATTTTTCTCACAGAAACTCATGAGCATGATGGTTGCAAAACTCCTATGTTTGACAGTTATTTGAAGTTAGCAGTTTGGAACGAGGCACCAAAAAATGGCAAAGGGTACGAAGGAATACTGGTTTTAGTGAAAGAAAAAGAAGGTCGTCACATTCAGTTAGTGAAAGAAGATACAAATAAGAAATATTTATGGTTCAACATAACAGAGAATGAGAACAACATAAGAGTTGCAACATGTTATTTTGCGCCTCAAGCATCAAAAACTTACAAAAATAAGGGATTGGACAGCAGAGATCCGTATGCAACTTTAAAACAAGATATTGTTGCATATTCTCAACAGGGAGAAGTTCTTTTAGTGGGAGATTTCAATGCTAGAACAACAAATAAACAAGCTAGTATTCTTTGTTGCAAAGAGTATCACAATCCTATCTGGCTCATTGAAGAGGAGAATTCTCGATGGGTGAGATGTTCAAAAGATGACAAAGTTAGTAATCATTTTAGAGAGGAGTTGCTTACGTTGTGTGGTGCTTTCAACTTAATTATCTACAATGGTCTAGAGAGATGGAAAAAGTCTGGGAACTTCACTTGCAACACATACAATGGGGCAAGTGTAGTTGACTATGTTATTGGTTCACAAAGTCTAGCAGAAAGAATAGATGAAGTTAAGATTGGAGATCATATTTGGGACCTAAAATCGGATCATAACCCAATTTATATAAAGTTATCTTAGTTAGAAGAAAGACAGAATAGGAGGAAAACCCAATGTTCTCAACAATCGGCATCAAGGGGCAAAATTCTTCTAACATAAGAAAATTGCACTATCTTCAAAACAATGTTGAGAAGATCAATTCAGAAGGAGAAAATTGGTCCCCAAAGCCTCAACAACCATGAGTTAAAAAATATAATCTAGGGTGCACTTGAGAAGTGCAAAAGAGCAAAAAATAGGTAATCAGAATCAAATTGTGTTCCTGTGAATGCGTGGTTCGATGAGGAATGCAAAATGGCAAGGAGAACCTTGAAAAAGGGAGGGGGGAAGATGAATGTAAAGTTATATAAGCAGATTTTTAAAAAGAAAAAATATGAGTTCATGCAAACAAGGTGAGAAGAGTTGATATATCTAAGCAAGAATAACCCAAAACTTTTTTGGCAAGCACTTCAACCAAGGAAGAAGCAATTTGAAAATAATGTTATAGCTAATTAGTGGTTTGAGTATGCAAGACAACTCTATGAAAAAGAATTAGAGGTTGAGCCTCCTCCCAGGATCAACACATTTACAAAGGTTTTCACAGTACAGGAGGTGGAGGCACGAATTAAAAAATTAAAAGCAGGGAAGGAAAAGGACTTGGGTGAACTTCAAGCAGAATATCTAAAGTGGGGAATGAACATTTTGGCACCCCACATCATGGAAATATTCAACAACGTCATTCAACAAGGATTCCCAAGGGATTGGACAACTAATCTTGCAATTCCCCTTTTTAAAAGCGGAGACATTAATAATCCTTCCAACTATAGAACCATTATGATCAATCCTTTGTTTGCAAATCTTTTCAGTGCCATGGTAGAAAATAGAATCAGTAAGTGGGCAGAAGTAAAAGAAAAGAGGGCAAAAGGGGCAAGCAGGTTTTAGGCCGAAACATTCTACAGTAGATCATGGGATCACACTGAGGCACATTGTTGAAAAGGTTTGGGGGAGAAAAGAAGAAGTATGTTGCTGCTTTGTTGACTTCAAAAAGGCATTTGACACAGTCCCGAGAGATAATTTGTGGCGTAGAATGGAAGAACTTGAAATTCCTTTACAATATAGAGTTGTCGTACATAGGCTTTATGAAGAGGTGAAAGTCAAAATTAGAACTTCAGCAGGCATTTCAGAAAGTTTTAGAAGTGACATCGGAGTCAAGCAAGGTTTCCCTTTATCCTCTACTCTTTTTGGTTTATATATTGACAAACTGGAAGAAAGGCTAAATTTGCAAGGTGGGGATGGTGTTCGATTGGGGGAGTTTGTGATAAAGCTTCTTCTATATGCCAATGATATTGTGTTGGTTGCTACATCGGCCCATGGATTGCAGATGCACCTATATGCCCTTGAGCATTTTTGTAAAGCAGTGGGGATGCAAGTTAATACCAGTAAGACAAAAATAATGATTTTCTATAATAAAAAGAAGCAAAGCCAACATATGTTCTTCTTTGAAGGCAACATTCTTGAAGAAGTAAATGAATACAAGTACCTCGGGATCGATTTCAATAACAAGCTTAATTGGGAGGATTGTAGAAAGAAAAGAATTTTAGGAGGGTGGAAAGCATTATATGCACTTCAAAATAGATGTAGAGAGGCAGAGCTATGGGATTGGAACACGATCAAAGTACTTTTTGGACTCCTAGTTTGTCCAGTGATATTATATGGGTGTGAATTGTGGGCTAGTAGCATCCTTATTTCAAAATGTAAACAGATTGAAAAAAATAAAAAACGCTTGATCATGAGCAAGTTAAAAATAAAAAGTTCAGTTTCCTATGAGATAATGTTGAGTGAAACAGGGGCAGCTCCCATCGAAGCAATTGCCATGGTGCGTCTTATAAGGTATCTAAAAAGAATTGAGCAAATGGGAGGAGATAGATGGACGAAAGTTATCTTTAATGAAGGTATGAGTGAAAGAAATAAATCATGGATGAGACAAAACAACAAATGGATGCAAAAATGGAATATTTACCTGAATGCATGTCCTGCAAATAGCAAGGAGTTAAATAATTTTGTGCTGGAGAAGTTCTGTAAGGGTATATGGGGAAAAGAGTTGGGTAGAAAGAAGAAGTATTATGTTCAAGAATTCAACCCCACTTGCGATCTCCAACAAAAAGAATACATTGGAGCTAGCATTCTGTGGAGAGAAAAGGTTCTTATTGCTCAATTAAGAACTAACTCACATCAACTTCGGTGTGAAATGGGACGGTGGAAGAGACCTAAAGAAGCTTGGGAAGAAAGGATATGTACTTTTTGCACTTCTGGGGTAGTGGAATCAAAAAAACATTTCATTTTGGAATGTGACACTTTCAGAGACATCAGGGACGGTCACCATAGTATGTTAGCATCAATTCCGTGGCTTTGTCTTTTCAGCGATGGAACTATTAGAAGGTTGGGTCAGCTCATCATCAATTTGAGTAAGAAAATGATTGAATTACAAAAGGCAAAAAACAAGGAAGTTGGTGGTCCCATAGACTATTTTAAGTCTCGTGGACGTTAAAATATCATTCCATTCTATTCATTCTAAACTCTCCAATAAGAACGGACGGGGTTCATCTAACTATGCTTCTCGTCAAGGTTTTGTTTCTTAATTTTTATTTTTATTTTTTTGGTTATTATTATTTTTTTTAAGATATGGATTGAATTTTTTATATAATAAAGTTTAGTTTTTCCATATGAAATGAAAATGAAAATAAATGATATTTCAACGTCTACGAGACTAAAAATAGTCTATAGGATTATGAGTTCTTTGTTTCTCATCTTTTGCATTTCAATCATTTTCTTATTCAAATTGATGATGAGTTGGTCCAACCTTCCAACAATCACATCGCTGAAAAGACAATGCTAAGACACTGATGCTAACATATTCTCGTAACTTTCTTTGATGTCTTTGAATGCATCACATTTCAAAATGAAATTTTTTTCTGATTCCAATGCTCCAGATGTGCAAATTGTACACATCCATTCTTCCCAAGATTCTTTAGGCCTTTTCCACCGTCTTGTTTCACACCGAAGTTGACGCGAGTTGGTTCTTAATTGAGTAATAAGAACCTTTGCCCTCCATGAAATGTTAGCTTCAATGTTCTCTTTTAGTTGGAGATCATAGGTAAGGTTGAATTCTTCAATGTAGTACTTATTCTTTTTAGCCAGCTCTTTTATTAATAATAGTGTATTTATTTTTAAGCGATAAAGTTTTGATTTTCTATGTTGTTTTGTGTGGTCAAAGTTTGAGTTTATTTTTGTTTTACATGATAAAGTGATTTTTCATTTAGGATAATAAAGTTTGATTTTAATAGGCTATACGATAATAAAGTTTGATTTTATTTAGGCTATACGATAAGTAAGATAACAGTGGACTTCACAATTAAGGAAGTTTATTTTGATTTAACACTAAGCATCTTGGTTTTTTTTTAGTAGTTTAGGATGAGCATTTTTTTTTATGCAACAACATTTTAGTTGACGATGGGCAATGAAAGCATTTTTTTAAATAGGTAATAAAGTTTTAGTTAAGGGTGTGTAATGAAAGCATTTTTTTTCTAGGCAATAAAATTTTAGTTTGTTTTCATATTGCATGGGATTTATCTTCTTATGTGGTGAATTGCATATTTTATGGGGGCATCATATTTCTAGGCACATTTACTCTTATTATTAAGCGTCAAATGCAAATTTTCTAGACTTAAATATTACAAGCTTTAATCTCTAGGCATTTGTTAGCAACCTATAATATAGGGGTCATAATTTTGACATGACTGTTGATAATCTTGTAAATCTGTACATACTTTTACTTCTGCAAGCTGTATTCACATATTTCGCAAAAAAATCAAAAAGAGGGTAAAAAGTCCTAAAAGAATAATCAAAGGACTTAGAAAAAATGAAATACCCCAAAAGAAAAAATGAAAGTGTGTAAGCATACATGCCACTACTTTTTACTTTTTGACAGTGGCAAAGTGTCAATAAATGCCATAGTCCATGATGAGTTAAACAATTTAATCTTAACTTGTCATTTTTCAATTTTCCTTGTTATAGATAGAGAATAATGAGTTGTCATACAGTTTAATCATGAAAATTCAGTAGTTAGGTAGAGAAATAAAGTGAATCCAACAGTTTAATATGGATTCATGGATGAAATAAGTGTAGAATTAGATAGTTTTACTTGCTTTCAAAAAGAATAAATGCTATGAAGGTTGCTAGCTTAAATGCACCTACTACAAAGGAAGAAAAAAATGTTAACATGGTAATATGGGTAGGTAGAAGAAGGTGAAAAGTCTCAATGTAAATATCATTCATCATGGGCTGCAAAATAACTAACTTCCCCTTCCCACAGTCATGAAACATTCTAGACTATCAGTCAGAAAGGCTCAAGGCATTTCCTTGACTTTTGTTGGTACCAGACCCAAGGCTCTATGACTGATCAGTTGAAAGTGTGAAATGTCTATATTAATCCCTTAATCACATCATTTACCATTCATGCACTCATTCCCTTGAATAATCCTAAGTAAAATCTCATTTTTACTTAAAGGCATTTGTAATTCCTATTTAGCTAACTTCCTACATCATTTAAATGCAATAAACCCTCAAAATAACATTATATCATGAGCTAAGTGATAAGATCAATGAAAATTATCTTGTAATTCACTTTACTTGTTATGAATATGTGTTTTGAGTATACCATGTCCTATTTTCATATTAACTTTAACTTATATATTAACTCCCTATACAAATAACTTTTTCTTATTTTATAACTCATTTTTATATAATAAACCCAAAAACCCACTGAATATAACTTAAACCAAAGTTAATTATTCCCACATGTTTAAATAAAAACCCCTCTTATAACTCCTTTGGCTAAGTATTCTATATATATAAATATCTCGCCCCTTATGGTAGTTAAGTCATCTCGATTTAATTAACCACATAATAAAAAATATATGAAAAACCTTTAAACATATGTTTTATATGTTTTAAACAAAAAATATCGAAGTTTAATTTAAACTAAACTTCTAAACCCATTCCCTTGTATATTTCCCTTCCCCGACCCCCCTAACCTTGGTTAAAATCTTGATTAACCTTCCCGATCACCCTTTCCATTGGAAAAATCCACTTTTATATATAAATCCCATCAAAAGGCCTGTTCCCATCTTGATTCAATCTAGACCCTTTGATCCCCAAATCCCTTTTGATCCAACGAATGAAAATCAAAGCGACTGATCAATACAATTTTACTCCTCCCCATCGCGCTATTTTTAACCGTCAGATTTTCTTTTACTCCCAAGATCTACAGCCTATATTGAACCTGATAATTGACTTTTCCCCACACTTTCCCTTTTAATCTCGATCGTTCGCTCCCCAAACCCAGATCCGACGGCGATAACGCATTTTCGCGCTCACAAAGTAATCGATGAATGTTTTGTAAAAGTCGCGCGAAATGGGTGGTTTATCCAAACCACCCCGCGTCGATGTGTCACGATTCTATTGCATCGCGTTTGAAAAGCGTATTACCGCTTACCACCGTTGAGCCACGCGAATACCACCGCCGATATTCCAAAACCACTCCCGCTTAACCTTTGTTTAATGTAACTTAACTATAGTTTATACTATGGTTTAATACGTTAAAGTTTAATGTTTTCATAATTTTTCACCTATTCACGCTTTAAACTCGTGAATTATTCGCAGAGCCTATTTTCGTCTAATTTTCACCATTGTGTGCCATTACACCCTGAGAGCTTGTGCAGAGCCCTTTTCACCATTTTCAAACCTAACAGCACCATTTTCGAGCCAGTTGCCATTTTAAGAGCCATTTCCTCTGAAATTTGTCCTCAGAGAATCTCCACGACTTTTTCCAACTGAATACAACTGAATTGAAGACTGTTATAGACCAAAAAGCCCTGTCTTCGACTGTGAACCTTTTTAAAGCCAATTTCCTCGATTTTCACAGTTTAGAGATTAAAATCAAGGATCTGAACAACTAAAACCTCTGAATTACCTTGATATTCCTTGTTTTCAATCAAACCAATTCAGAAAACCTAATTGAGAAAAAAATGCAAAAATTAAAGCCATCATTTGCCTACATTACTCAGTTTCATCTCTGTTAAAGTGAATAACTCCTGCAAACAATCTAATCTTGCAGTAGTTCCCCAAAATGCCTAAAAAATAGAGTTAAACCTTCACAGACTGATCTCATTCCACAGGTCTTTCAAAAATCCTACAATCACCTCCCTGCAGACCTGGATTTCATTAACAAATTGTTTGATTTTTGCAGGTTACTATTAGAATATGGATTCAGACCAACAGTTTCAATACTAATTGACAAAATTGTTTGCTCCCAATTCTCAGATTTTAACTCAATATCTTCATTCAACAAACAGTTTGTATACAAAGTCAGAGAGAGATTAGAATGATGAAATATGCACAGTGAATGGTAAAAATGAAATGAGAATTTACAGGGATAGTAAAAGCATAACAGTTAAAGAGTATCAGTGGTTAAAGTGTATCAGGTAAAAGTCAGAGTGAAAGTTAAAATGAAGTTATAGAGCAGTCAAAGGTAAACAGTAAAAGTAAATACAAAGGAAGTAAAATGGTAAAAAGAAATGAAAATACTTTCACCAACATTGAAGTTTGTCTAAAGTGAAATTAAAATAGTCAAAAGAACAAAAAAGTGAAAAGATGAAAAACACAACAAGAAGGAACATTTTTGCAGAAATTTCATGTTTTAGTCATTGTTTTGCAGAAACTATTGGAATCAATCCAAGGTTAATTTTTTAAAACTGAAGGAGGTTTATGTTCTTAAGGTGTCCAAATTCAAAAACCTCTCTCACTTTTCTAACAGCCATTATGGATTAGGAAATATTAAACAATATTGGAGAGCACGTTTTGCAGAAAATTCCTGTTAAGTCATCATTTTGCAGAGACGATTGTGGCCAATCAGAAATATATCATACAAAACTGAAGGAGGTTTTTGTTCCTAAAAGACTCATATACAAAAACCTAACTCACTTTTTGCACAGTAATTTTAGAATCAGAGATACATGCACATCTTTACAAGCTATTTTTCAGACTCTGTAAAACTCTATTTTACACATATTTTTGCAGAGCCTATTATGCACATCTGGAGAGGAATTTTAGGAAACTGAAAGAGGTTTATCTCACCAACATGTTGATCCACAATAACCTCTTTCAATTTTCACATATCTATTACGGATTGATAAATACAAAGATATAATTGGACCCAAAGTTTGTAGAATTGTTGGAGCAGAATGCACAAAGAAAGGAAGCAGTTAGTGACTTTGATGCCTCATCATCAACTAAGAGTTGGATCAAATTTGAATTATCCTCTTTGTCATCACCTATCCATAAAAAATAGTGCCAAATAGATGCATTAGTTTGAGTTTCCTTTAATTAAGTTCTATTTATGTAAAACAGTTGGAGAGATTTGTGAACTAATCTTGATATTTTTTCAAGATATTCTAGTTTAGAATTTGTATAAATACTTCACTTTTGGAAGTATTTTTGTGTGAATAAAATTTCTCAAGACAACTATATTCTTTTTACTGGATATATTGAAGTTTTTGAGTCAATTAGCAAAGCAGCAGACTGGAAACGAGATTAGAGACATCATCGCTAAGGATTCTCGTGGTGACAAGATAAGTCTCATTTTTTCTTGTTTTCAGTGTATTTCTTTTAGAGTTTACATTCATTCATATTATGTGTTTCTATTCTGTAATGATCAATTAAGGAGAAATTAAACAGGATTAGCGATAATAAACTCCCTGTTTCAAACTTGTTGGCATTTTGATGTTGTCTGCTTGATAACCGGACCATATAATTCTTAATTGCTCTAGGTCCTAGTTTGATCCCCTCATTCAATTTTCTTATCTATAGCTTAAGGATTCTTAAGTGCCCTTTTGCTCAGATTTCTCCCACTCCATCAGTCAAGCCTATACAAAGCCTTAGAAGGTCACCTATCTTGCCCATAGCACATTTGCATCTCTAACTTTTATTTCTTAGTTCTACCTGCCTAGAGAGTTGACTCCATTGCCCAATGTTCGGGTAGATCCTTCTGGTTTACCTTGAAATCTCTTTATTCCCACCAATATTTTAAAACAAGCCCTACTTTTCACTCATAGCTAGCCTAAAATCTTTTACCGAAACAAAGCTAAATCATATGGAGAGATCCCTCTCCGGAACTCAGGAAGGCTAGATCCTGAATTCTAAAAGTGGTTCTTGGTTACCTCTAGTAAGTGACAAAGTTTTAAATATTTCTGATAGAAAATTTACTAGAGTGATAACATATTGGTGACTCCGCTGGGGATCGAACCTAGAATCTCTGGTTTCGCAGACTAGCCTTTTTCTTTAGAAATATTTTACAGGTTCAGATCTGATCTATGATGGTGGACAGTGATCAAACACACAAAGGTTAAAATCATCCACCTGGCGACTCTAAATCCATTTCACAATCAAGTCTCCATTGGAGGAATGTGCCTAGAAGAACAATATGGAAAGATCAGGCTTTCAACTTGGATCTTAATCCAAGACATTATGTTCTTTCTTGTTAAGAACGCTTTTCAATATGTATTGTATTTTATATAAGGATCTAACTTGGTTGTACAGATACCGTGGCCTTTAATTATGGTTGATTTTCAAGATGATCCAAGAATAAAACGAAGATATGCTCCCATGAGCAGAGATCACATACCTGGATTTCCACACAAACTACCAAAGGTAAATTGGAGTGAAAATATGCCTATGTTTCAAGATGAGAACATTGATGATCCTTTACTACATCTCATTAAATTTCATATACACTCATCAAGATTGAAGGGTGATTGGCATGAGGATTGCCTCATGAAAATCTTCATGGTAACCTTAGAAGGAAAAGCAAGAGAATGGTATGAAGCTCCCAAAACTACTAGTTTATTTTCTTTAAAAGATTTTCATAAGGTATTTTATGAGCATTACAAAGAAGATTTCCCATCTTTATCATTAGCTGAAAATTATTGTGATGAAGCTGAAGATCTTATACATTACCTTAAAAATATTGATGAAGATTTTGGAAATTGGTTTCCTGAAGATTTATTAAAAGAAATCCAGAATTTTCATTCTCAATTCAAATGTCATAATAATCAAGAGGATTTAAACAAAGATTAAATAGATCAGGAGATAAATTAAGATCCACAAAACCCCTTTGTATTAACAAATGATGTTTCATTTAATGTTTTGAATGGAGTTAAAGAAAATATTCAACCTCGTGATCAATTTTTAGATAAGAGAAAAAACAATTGTTATTCAAATCTAAGAATTCAGAGATTGCCACCCCCCTTAACCGAAGAAGAAATCAATTTGCTTCTAAACATGCAACCATCCTCAAAATGTTTACATAATTAAGAAATTGTTTCTACTTCTTCTAATGTTGATGAATGTTCAAAAAAATTTATCCATGAAGGGACATAAGAACAAGTTGATGCTCATGTTATTCTACCTTCCCAAAAAGGCCCATTGTTTGATATCATGCCTATTGAACAAAACAATGATTTTCAAACAGAATGCAACCAATCTAATCAAGATATATTAGGATTGTTGGAAGAAAAATATGTTGATCCATTGTGTATAATTGATGACATTCCTTCTTCTGAAGATTTTCCTAAATATGATCAGTATGATGATAATTATGTTCTCCCAATTCAAGATAATTTCCCAGAACAATCACTAGCTATTTTGAGGGATGAGATATTAGAACTTCAACTTGATGAGGATCTTCTAAGAGCTTTCTTTCTTCTTTTGAAATCAAGAAAATATTCTCCTAAACTAAAAATATGTGTTCTCAAGATAATTTCTGAAAATTATGAAAATGAAATCAAACTTTTTCATTCTTAAATTCAGTCATACAATTTCCGAAATCCTAAAGAATTCTTTGAAAATCTTCCTTCTCCAAAGCAAGAATAAATCATAATATCTTTTGACTTGCATATTGAAAATGATTATTCTTTCAAACACAAGACTGAAGAAATAGTTTCATGGTCTAATATTCATAATTCAACTGAACAATTAGTCATTGAAGGTCTGGAAGTAAATAACATACATCATTCTTTTATTGATCCTATATTAGATTATATGGATAATCTTTTTAGCCCAAATCTGCAAACATGTTTTCTCTATAAAGATCAAATACATCAAAAGTGGCCTTTACACATCATATCATTTATTATAAAGGCACATGATCATAATATACTTCCAATTTTGGTCACAAGCAATCAAGTTATCCATTTATTTTTGCAACTACTTGATTGGTTTCATTGGCATTTTTGTATTACCTGATTCAATAAGATTTTAGTAGATTAGAGTAGGTAGATGAGTGCTAATAAGTTCATAATTTTGAGCATATTTTTTTTTAGTTTTTAATTTTCAGCTAGTTTTTCATTAAGATTTAAAGCCAAGGATGAGGTCCTAAAGATGTTAAGATCTATAAGTTGGTTTGAAAATTGTTGTGTGTTGTTTTAGTTTCGGATCAGAATTCAATTTGCAGAAGAAAGAAGACACGTACTAAGATCATCAAAGGTCAAAGATAAAGGCTACTAATCTTAGAGTTCTTGGCATTTCACAAGGAAAAGGCATCCCCAAGTGAAGCCGATGTTAGCAACCTATAATATAGGGGTCATAATTTTTACATGACTGTTGATAATCTTGTAAATCTGTACATACTTTGCCTTCTGCAAGTTGTATTCATATATTTCGCAAATAAATCAAAAAAATAAAAAAGAGGGTAAAAATTAATAAAAGAATAATCAAAGGACTTAGAAAAAATAAAAGACCCCAAAAGAAAAAATGAAAGTGTGCAAGCATACATGCCACTACTTTTTACTTTTTGACTGTGGCAGAGTGTCAATAAATGCCATAGTCCATGATGAGTTAAACAATTTAATCTTAACTTGTCATTTTTCAATTTTCCTTGTTATAGATAGAAAATAATGAGTTGTCATACAGTTTAATCATGACAATTCAGTAGTTAGGTAGAGAACTAAAGTGAATTCAACAGTTTAATCTGGATTCATGGATGAAATAAGTGTAGAATTAGATAGTTTTACTTGCTTTCAGAAAGAATAAATGTTGTGAAGGTTGCTAGCTTAAATGCACCTACTATAAAGGAAGAAAAAAATGTTAGCATGGTAAGATGGGTAGGTAGAAGAAGGTGAAAAGTCTCAATGTAAATATCATTCATCATGGGCTGCAAAATAACTAACTTCCCCTTCCCATAGTCATGAAACATTCTAGACTATCAGTCAGAAAGGCTCAAGGCATTTCCTTGACTTTTGTTGGGACCAAACCCAAAGCTCTATGACTGATCAGTTGAAAGTGTGAAATGTCTATATTAATCCCTTAATCACATCATTTACCATTCATGCACTCATTCCCTTGAATAATTCTAAGTAAAATCTCATTTTTACTTAGAGGCATTTGTAATTCCTATTTAGCTAACTTCCTACATCATTTAAATGCAATAAACCCTCAAAATAACATTATATCATGAGCTAAGTGATAAGATCAAAGAAAATTATCTTGTAATTCACTTTACTTGTTATGAATATGTGTTTTGAGTATACCATGTCCTATTTTCATATTAACTTTAACTTATATATTAACTCCCTATACAAATAAGCTTTTCCTATTTTATAACTCCTTTTTATATAATAAACCCAAAAACCCACTTAATATAACTTAAGCCAAATTTATTTATTCCCACATGTTTAAATAAAAACCCCCCTTATAACCTCTTTGGCTAAGTATTCTCTATATATAAATATCCCGACCCCTATGGTAGTTAAGTCATCTCGATTTAATTAACCATATAATAAAAAAGATATGAACAAACTTTAAACATATGTTCTATATGTTTTAAACAAAAAATATCGAAGTTTAATTTAAACTAAACTTCTAAACCCATTCCCTTGTATATTTCTCTTCCCCGACCCCCCTAACCTTGGTTAAAATCTTGATTAACCTTCCCGATCACCCTTTCCATTGGAAAAAGCCACTTTTATATATAAATCCCATCAAAAGGCCTGTTCCCATCAGGATTCAATCTAGACCCTTTGATCCCCAAATCCCTTTTGATCCAACGAATGAAAATGAAAGCGACTAATCAATACATTTTTACTCCTCCCCATCGCGCTATTTTTAACCGTCATATTTTCTTTTACTCCCAAGATCTATGGCCTATATTGAACCCGATAATTGACTTTTCCCCGCACTTTCCCTTTTAATCTCGATCGTTCGCTCCCCAAAGCCAGATCCGACGGTGATAACGCATTTTCGCGCTCACAAAGTAATCGATGAATGTTTTGTAAAAGTCGTGCGAAATGGGTAGTTTATCCAAACCACCCCGCGTCGACGTGTCACGATTCTATTGCATCGCGTTTGAAAAGCGTATTACCGCTTACCACCGTTGAGCCATGGTAGTACCACCGCCGGTATTCCAAAACCACTCCTGCTTAACCTTTGTTTAATGTAACTTAACTATAGTTTATACTATGGTTTAATACATTAAAGTCTAATGTTTTCATAATTTTTCACCTATTCGTGCTTTAAACTTGTGAAACCTTCACAGAGCCTATTTTCGTCTAATTTTCTCCATTGTGCGCCATTACACCTTGAGAGCCTGTGCAGAGCCCTTTTCACCATTTTCAAACCTAACAGCGCCATTTTCGAGCTAGTTGCCATTTTAAGAGCCATTTCCTCTAAAATTTGTCCTTAGAGAATCTCCACGACTTTTTCCAACTGAATACAACTGAATTGAAGACTGTTACAGACCAAAAAGCCCTGTCTTCGACTGTGAACCTTTTTAAAGCCAATTTCCTCAATTTTCACAGTTTAGAGATTAAAATCAAGGATCTGAACAACTAAAACATCTGAATTACCTTGATATTCCCTGTTTTCAATCAAACCAATTCAGAAAACCTAATTGAGCAAAAAATGCCAAAAATAAAGCCATCCTTTGCCTACATTACTCAGTTTCATCTTTGTTAAAGTGAATAACTCCTGCAAACAATTTAATCTTGCAGTGGTTCCCCAAAATGCCTAAAAAATAGAGTTAAACCTTCATATACTGATCTCATTCCATAGGTCTTTCAAAAATCCTACAATCACCTCCATGCAGACCTGAATTTCATTAACAAATTGTTTGATTTTTGCAGGTTACTATCAAAATATGGATTTGGACCAACAGTTTCAATACTAGTTGACAAAATTTTTTGCTCCGAATTCTCAGATTTTAACTCAATATCTTCATTCAAAAAACAGTCTGTATAGAAATTCAGAGAGAGATTATAATGATGAAATGTGCACAGTGAATGGTAAAAGTGAAATGAGAATTTACAGGGATAGTAAAAGCATAACAGTTAAAGAGTATCAGTGGTTAAAGTGTATCAGGTAAAAGTCAGAGTGAAAGTTAAAATGAAGTTAAAGAGCAGTCAAAGGTAAACAGTAAAAGTAAATACAGAGGAAGTAAAATGGTAAAAAGAAATGAAAATACTTTCACCAACATTGAAGTTTGTCTAAAGTGAAAGTAAAACAGTCAAAAGAACAAAAAAGTGAAAAGATGAAAAACACAACAAGAAGGAACATTTTTGCAGAAATTTCATGTTTTAGTCATTGTTTTACAGAAACTATTGTGATCAATCCAATGTGAATTTTGCAAAATTGAAGGAGGTTTATGTTCTTAAGTTGTACAACTACAAGAACCTCTTTCACTTTTCTAACAGCCATTATGGATTAGGAAATATTAAACAATATTGGAGAGCACGTTTTGCAAAAAATTCTTCTTAAGTAATCATTTTGCAGAGATGATAGTGGCCAATCAGAAATACATCATACAAAACTGAAGGAGGTTTTTGTTCCTAAAATACCCATCTACAAAAACCTATCTCACATTTTGCACAATGATTTCAGAATCAGAGATACATGCACATCTTTACATGCTATTTTTCAGACTTTGTAAAACTTTGTTTTACACATATTTTTGAAGAGCCTATTATGCACATCTGGAGAGGAATTTTAGGAAAATGAAATAAATTTATCTCACCAACATATTAATCCACAATAACCTCTTTCACTTTTTACATATTTGTTACGGATTGTGAAATACAAAGATATCATTTGTCCCAAAGTTTGTAGAATTGTTGGAGCAGAATGCACAAAGAAATGAAGCACTTAGTGACTTGGATGCCTCATCATCAACTAAGAGTTGGATCAAATTTGAATTCTCCTCTTTGTCATCACCTATCCATAAAAAATAGTGCCAAATAGATGCATTAGTTTGAGTGTCCTTTACTTAATTTCTATTTATGTAAAACAGTTGGAGAGATTTGTGAACTAATCTTGATATTTTTTCAAGATATTTTAGTTTAAAATTTGTATAAATACTTCACTCTTGGAAGTATTTTTGTGTGAATAAAATTTCTCAAGACAACTATAGTATTTTTTCTAGATATATTGAAGTTGGTGAGTCAATTAGAAAAGCAGCAGACTGGAAACGAGATTAGAGACATCATAGCTAAGGATTCTCGTGGTGACAAGATAAGTCTCGTTTTTTCCTGTTTTCAGTGTATTTCTTTTAAAGTTTACATTCATTCATATTATGTGTTTCTATTCTGTAATGATCAATTAAGGAGAAATTAAACAGGATTAGTGATAATAAACTCCCTGTTTCAAACTTGTTGGCATTTTGATGTTTTCTGCTTAATAACCGGACCATAGAATTCTTAATTGCTCTAGGTCCCAGTTTGATCCCCTCCTTCAATCTTCTTATCTATAGCTTAAGGATTCTTAAGTGCCCTTTTGCTCAGATTTCTCCCACTCCATCAATCAAGCCTATACAAAGCCTTAGAAGGTCACCTATCTTGCCCTTAGCACATTTGCATCTATAAGTTTTATTTCTTAGTTCTGCCTGCCTAGAGAGTTGAATCCATTGCCCAATGTTCTAGTAGATCCTTCTTGTTTACCTTGAAATCTATTTATTCCCACCAATATTTTAAAACAAGCCCTACTTTTCACTCATAGCTAGCCTAAAATATTTTACCAAAACAAAGCTAAATCATATGGAGAGATCCCTCTCCGGAACTCAGGAAGGCTAGATCCTGAATTCTAAAAGTTGTTCTTGGTTACCTCTAGTAAGTTACAGAGTTTTAAATATTTCTGATAGAAAATTTACTAGAGTGATAATAACATTAAAGAAAATATCATATCTAAGCACTTATGAACATATAGATAGTAGATAAGATCTTTAAGTATTTTTCTTATGTTATACCTTGATGAAGAATGCATGCAAGGAGGGAATTGTATGCCTTTATCAATGAATTTAGATAAATCATAAGAACTTCTATAAACCAAAGTTTGCTTATTTGAAGAACAAATTTACATTTTGATCCATACTATTTTATGGACATGGAAAGGTGATCAAGGAACCATCCAATAAATAGGTTAGTTATAAGGATGCCTCTCAAATTTATCCCAAATATTTAGAATAAAATAATTAAGTCCCCAAGTAACAAAATAACAAATCTAGAATTGCTTATTATTGAGCTTTGGACCAATATAGACACATCAAAGGAAAGTCAATATCTTAGGGTGGATATCTCATCTAGCCTTGGAAACCTAAAAGAATTTCCCTCCAAGATTGAAATTGTGGATACCGACCAAAGGAGATGACTTTCAAATGGCAAGATGCAAGTTTATGCTATAATGTTATAGTCATAATGCTAGTACATATCATTATATAATTATAGTTAAATAGGTGTATTAGTATAGCATAGGGTCTTCACTCAATGAACCTATGACATAATACATAAGATCATTAAATATTAAAGAATAACTCTAATTTCACTAGCCAAGTCAAGTAGAAGGAAGAATGAGCTCTTCTAACTTGACCAAGTAACTTTGTGTATGCTCTCAATATAGAAGAAATGCTTATGCAAGTATCAAAATCTGAGACTAAAAATATTTAACTTGGAGTAAACAATGCTTATTTAGAAGTGGTGTGGGAAATAAATAATAAATGTTTTCTCAATTAAACAATACAAATGTTATATTGCATGGTTAAAAAACATTAAAACCAAACCAAACACATGGAGAATACATTTTTACTTCTTTACTGTAATCTCAATATCATTTCAGAAATCTTTATAATTATGATTCAAATAAGACATCAAAATACATCCATCTTTAAAAATTCAGTCATAAAGCTTAAGTCTAAACTAAGTAACAAGTGAGAAATCTTAACCACAAGTTCGATAATATCAAGACTATGCAAACATGCCAACTATGTTAAGGTAACACATTGTTGTATAGAAGATTATATCAATGGCATTTTAGAGTGTCGCAAAAGCATTTTTGGTGGACCAATGAAATCCCAAGGACAACAGTATTGAAACACTTGTTACCATAAGGGTTTATAAGTGCCAATTTCCATTTATCTGGTGCCAATGGATTATCAAGTACAAGATCCTTGAACCAAACCAAGTGGAAAACAACCAACATTTAGTGTTGAGATTGCAACAAGATGATGAGCTTAGTGAAAAGAGTCACCTTCACTAAGTGGGCCCGCAGGTTATTTTTGGCGCAAGTGTATTTTTAGACATGTCAATCGTATTCTATGAGTTGCAGGATGCTATTTGTGGATGGTTGGTCAAGTTGGAAAAATATATGGACTTGTATTTTTAGACATATTGGGTAGAATCTATTTTTAGATTGCTGGTCTAAAAATAGATATGTCGAATATTATTAGCTCTTAATAATATTTGGACTCTAAACATTATCTTATTCTCTTGGAGCACTTTGGGCTTATGCATGACAAGTATGATTGGCTTAAGGAATTATGCTATTGAGGGGTTATGGAGCTATTGCATGAGACTCGCTTAGAACCTGTGATAGAGTTTGGTGGAGTTATTGAGGAAGGTGGGCTTTGTATTCAGTTTAACTCAGTTAGACACAATTGAGCTAGTTGTATCTAGTCTAACTGATTGATACACTAGTGAGAGTGGTGTGAATTAATTAATATTTAATTCACTAATTATTAACTCATTAATCAACTGAAGAATAAAACAATTAACTACAATGCATGGACAGTTTCAGTGGAGACCAGTGGAGAGGTAGGTGAAAGAGCAGGTTGACTATCAGTTGTGACTATATTGTTGCATGATTTGCAACACACAGTGATTGGAGATGCCAATGAGGATTGTGTGAGTAAGGCTGGACCAATTCGAGTTCATTCAGAGCCAATATTTAGTAGGGATTGCGCAGTAGAGGTAGGCTAGCAGGGGGCAAAGATCGGTGCATGGATTTGCAAGATCGGGCCTGATTAGTGTGTAGTGATTGTATTGTACTGAGAGCTTGATATGATCAGCTTTGTATGAGGATTGTTACATGATCTCTATGACATATATTATATACATATAGTTTGGGTTTTTAGCTTAAGGCTTTCCCGTTAAAACACTGTGTTCATATGTGTGAATTTTTATGGTTTCAATGTGTGCATGCAATTGATTTAATTTCCGCAAGTAATGATCAAGAGTAGAAGAGATTTTGTATTGTGCATGAAGTCAAATAGTGTGTGATCAGGAGAATCTTGGATGTATAACTCATTAGTTATATAATTTATACATGGTATCAAAGTGATATTGATCATTGGAGCAATTGAAAATCATTGAAGCGGTTGAGTTTTGTGCTGGTGAAATTCGAATTTGCAGCAGTGTTTTCTTGGTGTCGAAGTTGAGATGTCTTTCAATGAATTGTGATTAGAGTATGCCCTTGAGGGAATCTCGAATTATATTGCATGGAAGGACAGGGTGGAGGCGGTGCTAGAGGATAATGGGTTGAAGGAGTTCATAGATGCAGAAATTCCAAAACCTGCTTCTAGCGATGCTGCCACACTTGATGCATGGCAAAAGAAGATAGAAAAATGTCGAAGGATTCTGTTGGAAGGTGTGAAGGATCACATAGTGTCCAGCCTTCATGGTAAATCTTCTCCATTATTGATGTGGAAATCTTTGACAGACTTGTTCCAAAGCAAGAGCGACCAGAGGAAGTTGGCGCTCAAGGATAAAATCAGGAAAATAAAAATGGAGAAAGGCAACAGTATACCCAAGTACCTCATGAAGTTTGTCCAGTGCAGGGATGAGCTGGGAAGTGTGGGGGTTACTGTAGATGAAGAGGACTTGGTGAGCTTGGCTCTCCTTGGGCTTCCAAAGAGTTGGCATTCCTATAAGGACTCTGTCAATGGTCGGGAGAAACTGCAGGGATGGGAGCAACTTTGGTCGGATCTTGTGCAGGAGGAGATAAGGTAGAGTACCAGGGATGGATCTTCATCGAAGAATGAAGATGAAGAAAATTGCGCTTTGGTTGCCAAAGCAAGGAAGGGGAAGGGAAAGAAAATTCCTTCTCAATCCGGTGCGAAGGGCAAGAAGTAGGACATGTCCAAGGTGAAGTGCTTTCACTGTCACCAACACGGACATTACGCCACTAATTGTCCACAGAAGAAGAAAAATAAGCAGGCTACTGGATATGTAGCTGGAGAGGCCTTAGCCTCGCAGTTTGAGCTCGATTTTTCGCTGATCATATGCTTGGTCTCAAGTGTGATGGGATCAGTGTGGTTTCTTGACAGTGGTGCGTCTTTCTATATGACTGGAGACAAAGATTTGTTTACTGATCTTGATGAGAAGGATCTTGGAGTGCACATCGAGATGGGCGATGATGGTAGATACAATGCGACTAGTATCAGGACCATTTCCTTTGAGAGGGAGTCTGGAAAACCTTTCATCTTGAAGGATGTCATGCATGTTCTAGGATTGAAGAAGAATCTGATCTTTGTGGCGATGTTGGAAGACAAGGGATATGATGTTGTCTTTAGCGAGGGAAAGGCTTTCCTGCACAGTAAGGCAACTGGTAAAACCCAGAGGATATGGGTTTGAGTTAAGAACCTTTATCAGTTGCAGGTAGATGGCTGCGCAGTAATGGCAGACAAAGCAGAAGGAGTGGTGAGCCAGGATGAAGGCGAACTATGGCACAGGAGATTGGGCCATCTTCACCATGGCGCTTTGAAAATTTTGCAGCAGATTTCTACCGGGCTTCCCAAAGGTACACTTGCGCAATTAGATCAGTGCAAGGGATGTACATTGGGAAAATTTGTGAAAGCCACCTTTCATGAGAAGGATAGTTGCGCCACGAAGATCCTTGAGAGAATTCACACAGACGTGTGTGGACCTTTCTCAGTAGCTTCGATAGCAAAGCACAGGTATTATGTGATATTTGTTGATGAATTTTCTCTTAAGTGCTGGATCTTCTTCATGTAGAAGAAGAGCGAGAGATTCTCAAAGTTCTGTGAGTTTAAGGCACTGGTGGAGAAAGAGTTGGGGAAGCAGGTGAAGGCTCTTAGGAGCAATAGTGGTGGTGAATTCATCTCTAGCGAATTCAAAGGCTTTTGCAGTGTAGAAGGAATTCAAAGAGAGCTCATAGGGCCTCATAACCCACAGCAGAATGGGGTCGCGGAGCGAAATAACAAAATGATCGTGGGTGCTGCACGGGCGATGTTGCATGATCAGGGCCTTCCCATACACTTGTGGGCTGAAGCTTGTAACACTGCGGTTTATGTGCAAAACCATTGTCCTCCTAGAGTACTTGGCATGAGTACACCCGAAGAGGCGTTTTCCGGTAAGAAGCCTGATATTTCTCATTTGAAGATTTTTGGCTCACTTGTTTACATTCAGGTGACGAAGGATACCAGGAAGAAGCTGGAGCCGACCGCAGAGGTTGGGATATTTGTGGGGTACACAGAAACACCCCACAACTATCGAGTGTATTTTCCAGACAGTCGGAAGACTGTTGTGCGACGGGATATCAAATTTCATGAGGAGAAAGCCATGAAGTGTTCACTTGAGAGGGAGTCACACTTGCATGCAGATGAAGAGCTATTAGTTCCTAAGGATGAGCCTTAGGATGTGGATTAGCCACAAGAGGAGGTTCATGGAGTGGAAGAAACCACTCATGTAGCGCCAACCATCAGAGGGCAGAAGTGCACTACAGAAGCTGAGCAACTAAATCTTGATGCAGAGAAGATTGTAGGAGCACCTACATCACAGCGCAGACAGAGACAGTCACCTGACCGATATACTGGATACATGGCTATGATGAGCAAGTGTATCGTGACAGAACCATTCTCTTTCGGGGAAGCTATGGAGGACCCTGCATGGGTAGATTCCATGGTGGAAGAGTATGATTCGATTGTCAGAAACAGTGCATGGGAGATTGTCCCAAGGCCAGAAGGGAAATCAGTGGTAGGGTCAAGGTGGATCTACAAAGTGAAGCAAGCTGCTGATGGGAGCATCGAGAAGTACAAGGCAAGATTTGTTGCCCGAGGGCTTCTCACAGAATGAGGGGATTGACTATGAGGAAACCTTTGCACTTGTCGCAAGGTATTCTTCCATATAGAGCATCCTAGCTCTCTCAGCGCAGATGGGAAGGCACATTCATCAGATGGATGTGAAGACTATGTTCCTGAACGAAGTCATTGAGGAGGAAGTGTACTTAGAGTAGCCCAAAGGTTTCGAGATCTTCAACAATGAGTCGCATGTGTGCAAGCTCAAAAGAGCGTTGTATGGGTTGAAGCAAGCACCTCGTGCTTGGTACACACGGATAGACAATTATTTCACTGGTCTTGGATTCACCAAGAGTGAGGCGGATCCGAACCTATACTAGATTATGGTGGAGGGTAAGCTGTTGATCATTGTACTTTATGTAGATGATTTGATTTTGATGGGTGATGAACAATTGATACTCTCATGCAAGGATGATCTTTCAAAAGAGTTTGAGATGAAGGACTTGGGCCTCCTTCATCATTTCCTGAGATTGGAAATTTGGCAACGCAGTGATGGATTGTTTGTGTCTCAAGGCAAGTATGCCCAGGAGATATTGGAGAAGTTCAACATGCAAGGTTGAAAGCCTATTGTTGTAGAGGTAAATCCCCTCTGTGGACAGAGGTGATCCCTACTAGCCCAGATCGAGTCTAACAACAATCATATCACGCTAAGGTGCAAGTTCCTGATTGTAATAAACCAAATGGCGAAGAAGGCTTACCTTGAATCCAACACTGTTGTTTTTAGAGAAGATGGCGCTCCCGTTTCCTTGCTCCAGCAGGTCACAATCCTCTCGCTTGCCGCGATCGAACACCTACACACACAAGAAACATGACAAACACAAGCATAAAACCTGATATATGCAATTATGTATCAGTCAGAGAAGACACGACTCATGATCATAATGAATAATACGAGTGGAATCATAACCAAAGTTGCTTATCATTAATTCATACAAAGGAAAATACAACCTGGCTCTAACGCTGAACCTCCCTTCGGCGGGTCGTCAGCGGAATACGTCTCGGTAAAGCTTGTCGGGAATGGGGACAAGCCTCTCTCTTTGATCGTCAATATCCTTGCTATTGATTTGGCTCTATGAGGACTATTGCAACATTCTTTAGGCTATGAAGGCTCTTGGAGACTAGCTTGAAGGGAAATGGCAAGCTTATATAGATGGTGGAAGGGGAGTTGGGATCCCTACAATCATGGGATTGGCCCTATCCTCAAGGAAGCTTCCATGAGAGGTGTAAAACTACTTCCTCTACATGGAGAACCGGAGCCAAACGTCCCAACTCGATTTAGAGTCCAGTTCAGGAGTTTGTTGGAGTCAATCTTCCGCCATTTATTTTTTAAAAACACTCCTTATTAAGCCTGGCGTGGATACAACGCTGAGACAGTGCGCTAGTTGGCATGCCCTCTTTGGAAGATTTCCCCCATTGGCGCGGGTATGACACTGAGCATTCGCGCCAAGGATAAAAAGGCTATTTTTAGGGTTTTTCACAAGGAGTTGTCTTCAGAGGAATGAAAGTCCATGTCTAGGGGAATGCCATGAAAGTGTTTGCAGATCATGTCACTGCTCATAGGTCACGGAATAAGCCCTCCAATGTGCAAGGCGGGGAATTTCAGGGACAGTGACAAATCTCTGTGTAACAGATGCCCCCTAAAGCATGAGGCCCGAAAGAGAGAAAGGGGTGAAATTCTTTACGAGAACGTGTCCAACTGAAAACGCTACCGTCGGAAAACCTGCGTAGAGAAGTACAACTGATATCTCAAATACATGATATATATATGGTATGGGCGCAGCCATCCATAACAGAGTATACAAGAATCCAGATCCAAGGCATGGACGCAGCCATCCAATAAGGATCGATAAAAGAGACTCAGGTATGGTCGCAGCCATCCAATCAGTGAGTCATGTAGCCAATCATAATAATCCACAAAATCGCAGCCTGGATTCCGACAGACAAAATCCAGGGTCTTGCGCCCCATCTCGACCCGAACAAAGTACAATTTCAAGCATGTGAATAAGTGATTTGAAGTCGAACATGCAAGAACATCGCCTCATTACCAGCCAATGATGAAAGTTGTTAACAGACGCGAGAGGTACCACCAATAATGACAATGGTCCTGAAGGTACTATAGGTACAATCTATGGCATGTGAATCAGTGAGTTGGTGTCGAACACCCGTAGAATCACTCGATCAGAGGCCAATGATGAAAACCTCACGTCGAACGCGAAGAACCTGCCATTAAGGCATACAGGCTCCAAGGTACCAGAAGGGAGTCTCTAGATCAGCTTCCCGGATAATGAGCTGAACTCGACAGGAAGTGACCTTGATCGAAGGTGGGCCATAATGTTTCCCACATCATCAACGTGAGACAGAGGAACATAATGTCTTTGTGAATCAGGATCAGGCGAGAATCAGAGGAAGGTTGAAGTTTTGCAGAGGTCAAATTCTCTTGAACATATCGGCGTCACGACAATGGATTTGGCAGTATTTGACATCAAAAGATCAAAGGTCATGATGATGAGGCAAAGAGCAGATGAGAGGTCAAAATGGATCACCCAAACCCACGGAGGCAAGTGGAAAACGAGATGAGATGTCCCCAACCTGACACGAATGCAGACAAGTGCCATGTTCAAGAGCGACATACTTCCGACACGACAATGATGCTGGTTCCATTTTTCCCCACCAATCCTTGCGAGTACCCCAATTATTTTTGAAAACAAGCTTGAAGGGGATAGCATATGCTTGTAATATAAGTTCGTCCTACGAACGAATCCATCCTAGTACATTTAACAAGCCCTAGGAAGGAGAAACTCGAATATCGTCATTACGACTGGATCTGATGTCATCAGGGTTTAACGAGTCTGACAAAGGAAGAACTCGACGTCTTTTCATGTTTAGAGAGTTTGAAAAGACAGCATAAAAGTAAACTCCAATGGTCCATTTTCGTAAATAGTTCCTCAGATCCGAAAAGGTAGAAAACTATGTCTGAGAGAACCTCCTAGTCGCGATAGGGTAGGGTATTCCTTTTTCGTAAATAATCTATCCTAGCCTGAAAAAGGGGTAAACGTATACTGGGTAGATTTCGTTTCGTAGCCACTTTAACGAGATCAAAATGACAAGTGACTCGGTAATATTTTCATGTTTAGAGAGTCAGAAAAGAGCTGAAAGATGGCTCCTCCTGGAGGAACGAGTGGTATAAAGGGTAGAAACTGGTTCCGGTGATGGTGGAACTACTCAAAACAAGTAAAGGTTGGGAGGCTGGCTAACAAGACCACTCATTGCAGCGGTTCCTCAGCAACGGTTAAAACAACCAAGTGAAGGCATATGATCGGCCAAGCAGATAGTGATGATGGAGTGAGAAAACCAAGGCTCATCTGGAAAAACAGGCCGATAAAATGGAAATCATAAGAGGTAAAATGGGAATGGTTTCATTTTTACACAAGCTTGAAATCAAGAAACTATGCTTGAAGTTGGTTTCATTTTTACACAAGCTTGAAACAAAGATAAACTATGTTTGAAACCGGTTTCATTTTTACACAAGCTTGAAACGGAAACAAACTATGCTTGAAAAAGTAAGCATGCCCCCCAGCATGGTGACTCAATTCGAGGTGCATGCCCCCCAAGCTTCAGTCCATATGAAAGGCAGATGGAGTGAAGTTTCAATTTACGAGATCAGGAGAAAGACTCGACTAGTATTTTACGAGAACTTATCAAAGACTCGAATTGAACGGGAAAGTGTTTCATTATTTTAACGAGGTTGACACATTAAAAGAACTATCCTCAGGACACCTTGTTTCATGGTTCAAGGAGCTTGTTACAAGATAAGGAACTCTGCTCTGACAACCTTGTTTTATTTTTTAGGGAGCTTGACACAGGAAAGGAACCATGCTCCAACTTTCTTGTTTCATTTTTTAAGGGGCTTGACACAAGAAAATGAACTATGCTCCGACCGACTTCATCATAATGAACAAGAAGTCATCACTTCCAAGAGTTCCACTCCCGATGGAAGGAAAACATCTCGGAAATCAGGACCCAATGCCCCCAGCACACTATGCACGACGGCATCATCACTAAGTACATGCACGGGGTAGGTAGCCACATAGTTGATCTGCGGTGGGGCAGATACAACGGGTGGATAAAAGAAGGGATGATGGTGGGCCAGTTGCCACATCGGGACCAAAGAACGAAAGCTGATCAATGGTCACAATCTGTCCTTCATGCTGAAAACATACCACACGAAAAAGGGAGGAGACAAGAGCTCCCATGGCATAGGTGTAATCGCGCCCCAAAAGCAGATTGAAATCCAAGGGGCCTGGAACAACCATCACGTCCATATGGACGGTTTTACCTCCCAAAGTAACATGTAACCTTGGAAGGATCCCTAACGGTTAACTAGTTCTTCTGTTAAACGCCAACATATTCTGTGTAACAGGCACAAGTGGCGGTGAACCGAAAGCTTGCCAAGTAGTTGAGGACAAAATACTAACAGGCGCGCCTTCGTCTATAACAGTGCTGGGTACAACCAAACCAAAGGCTTGTACCGTTATCTCAAAAGGCACATAGGACGGAAGGTGGTATCCTGCAAATCGACTCCAATCAAAGGAAGCGACCAAACTACTCGAAGGGGCTACCATTGAACTGATATGGTCTTCCCCTGGTGTTACGAAAGAAGAAGAAGCATCCTCCACGACCTCCATCTCGAAGGCGGGAGGGGTATCCTCCGGGACCTCTATCACGGGCGGTGGAGGAGCAACTTCTTAAGGTATAGGGATATGAGAATATTTCTCCAAGTCTGAGGAATCTGAAGAAAACAGAAGAACATGAGGGGTGTGAGATCCACTCTCAATGGAAAAGACCTGGTGCACCGCAGACGGGGCCAGCTCAACTGATCTCACGGCCAATGGTTGGTCAGGAACGATTTCCTGAATGGGAATTTCCGGGGGAGCGGGATTGACCAAGGATGATTCTTGACCAATCATAGGATCAACTGGTGAAGGATTCAAAGAAAGCTACTTGTAACCAGCCGGAAGGCATGGTGCAGAAGTAGTCGAGTTGTCCAAAACTCGTTTGGCTTCATCCATATACGGACAAAGTTGGATGACATGGTGCGCTTCACACAACTTACAAGGATTGGTAATCTTACCCTGCTTCTTAGGAGCCTTACCAACACCAGTTGAAGACATGCCCCCAACTTGACTCCCAGAAGCCAAAGGCAACGGCGGGCGACCGTTGGACCATACTTCAAGCACCTTGGGAATTCCAGGGCAGTCTCGAAGAAGATGGTCTCTTGTGCACAACATGCAAGGGAACTTAACTTTCCATGGAGGGTTGGAAGGTTTATCGATGGAAGGCTTCTTAGGCGCAATAGCTGCAGAGCTAGCCTCTCCTTTATCGGTCTTCTTCTTCTTCTTAGCCACCCGGTTACTCGAATCCAGACTTTCACTAGGCGAAGTAGAAGAGGAGGACGCATAAACAGGCAAAGAAGGGGAGAGGTCCACCTTAGAATCAGCATGATGTTGTTCAGGCAGATGAACTGATTGAACAGTAGCTGAGACATTTGGGACCACAGAGGTTGAAAACAACCAAACAGGCAACCCAACAGTTAACCCAGGAAGGGACAACGTTTCCATATAAGGAGCACCAACATTTCCAAAAGGAGGAAAATGACCAGGATTCCCATCGGAGGGGATTCCTTGGTTGGTGAACTTTGGAAAAGTTGCCATCAACAACTCAAAACCACACACAGGCTAAAAACCAAGGCACACAATCAAACGGCCAACAAGCAAACTCTAAAAGGGCATGTGATCGTGGATGATTTATTTTACCACATTGAAACTTAGAAACTTCACCGTTTCATGTTTTAAGAGTCGAGAAATGGATGAAAGGTGACTCTATCTCTTTCAGTTTTGAAGCAAGCGTGAAAGGACAAGCGCTTGATGATATTTTCAAATTTAAGGAGTAAGATAAGATCAAAATGACTGTAAGGAATTCTAGGAAAAGGGTGTACCAAATAACCGTGAACTACAATATACACCTTGGTTTCAAAATGAAAGAGAAATCAACCAAGGACTTAACGTACGTGCAGGCAATCTCCCCGAATGCTGTGTCCGGTGTATCACGGGTATAGGGCAGTAGACTCGGCTTCCTATGGATAAAGGATAGCAACCTAGTGGGGTCTCCTTTTATATACGCGACGGTACGGGGAGCACAAGTCCGTACTAGTGCTGTCTAAAGCCAAGAGGCGAACGACAACTACTAGGTTTAAAGACGTCGAAACATGTCTCTAGCCTAGACCTCTAAATATTTCGTTAATGTTCCAATGCTGCCTTAGTGTAAATTGAATAAATTTTAATGTTTATCTTCAATTATGTTTCGGTTTTCAGGTCCTAGCGAGTGTTATGTCTCAAAATCTCCTAAATGCACACTACATGCCATAGTATATCATTTCATTCGATGCAAGCTAATTACGAGAGAGTTAAGAGCTTTTCACACAATAACAAAATGTTCAGACAACAACCAATAACGTCTCTAATGCAGCTAATGGAAACTAAAAGCTTTTCTTTCAAAGTTACAAATCGCTAATGACACATAAAATATTTGATTTTCATTAACTAATCAAAGCAAAAGATATATTTTTTTTTTGTATTTCCAATGTTTAAGAGCAAAGTGCACTAAACAAAATGAAAACTAATGAAAAGAGAAATTTGAGAAGAGATAGCAAAGGAGTAAAAACTAGCAAATCTTCACTCAATGCAAGCACACAATCAAACCTCAAATTGACAAAAAGTCCCTCAAATCAAAAGACACTTAAAGACTCAAATGAACCATGTAATCTAGGCCCAAAACGAGACAAGGCGGAATTTGAATAAGGAAGAATCCAATCACTCAAATAACGCAATGAAACGATAAACAACCACTAAACGAATGCAGAGGAGCAATCACAAAGTTGACTGAATAGATGGAAACCAAAAACTCCCAAGGGAGGCTCGACGCACAATAGCACCTAGATGCCCTAGTGATATAATGTAAAATTGATAAAAACAGGCAAACAACCAAAGGATGAAGGTCACAGTCAGTCAAACAAGGCTCCAGAACACTCAAGCAGTCGTAAAAATGAAACCAAACACACAAATCAAGCTCAGAAAGCTCAAAACAGAGCAAACCCTAGCACCTTTCAGGATTGGCGCGACTGTCAGGCGGAATCTAGCGCCAGAACAGGATTGGCGAGGGTAGTAAACTAGAAACTAGCGCCAATTGGTGCGACTGTTAGGTAGTAAACTAGTAGTAAACTAGCGCGCCAGTCAAGTTTACTATGTAAAAAAGAAAAGAAAAAGAGCAATCCAAGAAGCAGACCAGTGATGTTGAAGTTGAAAACAAAATCCAAACACACGAAAAGACCCAACCAAAAGAGCTGATCAAGCAAGCAAAGTCAAGAATCGACTGAAAGACGAGACAATACTCCAAGTGTTTAGTTCATAAACTAGACCGAAGATTGACTGAAGCAGTGTTCATGTACTTTCGCTAATGCAGAGCAAGAGCGTTTCGAAGGATATCTGTCTAACTTCAGGCTTCGTCTGTAGTTTATAAAGCAAACAACAACCTAACTCCCCAACAGAATCGCCAATTTGTTGTAGAGGTAAATCCCCTCTGCAGACAGAGGCGATCCCTATTAGCCCAGATCAGGTCTAGAAACGTTCGTATCACGCTAAGGTGCAAGTTCCTAACTGCAATAAACCAAATGGCGAAGAAGGCTTACCTTGAATCCAACATTGTTGTTTGTAGAGAAGATGGCGCTCCCGTTTCCTTTCTCTAGCAGGTCACAATCCTCTTGCTTGCTGCGATCGAACACCTGCACACACAAGAAACATGACAAACACAACCGTAAAACCTGATATATGCAATTATGTATCAGTCAGAGAAGACACAACTCATGATTATAATGAAAAATACGAGTGGAACCATAACCAAAGTCGCTTATCATTAATTCATACAAAGGAAAATACAACTTGGCTCTGACGCTGAACCTCCCTTCGGCGGATCGTCAGCGGAATACGTCTCGGTAAAGCTTGTCGGGAATGGGGACAAGCCTCTCTCTTCGATGGTCAATCTCCTTGCTATTGATTTGGCTCTATAAGGACTATTTCAGCATTCTTTAGGCTATGAAGGCTCTTGGAGACTAGCTTGCAAAGGGAAATTGCAAGCTTATATAGATGGTGGAAGGTGAGTTGGGATCCCTACAATCATGGGATTGGCCCTATCCTCAAGGAAGCTTCCATGAGAGGTGGAAAACTACTTCCTCTACATGGAGAATCGAAGCCAAATGTCCCAACTCGATTTAGAGTCCAGTTCAGGAGTTTGTTGGAGTCAATCTTCTGCCATTTATTTTTAAAAAACACTCCTTATTAAGCCTGGCGCGGGTACAACACTGAGACAGCGTGCCAGTTGGCGCGCCCTCTTTGGAGGATTTCCCCCATTGGCGCGGGTATGACACTAAGCAGTCGCGCCAAGGATAAAAAGGCTATTTTTAGGGTTTTTCACAAGGAGTTGTCTTCAGAGGAATGAAAGTCCATGTCTAGGGGAATGCCATGAAAGTGTTTTCAGATCATATCACTGCTCACAGGTCACGGAATAAGCCCTCCAATGTGCGAGACGGGGAATTGCAGGTGTTGATCATATCAACCCCCCCATTAAAATTCTTGGCCATTAGACCCACTTGGACCTTTCAAATTCCCTATCGTGACCTCTCTCTGCGTCCAAATTACGTTGCTCAAGTCTGAAAGCCCACATTTAAAATTATCTAAGGTTCAGCCCTTTTGGCCCTAGCCCCTCTGTTTTTCTATTCCGCATGACCAAAGGCCGTAACCATGCGTTAGGATGAAAGGCGCTGATCAAAGTGCATCGGGCTTTTTCCAAGCCATCCGATCAAATCATAAAATCGACGGTTCGCAGCCCATCTATCCCGGTGGTCCCCGGACTAAAAAACGCTTTATAAAACCAATAGTATTTAATGCACTGCTTATCCAGGGCAAGCGGTATTCCTCAAATTGCAGCGATGACATACGTTGCGCGACACGTGGCTTCGTCACTGTTCCAAAACCACTACCCCATCGCGCATTATAGTTCGGCACGGGACGTGGCGCGATATGCGCGTAAGCCGTCCAATCTACAACATCCCATCCAACGGTGATCATTCATCCAAGTTGCTCGCAAGTTAGCATGGGGAAATAGTGCCCCTGGCCCGCGATTCCACCACCCTCCGACGCATTCTTAACCATTGGTCTTGTTTCGAGATCGTATGGCTCAGATCATTCGCATGACCAGTCGTTGATCAAGTCAGTCCTCCACATCATCCGTTCCCGCTGTCTCGGTGTCGTACCACCTGTCCCTCAGTCTTTCCCCACGTGTTCTCCGCCACCTAGACCTATATTGATTCATTTCTTCATTTCTTATATATGTCCACGATCGTGATCGTTTTTCGCCAACCTTCTCCATTGTCACCTCCCTCCGTCACGCTGCATTTCCCACCATTGTTCTGCATTTCTGGACCGCTCCACCATGCCGCGTTGTCTCATCATGATCCTCACTGTGTTCACCCTTTCGTGCATGGTTTTCTTTAACAAATTCGTGGGTTTTTCAGGTTCGCAGCGGTGGAGAATTATCATAAATTTCCGCATCCATTACAAGAGCTGAGCACACATCAAAGGACCATGTTCAGAGCATAATTATGAAAAAGTCCCCGGAAGCCAAATCAACAAGACTACAATCTAAGAGGCAGGTTTCAAATCTGTCAAACCCTGCAAGGACATTCAAGGCGCCGATTTCACAGATGAATATATTAATGGGGAAGATGAAGAATATCAGTGTTCAGCAGAGAATTAAAGGCAGATAGCTGAAGACTTTGAGGGCCTTGTCCTAGCCTTTTGAAGCAGAGTACCAAATTGAAGATCCTGCACATCATTCGGAAGATTTATACACATAAAACAATGTCCTCAAGGTTTTATTTCAACGGAGTTTTCTTCCGAGGCAAGGACATATATTTGTGTGATTTTACTACCTTACCGTGTCCCGGGAGAGATTTCTGCCCAGTGCATTTATTTTAGTTAGCAGGCCACAGAGTACAAACAACACAACAAAGTCATTCAGCAGTATGGGCACAAATGTTTCCACCATTTTGATTTAATTATGCAAATTAAATGTTCATCACCTACCTCTTTTACTATGTTTCGGGTTTTCGCCTATAAAAACCAGGAAGAAACGCATTGTAAGGGTTCCAGATTTTTATCAGAAAATTATGCAGTGAAAGGATTTTTGAATACATTTTGTAAGACTCTTGTATGAAGGCTCAGAGCCCATAGGGTCTCAGTGAGGAGGATTTCAATATGTTAAAGATGATTCTGGTCTTTGGTATTTCACAGTCTGTAACTCTCTTTTATATGTTATTTAATGTATCATTTCATGTCATCCATCTTTCCTGTATCATGTTTTGGAATGGGAGTGGCTCACTGATTTCTGGTAAGGATTCATCCTAGTTGATGCCCATACTCGGATCAGTAAAGCACTTTAAATATGGCTCATGCATGATATTCTGTTCCATTACTCATCTAAACCGTGATTCTGCTATATTAGTTGCTTTGGGAGGGTGCTTTTAAAATTCTATTATCATGTATGGATTCTTAGATTGGTAAGCCCATGCATGGTGGTATTGTATATCTGGGTATCAACTGAATGTTGACTAATATCTTCTCATTATTTTTTTCACTACATACACCTTCTAATAATTTATGTCTGTGAGGTATTTCTGAATCGGCCCGCTTTACAGTAAACTGTCTCTGAATTGTCTGTTGCTTTTGTATTAGAGTCCTGCATTTTTCCTTTGCAGTATCCCTTCTCCTATGTCAGTTTCTGAGAGTTTGGTTCCATTCTAGATTGATTTTCCCTGTTTATAGGAGATAGCATGTGAGCTCAAGCTAACAACTTCATACATTATATTATATGCTCCTTGCTATGCTAAGATGTCTTAGGCACTGGTCTATCACAACTCTAGGCTGTCTCTAGGAGTGACAACATCTTTCTGGCGCCGTTGCCGGGGACAAATTTAAGAACATCATAATCGCTGGGCCTCGAAAAAATTTTATTCACTCTCTAAAGTAGGTGAGCACAGAGAGTTGAGAGTTGTATATCCCTCACCTTGGCGACTCCGCATTTGTTATTTGATATATCTATTTGCAGTCCTGGCTCCTCGTAAGCCACACCTGAGGTCAGATACGTCCAAGCCAAAGACAAATTCAGTGTCTGACCCTGACCAGATTATACATACAAGAAATTGGAGGGAAAGGAAATCAGCCCGTTCCCATATTCCTGAAGTGTCTATAGAAGATTTTCCTTCCTCCTCCTCTCAAGATTCTCAGTTGCAAATTCCCGACTCCACAGTGGGAGATATTGATTATTATTACTTAGATAGTCCACCCCGAGAGGGTATCAGAAATAAAAACAGTCTTCATCCTACTCCTGAGGTTGAAGAGGTCAAGGAAGTAACCGAAGTATCTGCTGTTAATAGACCTTTGTTCCCCTCAACCCCTCAAGCTGCAGTTGAGTATATTCCTATTATTGTTCATACTCCACTTCCTAGTCTTCCTCCTCTGACTCATCAAACTATTGCACTACCTCCACCTCCTCCAATGGCTAATGTCCCGACCTTTTTGATGAATAAATATGCTCCCCTGGCATTACCCCAAGTGCTGAATGATATGCCCCAGGATTATCTGAAGATCTTGCCCATATTCAATGGGGAAAATGAAATCGATGCTCAGAAACATCTTGAGACTTTTTTCTCCTTTGCAGAGAACTTTAATGTTGAACATTTAGATGTGGTCTTAAGTCTGTTTGTGCAATCTCTAGATGGTGAAGCTCGAAAATGGTTCAAGACATTAGGTGGTAATTCTATTACCACTTGAGATAACATGGAAGACACTTTTCTCAGGAAATGGGGAGAAAAGAAAGATCATGGAAATTCTCTAATTGAGTTCAATACACTAAAGAAAAGACACAATGAAGGAGTGTCAGAATTTATCAAGAGATTTAATAAATTATATCTGAGTCTCCCTGCTAATATGAAACCCCATCAAACTGCTGCTAAAGTTTTTTTTGTAGCAGCCTTTGATTCAGAATTCGGCTTCTCTCTCAGAGAAAGAAAGCCTGCTACCTGGATGATGCTCAGGCAGATACCCTAGAGTTGGAAGCAAACTTTTCCTCCACTGGAAAGTCAAAAGGAAGACCTGAACAAGATAGCAGAAGAAGGGGCAAGGAAGAGGCATCTACTTCTAGTCAGGACAGAGACTCAGACAAAATGGAAGAAATTAACAAATTGATTAAGACAATGGTCAAGCTTGAATTGGAAGCCAAGAATTCAGCCTTCAGAAATTTTCAGAATGCTCCAAATAGAGGTTACAATCCTCAGTATAGGAAACCACCCTTGCAAATATTTCCAAGGAAAGCAAAGGAGCAATAGGATCAAGTGCCACACCCCTTGTACCTGGAAGGTCCAGTAGATGACTCCACTGAGGGCACTGACTATAGACTGGAGGATGCGAATCTTGCCTTTTCAAATAGTGATGGAGAGGAATGTCCTTTACAGGGAAATGATGAAGCTGGATTCTCATTGCAAGAGGAAGAGAAGGTCAGAGATGCAGAAGAAGCAGAATTTGATCATTATTGTAAACAATTTGATGATTTCATGCAAGAACATTTCAATAGAAGATATGATCTAAGATCTTCTAGGAAGAGGACCCGTACCAAAGAGCAGGAAGAAGAGGAACCACCCCAGAAGGAAGCACCTGCTCAGAAGGAGTCTACAATGCAGATAGCTGTAGACAAAGGTAAGCAGCCTCCAAACAAACCCTTACAGTCTAATGATCAAATTCCTTCTTCCTCAAAAGTAGTCACTTCTCCTAATGTCAATTTTGTGTCAAAAGAAGCCCAGCCCCCAGCTGAAAATAAAGAGTCAAAAGAGGTTGTGATAGAAAAGTCCCTTCCTACTTTTAGTCTGCAAAAGGAACTTGAAAAGGTCAAAATCCCAGTTCCCTTGACTGAACTGTTGAAACAACCAGCATATCAATCTCAAGTCACATCTTTCATGCTCCCTCCAGAAGCACCAATCATACCAGATAGTCTCAACCTTCAAGAAGAAAGATCCAGGGTAGTTTTTGGCCCACATGTTGAGGAGGTAGATCCTTCTACTCCTCCCTTCTATGTGTCTCTAGTGATCCATGACATGCTATTACATAACTGTATGCTAGATTCTGGAGCTTCCCACAATCTTATGCCTCTATCAGTCATGGAACAACTGGGTTTACAAATCACACATCCGTATAAAGACCTCTACTCATTTGATTCCAAAAGAGTTAAATGCTTGGGGATGATCAAATATTTAGTAGTCAATTTGGCCCAAATCCCAGCAAAAAGTGTGGTAATGGACATAGTGGTGGCTGACATTCCAGCTCGCTTTGGTATGTTGCTATCGAGGTCATGGGGAACAAAAATTGGTGGATCAATCAAGCTATATTTAACATATGCCATTATCCCAGTCTTTGGTGGCCAAGAGAGAAGACTATACAGGGAAACTAGGTTTGTCAAGATGGTGACTAAGGCTGACAATTCTGTGAATTCACCAGTCTACTATAAGGAAGGAGATTTCTCATGCTTGATGCTAGAAGAAGATCAAGATTATGCTCATGAACCAGCCTTCTGCCAGATCAAGACCAAGCAGCCCTCAGAAAACATGGAAGCAGGAATATGGACACTCCATTTTGATGGAGCAAATTTGAGGGAAGGAAATGGAGCTGGAGTGCTACTGATTTCTCCTGTAGGCAAATGGATTCCACTGTCTTTTAAACTAGAATATGAAGCCACAAATAATGTGGCTGAATATGAAGCACTTCTGTTGGGATTGCAGACAACCAGGAATATGAATATACAAAGTTTAAAAGTTCTGGGAGATTCAGAACTGGTGGTTAGACAAATAAGGAATCAGTGTCAGACCAAACATCCTAGGCTGAGGACTTATAGGAATGAAGTTTGGGACATGGTAGAAAATTTCTTCTTGGCATTCAATATCCAGTTCATGCCCCGAGAACAGAATAAGATGGCTGATTCCCTTGCTATGGCTGCTAGCACATTTCGACCACCTCGGAACCCTCTTTTAAGATATGAAGTTGAGGTGCGCTATCGGCCTTCAATCCCAGATAACATCAAACACCGGAAGGTATTTGAAGATGAAGAACAGATGAAGAGATTCCTGGAAACAGTGGGAGAATTCTCCAATATGGAGATTGATGATGCAGAAGAGGCTGAGTCTGAAGATACTCCAGAAATAAATTGGGAGGAGAAAATGGCAGGTAATAAAGTGTTACAGTTAAAGGGAAACGTTATACCTAGAGGGCTGGTGCCTCTAGAAAGATTATTTGACAAGAATGATGTCCCACTGCAGCCAAGCAAAGTGGTAGAATAAAATTAGGTAGAAGACCTGAATTTGGGTACTGAGGCTGACCCCAAAATTGTTAAACTGTCCAAGAAAGTCCTTGAAGAATATAAAAATCTATATCAGATATTATTCCAGTATTGCAGAGATGTGTTTGCATGGTCCTATCAGGACTTGAAAACTTTTGATATCAGGATTATGCACCACAAAATTCCATTGAAGGCAGATGCAAAGCCCCATAAGCAGAAGCTCAGACAAATCAATCCCCTGCTGCTACCTTCTATTGAGAAAGAAATCAAGAAGTTGCTAAAAGCCAAAATAATTGTGCCATTAAGGTACTCTGAATGGGTGGCAAACCTTGTCCCTGTACGAAAGAAGAATAAAGAAATAAGGCTGTGTGTGGATTTCAAAAATTTAAACAGAGCGTCCTTAAAGAATAATTATCCAATTCCCAAAATGGATTACATCCTGCAGAAAGTGGTTGGATCTTCTAGGATGTCAATGATGGATGGATTCTCTGGTTATAATCAGGTGGCTGTACTTCCAGAGGATCAAAAGAAGATTGCTTTCACCACACCATGGGGTACATTTATGTATGCCAGGATGCCTTTTGGATTGATTAATGCAGGGGCCACGTTTCAGAGGGCAATGGACATTGCTTTTGTCGGGGAGCAGGATAAATTCTTGGTGGTCTACCTCGATGATATCACTGTATTCTCCAAGAATGATGCTGAGCACATTGAAAATTTGCAGAGAAATTTTGAGAAATGTAGAAGGTATGGTCTCTCTCTGAATCCTCAAAAGTCTTTATTTGCCTTAGAAAAGGGAAAGCTTTTAGGCCATATCGTTACTAAAGATGGGGTGAAGATAGATCCCAAGAGGGTAGAAGTTATAAACAATATTTCTTTTCCCAGAAATAAGAAATAAGTACAAGTATTCCTTGGATGCATTAATTTCCTAAGAAGGTTTATCCCTAACTATGCTGAGATAGTTAGGCATATAACAGACATGCTCAAAAAGAATAATGAGGTAAAGTGGTCACAAGAATCACGGGAGGCATTTACCAGGATAAAGAATGCTTTTGCAGAAGCCCCTGTGTTGGCTGGACCAGATTATGAAACCTTTCATGATCTTCTCTTTTGCATCACCTCATACAATAGCAGGAGTATTATTGCAGAAAAATGAGGAAGGTTATGAGCAGCCTATTGCCTTTTTCAGTCAGGTGCTCCGTGATGCAGAATTAAAATACAACATATTGGAAAAGCAAGCATACTCTCTAGTGAAATCCCTCAAAGCATTCCGTGTATATATCTTACAGTCTCACATCACTAAATTTGTTTCTGCAGCTGCTGTAAAAGATATTCTTTTTCAGGGAGACAGTGAAGGAAAAAGGGGTAGGTGGATTGCCAAAATACAGGAGTATGACTTAGACATATGCCCTACTAAGCTCATCAAAGGACAGGGGCTTGCCAGAATGTTATCTGAATCAAACTATCAAGCCCTGGGCATAAATTTGTCCATTATAGCAGGTGAGGAATCTGAGGAGAAAGAAGAACGACATGGAATTGGAGTAGCTACTCCATAAACACAGCTAAAGTACCTCACTAGTCAGTGGTACAAAGAGATAGTGGAGTATCTCCTTACACTCAGCTGCCCTCCAAGCTGTGACAAAACTAAATATAGAGTGTTGAGATTGAAATCACAGAAATACATAGTTGCCAATGGCCGACTATACTGGCGAGATCCCTCAGGAATCTTACTCCTGTGCCTCACAGAAAATGAAGTAGAGAGTATTATAGCAGAATTTCATGGAGGGATCTGTGGAGGTCATTACAGCTGGAGGGCCATAGCTCATAAAATTCTGAAAGTTGGCTTCTATTGGCCAAAGCTTTTTGGGGATGTTTTTACCAGGGTGAGAGCATGTGATAAATGTCAGAAATTTGCTGAGAGACAGAAATCTGCACCATTTCCCCTGATTCCAGTGCATGTGGATGAACCATTCAAACAATGGGGTATTGATTTTATAGGTGAGATACATCCCCCATCAAGTGGTCAAAATAAATGGATATTAACAGCCATAGATTATTTCACTAAATGGGTTGAAGCCATACCTGCAAGAAATGCTACAGACGTTGTGATCATAAAGTTCATGGAAGAAAACATCATATCCAGGTTTGGCTGTCCTGCTAGGATAGTGATTGATAATGCACAGGCCTTCAAGTGTGTAAAATTTATGAATTTCTGCCAGTAATACAATATCATACTGAGTCACTCTATGGCTTACTATCCACAAGGGAATGGCTAGACAGAGTCTTCAAATAAAACTCTGGTGAGGGCCTTGAAGAATACTATCAATGAAAATTAGAAGAATTGGGATTCCCAATTGAAGTTTGATCTACGGGCTAATAGAATCACCAGCAAGAGGGCAACTGGGAAATCTCCTTATGAATTGGTATATGGACGAGCAGTAGTTTTTCCTATACAACTAGCTTTACTAGTGGCCCTTTTCATGCAAGAAAGCCAGGAAGAACTTGACGATATGGTCAGGAGAATCAATCAATTGGTGGAATTAGAAGAAACACGAGGCCAAGTGAATCAGAGGTTAATAGAATATCAAGAGAAAATGAAACACATTTTTTACCAGCACGCAAAAGACAGGAAACTGCAGATTGGTGATTTTGTGCTCAGATGGGATATCCGGAGAGCTGAGAAGGGTAAACATGGTAAATTCGACCCCCTCTGGTTTGGTCCTTTCAAAATTGTGGAACAAGGGGGCAATAATACTTTCAGGTTGGAGAATTTGCAGGGCGACCTGCTGGATGCCCCTATAAACGGTCAATATCTCAAGCCCTACTTTCAGTTCTGATTCAGGAAAAGGCAACCTGATGTATTATTTTGTATATTAGTTTCCTCTTTCGCTTTTGTTTTAATAATATGGGTGTCATGATGAATTATGAAGTAAAATGCAGCGGGGTTGAATAACAGAGTTGACAGAAGTGTATGATCAGAGGGTCTGCGAGTTCTCAACATGTCCAAGGATGAATATGCCGTCCCCAGGTGGAGCCAATGTTGATCATATCAGCCACCCCATTAAAATTCTTGGCCATTAGACCCGCTTGGACCTTTCAAATTCCCTATCGTGACCTCTCTCTGCCTCCAAATTACGTTGCTCAAGTCTGAAAGCCCGCATTTAAAATGATCTAAGGTTCATCCCTTTTGGCCCTAGCCCCTCTGTTTTTCTATTTCGCATGACCAAAGGCCGTAACCATGCGTTAGGACGAAAGGCGCTGATCAAAGTGCATCGGGCGTATTCCAAGCCATCCGATCAAATCATAAAATCGACGGTTCGCAGCCCATCTGTCCCGGTGGTCCCCGCGCTCAAAAACGCTTTATAAAACCGGTAGTATTTATCACACCGCTTATCCAGGGTAGGCACTATTCCTCAAATCGCAGCGATGCCATACGTTGCGCGACACGTGGCTTCGTCACTGTTCCAAAACCACTACCCCATCGCGCATTATAGTTCGGCAGGGGACGTGGCGCGATATGCGCGTAAGCCGTCCGATCTACAACATCCCATCCGATGGTGATCATTCATCCAAGTTGCTCGCAAGTTAGCATGGGGAAATAGTGCCCCTGGCCCGCCGTTCCACCGCCCTCCAACACATTCTTAACCGTTGATCTCGTTTCGAGATCGTATGGCCCAGATGACCAGTCGTTGATTAAGTCAGTCCTCCACGTCATCCGTTCCCGCTGTCTCGGTGTCGTACCACCTGTCCCTCAGTATTTCCCCACGTGTTCTCTACCACCCAGACCTATATTGATTCATTTCTTCATTTCTTATATATGTCCACGATCGTGATCGTTTTTCTCCAACCTTCTCCATTGTCACCTCCCTCCGTCACGCTGCATTTCCCACCATTATTTTGCATTTCTCGACCGCTCCACCATGCCGCGTTGTCTCATCATGATCCTCACTGTGTTCACCCTTCCGTGCATGGTTTTCTTTAACAAATTTGTGGGTTTTGCAGGTTCGCAGCGGTGGAGAATTATCATAAATTTCCGCATCCATTACAAGAGCCAAGCACACGTAAAAGGACCATGTTCAGAGCAGAATTATGAAAAAGTCCCCGGAAGCCAAATCGACAAGACTGCAATCTAAGAGGCAGGGTTCAAATCTGTCAAACCCTGCAGGGACATTCAAGGCGCCGATTTCACAGATGAAGATATTAATGGGGCAGATGAAGAATATCAGTGTTTAGCAGAGAATTACAGGTAGATAACTGAAGACTTTGAGGGCCTTGTCCTAGCCTTTTGAAGCAGAGTACCAAATTGAAGATCCTGCACATCATTCAGAAGATTTATACACAGAAAACAATGTCCTCAAGGTTTTATTTCAACGGAGTTTTCTTCCCAGGCAAGGATGGATATTTGTGTGATTTTACTACCTTACCGTGTCCCGGGAGAGATTTCTGCCCAGTGCATTTATTTCAGTTAGCAAGCCACGGAGTATAAACATCACAACACAATAATTCTACAGTATGGGCGCAAATGTTTCCACCATTTTGATTTAATTATGCAAATTAAATGTTCATCACCTACCTCTTTTACTATGTTTCGGGTTTTCACCTATAAAAACCAGGAAGAAACACATTGTAAGGGTTCCAGATTTTTATCAGAAAATTATGCAGTGAAAGGCTTTTTGAATAAATTTTGTAAGACTCTTGTATGAAGGCTTAGAGCCCATAGGGTCTCAGTGAGGAGGAGTTCAATCTATTAAAGAGGATTCTGGTCTTTGGTATTTCATAGTCTGTAACTCTCTTTTATATGTTATTTAATGTATCATTTCATCTCATCCATCTTTCCTGTATCGTGTTTTGGAATGCGAGTGGCTCACTGATTTCTGGTAAGGATTCATCCTAGTTGATGCCCATACTCGGATCAGTCAAGCGCTTTAAATATGGCTCATGCATGATATTCTGTTCCATTACTCATCTAAACCATGATTCTGCTATATTAGTTGCTTTGGGAGGGTGCTTTTAAAATGCTATTATCATGTATGGATTCTTAGATTGGTAAGCCCATGCATGGTGGTATTGTATATCTGGGTATCAGCTCAATGTTGACTAATATCTTCTCATTATTTCCTTCACTACATACACCTTCTGATAATTTATGTCTGTGAGGTATTTCTGAATCGGCCCGCTTTATAGTAAACTGTCTCTGAATTGTCTGTTGCTTTTGTATTAGAGTCTTGCATTTTGCCTCTGCAGTATCCCTTCTCCTCTGTAAATTTCTGAGAGTTTGGTCCTATTCTAGATTGATTTTCCCTATTTACAGGAGATAGCATGTGAGCTGAAGCTGACAACTTCATACATTATATTATATTCTCCTTGCTATGCTAAGATGTCCTAGGCACTGGTCTATCACAACTCTAGGCTGTCTCTAGGAGTGACAACAGCAGGGACGGTGACAAATTGCTGTGTAACACCTATCGACACTCCTCTTCCTGGTGGTTGGAGGAAAGAGGATGCTACATCGGCAGAGGTAGTGGATGCCACTGTTTATCAACAGTTGGTTGGTACACTCATGTATCTAGTCAATACACGACCAGACATATTCTATGCTGTTAACCAGCTTTTGCAAGCTATGGTTAAGCCTACCAAGCTCTTTTGGAAGGTGGGGAAGCATGTATTGAGATATCTCAGAGGCACATCGAGATATGGATTTTGGTACAGACAGGAGGATGAGTTGAAGCTGCATGGCTTCACGGATGCATATTGGGCAGGGAGCCCAACGGACAGAAAGAGCACATCTAGAGGGATTTTCACTATCGGGTCGACAACAGTTTCTTGGTATAGCAGGAAGCAGAGATCCATGGCACTCAGTTCAGTGGAGGCCGAGTACATGGCAGCAATTTTGGCTGCATGCGAGCCTATATGGATGAGGAAGATCCTAGTCGGGTTGTTCGGTTCACACTTAGATCCTACTGTGATATATTGGGATAATCAGAGTTGCATCAAACTCTCGGTTAATCCAGTATTTCATGATAGATCTAAACACATTGACATCCGGTATCATCATATCAGAGATTGTGTGCGGCGGAAGATCATGTTACTTTCATACATTCCTACGGAGGATCAGGATGCTGATATCTTGACGAAGGCGCTCACCAGGAGAAAATTCGAATACCACAGAGGCAGGATAGGGGTTGCAGATAATCCATATCTTGTTGAGAGGGAGTGTTGAGAATGCAACAAGATGATGAGCTAAGTGGAAAGAAGTCGCCTTCACTAAGTGGGCCCGCAGGCTATTTTTGGCGCAAAGTCTATTTTTAGACTATGTCTATTTTTAGACATATGGATCATGTTCTATGAGTTGCAGGATGCTATTTGTGGATGGTTGGTCGAGTTGGAAAAATAGATGGACTTCTATTTTTAGACATATTTGGCGGAATCTATTTTTAGATTGCCAGTCTAAAAATAGATATGTCGAATATTATTAGCTCTTAATAATATTTGGACTATAAACATTATCTTATTCTCTTGGAGCACTTCAGTTAAGTGCACAGATGTGGCACGGGAGCTAACAGAAGGAATTACACTATTCCTGAGGGTTAAGTGGAGCTATTGCATGGAGACTTCAGTTAGAACTCATGTGACAGAGTTTGGTGGAGTTATTGAGGTAGTTGGTGGAGTTGTGTTCATTTTAACTCAGTTAGACACAATTGAGCTAGTTGTATCTAGTCTAACTGATTGATACACTAGTGAGAGTGGTGTGAATTAATTAATAATTAATTCACTAATTATTAACTAATTAATCAACTGAAGAATACATCAGTTAACTACAGTGCATGGACAGTTTCAGTGGAGACCAGTGGAGAGGTAGGTGAAAGAGCAGGTTGACTATCAGTTGTGACTATAGTGTTGCATGATTTTTCAACACACAGTGATTGGAGATGCCAATAAGGATTGTGTGAGAATGGCTGGACCAATTAGAGTTCATTCAGAGCCAATATTCAACTGGGATTGCGCAGTAGAGGTAGGCTAGCAGGGGGCAAAGATCGGTGCATGGATTTGCAAGATTGGGCCTAATTAGTGTGTAGCGATTGTATTGTACTGAGAGCTTGATATGATCAGCTTTGTATGAGGATTGTTACATGATCTCTATGACATATATTATATACAGATAGTTGGGGTTTTTAGCTTAAGGCTTTCTTGTTAAAACACTGTGTTCATATGTGTGAATTTTTATGGTTTCAATGTGTGCATGCAATTGATTTAATTTCCGCAAGTAATGATCAATAGTAGAAGAGATTTTGTATTGTGCATGAAGTTAAATAGTGTGTGATAAGGAGAATCTTGGATGTATAACTCATTAGTTATATAATTTCTACATTTAGAACAATGCCTTAAAATTGACACATAGAGTAAAAACATCCATAGACCAATAAAGAAGTCATTGTTTATGTGGACAAGAGGGTTACCAATAGAAAATAAGTATGTTATTACATGTTATCATAACAAACTAGACTCGGTGCTACTCTAGTTTATGATAGTGAATTCAACCCCTAAATAAATGTGTCAATAATGCTTTCATGAAAGAATAATGCAAACTTATTGTAGCGAAGATGTAGTACTGACTAAATCCTATTTTTATGTGTGTTAACCAACATCAAAGGTTTATTCATGAAAGTGCTTTAGCCACAATATTCAAAAAATTGTTATGACAATGTTTCGTCTGACAACATTCACTTAAAGCATTATTAATGTGCATCTCCAAATGTATGGGACACACGCACAAGGAAAAACAAAATACTTTGTTGTTTATGCATTCACACATATATTTTGTCATGGGGTTTTAATTTATTCATTAAATGTGAAATCTGAGCTTCAAGAATCACTCTAAGTTACAAGCCCATGAGGAAATATAACTCTCACTCTAAGCTACAAGCCCATGAGGAAATGTAACTCGTGTAAAATGTCCACAAGTAAAAGGTGAAATACCACAACTCCAAACACAATGTCATTATTGTACCCTCAATACCAATAATAAACGATGGACCAAGTAAAGTAATCACATCCAATTAAGACACATTAATCATCATATGAACTTTGAGACTCAGAGCAAGTATTTTCATTCGAAATTAAAGATAAAATGATGTCGAACCTTCAAACAAATGTCAATTTAGAGTAACATTAGTAGTTCTTAATGGATCGATAGGTTTTCTTAAGGATCCACTTGCTTTGTGATGTTGGGCTAAAACTGTTTATACCGATTAAGTCGACCTAAAATCCCACAATGTCAATCTCTTGATCAAAAGGCGCTTCCTTAACCCCAATTTAGGGAGACAAACCCCTTTTTAAATATTGCTTAAAATTAAGTGGGATGATATGCAAGGGTAATATGAAAACCATTGAGTTCAAGCCTTGTTCAAATATAGCCACTAGAGCCAAAAGCTTTCCATATAATATGCGCGACCCAACATAAATAGAACCATAATGGCCTCGACTCTTCTATAAAACAAGCACATAGGTAGAAATTATAATATATTCCCCTTTACCTGTCTAACAGTTGTAGGTGTTCATCCTTTAAAATATTCCAGCCCCCAACACACATATGTTTTCCTCCCACCCTACATGATATGACCAAGCCTCAAGACCTGGGTCCAGCCCTTTTAACATTCATGCACAACCTTTATCAGTCGAGACAACTCAGTAATTACGTGACACAAACTTTGTCCACGAGGCCCACTTTATTTGCTTCTTATTGGGCATTCGTTCCCACTTTCCATGTAAGCTCGGAACCATATCATCCTGACCGTAACTTTGGGTGCACTCTTGGTTTCCTCTGGGAATTCTCTTATGGGATGATCTAAATAGATGTGTGTCCTGACTCCACTTGACTTGTTTTACCATCACCTTCCCATACTCTACTTGGCCCACATGTCTTTTCTACCCGTCCTCATCAACTATCTGGTCCTCTCTAAAGGTGCGCAAAGGCTTCCTCTTTCGGGAGATGGAATTCGGGGAATGTAATTATTACTCTCAACTATTGATCTCGGCTCCCATCAACTGTTGTGCTCGAGCCCTTTAAAAAGCGTACAAAACCTTTACCTTCAGGTGGAGTTAGAATTCCTTTGTGGCCCACCTATTAGTTTTCACTGCAATAAAAAAAACTCTACGTCATCCCGACGCTTTACATATTGCTTAACTTCCATGTCAGCATGATGCCTAATTAACCCGTCTCTCGCTTGTGTGTTTCTCCTTTGCACTTCCAGGGAAGAACCTCCGAGACACATTGGCCTCATGCATGTTAAGTGACGATCTCTTATGACAAAACTTTAGGTTTTGTTCCCTGGGTCCTATTAGTTGACACACTCTCATCTAAGGCTAAATAAACTAAGTCTTGTGTTTCTCTCCATTACACTCCATCCTCGACTTCTGTTATAGCTCACACTCTGTACTCAGCCCATTATGCTTTGTTCTCGACTTTCTGTCTACAAGCTTCCTTTAAGTCTCAGGCCTCCTATAAAGGAGGTATTGGAACATGGACTTTATCTTCTCTATATTATAGATTTGATATTCCACTACTTTCGTTGCATCATTCTGATCCTTTTCCTCCAACTGGCTTTGTCACTGGTTTACCATATTTGTCACATCTCTATTGTGGACTCAAGCTGCTCATTAGTTATTTATTAACTATGGATCATTAATCACATTTGTGGAGAAATGATCAACAAACTTGATCATTTTGATTGTAAAAGGAATGGTTCACCCCATTTCAAAAGGGTTCTAACTTCCTTTGCACTAAATTGAAGGTGTGTTCTTGAAACGCTTTCCCTCCTGAGCTTATCTACTATAATCTTGCAATACATTTGTGTTTAACAACAAAAATACAATTCCATAAACAAAGGCTTGGCACATGTGGGTTCCAAACACTCGATCAGAGTGTTTCCTTGTATTATATACAAATAGTTACAAGGGCCTTTTTTCCCTCTTAGGCCTGATTTATGATGGATTGGCCCCTTTCGGCCCTTTTGACCACTTGGCCTCACTCCTCTACTCTCAACCTTCCTCTCCTCAATACTTACCTACACATTGCATGCTTTCATTAAGTTATTATACAAATGGGATTTTGAACCATAATTAGTTCAATTCCACTAATTACTCAATAATCCCTATTTCTATATCCTCTAGATCCACCTATCCTCCAAGAGATCTACCTAACTCTAAAATATCTCCAACTTACTCAAATATTCTCGAGATATCTCTCAAAGAGTATATATGATCACAATATTCCTCATCCTCGTCACTTATATACAATTCTTCTAAAAACATAGGAAAATACATTTAAACTAAATAATTTCACTCGATTAGGGAACCAACTCTCTTGGTAAATGAAATCCCTAAGTCTAGTAAAAAAGAGTTTTGACTTGGAGGTAAGATGCTCCTACATCACTTTGGAAAATTCTTAAGGTCACAAACAACCATGAATGTTTCCCAAAACATATGTATTGTAGAGATTAATTAATGTAATGTTACCATTTTCAAATCTATTAGAGAATAAGCTCGCCAACATGAATTATTTATCAGAAAAATGTAAATGATAGTGCATGCCAAACATGATAAAGATTTCAGGTCACGTAAAACTAATTTGTTTAAATACGTTGAACTTATGTCAGGGAGAGGAGAGAAAGAGAGAGCCTGTATTCCTATAGTTGGCTTCCACCCTCTACCCTTTTACATAAGATTTGAATGATGAATATTAAACCCATAAAAATATGAGATTTGAACGATGATTGATAAACCCATAGAAATATGAGATTTGAATGATGGATATTAAACCCACACAAATAAACTGATTTGCCTCTCATGATTTGCTCACAACATAAAACTTAAGACTACAATTTGTTCTAATTAAAATTCAGATCATTAAGCATGAATTGAAAGCAATATTATTTCTAATTACGCATTCCAAACAACAACGAAGTCAATAAGATATGAGAATTTTAGCGCTTGATTTTATGTTGTTATATTAGGGTTGGATCCATTGAGAAGAGCAAATAAAAGCATTTTGAACCTTTGTTAGCTCAAATGATACGTAAATGAAAGAAGTCTCTCGCAATAACCTGACCTACGATAAGATATGACATGAAATCATTATCTATCACAATACGTTGTTGAAACATAAATCAATCAACATTAAGATCTATGACATGATATAACAATGGAAGCATATAGATCCATTTGAGTATACTACAATATGTTAAATCGAAGACAATGATTTGGTGGCATTTTGATATGATTATAAATATAGCAATGATATTAATCTAGATGTGATGCCAAACTCATACATATAGCCTAGTTCACGTATCATTAACAGAGTGAATGTTTACTAGGGTTATGCCCAAAATGGAACTCTTTGAGCACCACCACAACGAAAACAAGTTTTTTTAACTACAATGTTCAGAGTTATGATGTGAAATGTATACATTAAATAACACAACCTTAAAGGCTACAATATACTTACAACACGCCAAATTGATCAAAACCATGTTCTCATGATCCTTCACAAATGGATTAAGTACGTTTGAATTGTGCAAGTGAGATCAACGACGATATTAGTGAAATCAATAACAATCAAAGGTATAAAGGTCTTTAAACCATGATGAATATGTAAATGTTGATGTTAAAGGTTTGAACATCAAATTTATTATTGCACCGAACAAAATTTCAAATAACCAGAATGTCATTACAATGAAGGATAACTTGTCACGTTTATGAGAAATTGTTAGACAATTTAAAACTTCACACATTACATACCCACATCAATATGTAAAATAGTTGGTGAGTTGGTCAATATGTTACCCACTTCAAGTGGGTTAGTATGTTACACACATCAATATAAAAAATAGTGGGTGAGTGGTTCAGTATGTTACATGCATCAATATGCAAAATAGTGGGTGAGTGGTTCAATATTTTACACACATCAATATGCAAAATAGTATGTGAGTGGTTTACTATGTTACCTACATCAATATGAAAAATAGTGGATGAGTGGGTCAATATGTTAATGTTAGGTTTTGCATGTCAAGCAACAATGATTTTGATGGGCTGTCTTATCCTACCAAAACATTTCAACCTACAGACAACCCCACTACTTTCCAAAATCTACAACATGCTAGGGTGAATGCAAAATAATCCAAAACTTCAAACCCTTGCACCAAAATGTGAGCAACAATATCCATTAATTTATCAGCTAGAAAATTTATTTTAATGCATTAAGTTTGATTAGTTTAATGTAGTGTTAAAATTCCAAATGCACTAGACCAACAATATACATTAATTCGTCAACAAGAAAAAATATATTTAGTACTTTAAGTTTGATTAGTTTAGTGTAGTGTTAAAATTCAAACAGTAAAACAAGAAAACAATAAGTTTGATTAGTTTAGAGTAATGTTAAAATTCAAAATATACTAGACCAACAATATCCATTAACTCATTAGAAATCCAATTTATTCTAGCACTTTGAATTTGATTAGTTTAATGTAATGTTAAAATTCAAGCAATAACACAAGCAAACCCTTGCCATGTTATTGCACTTTGAGTTTGACTTATTTAGTGTAGTGTTAAAATTCCAAGAATAAAACAAGGAAACCCTTGACCATGTTATTTCGAATAAAAAAATATATGAAATAATTATAATCATTTGTCATCCAAACTAAGGAAGATAACACGAGAAAGAAATTTGAATTAAAAAAAGATCGAGATTTGATATAGCAATTTTTAAATCCCCCGATCAGGGTGTGAAGCGAGTGAAGATCCACATGTGGATATACAAAATGAATAAGGTGACACAGGGAAAGGCTGACGGGTGGCTCGCCCCATGACACCACATGTAGGGAGTGAATGAAGGCAAGAAGGAAAATAATGGCATGTCAAAAGTTGATGGGGATGCGGGCCAAACGCCAAGACAAGTGGTAAGCAAGAAATATTGCATGTAGAGGTTCGTTAAGGGTTATTCCATTGCAATAGAGACTGCAGAGAAGGTTGAAACGAGAGTTGGAACGTTGGTGCAAAGGTGAGGCAAGGAGGAAGACCACCACACAACAGAACAACAACGACTTGGGTATGTATCTTAGACCCATCTGGTAGCAATCATGGAGGTTCTGGTACAATATATGGAGAATTATTTGAAGAGGTCACTGAAAGTGAGCCATTGGATTGATGAAAATACGTATGGTTTTTATTTATTGAGCTCTGTCGTGTCAATTCCCCTCTTGCATGATAAGCAGGTGACCTAAACGGGTTTGGTCTGGTTCTACAACCCAATTAAAATCTGTAATTTGGGTTGTGGAGTCTATTAAATGTTTAAATTTTTGCTTTATTTGGATATTTGTTTGAAGGGAGGTGTCTGTGATGTCTTAAGCCCAACCAGGGGCAGGTTTTATGTTTTTTGTTGCCACATATGGCTCAAAGGGTTAATTCCCCTATTATGTGGTAACCGGTCGGCCAAAATGGGTATGTTATGGTTCCACACACCTCTTATAGGTTGTAATTTGAGTAGTGGGGTTCGTAAATTGTTAAATACATTGCTTCATATGGCTAACTGTGTGAAGGGTGGTGTCTGGTGTGTTTCGAGCCTAACTAGAGGCGGTTTTATGCTTGTTGTGGTTACATATGGATTGATGGTTTAATTTCCTGGTTGTATAGTAATATGCGAGCCAAAAGGGGCGTGAAATGGACTTATAATTCCATTAATGGTTGTAATTTGAGTAGCGGAAGTTACAAATTATTCAAAACTTTATTTCATATCGCCTGCTGTGTGAAGGGAGGCTTCTATAGAATCCAAATCCCAACCAGAGGAGAATTATGTGGTAGTTGTGGCTCCATATGGTTTGACGAGAGGTTTCGGAAATCACTTAAGACCAACCAAGGGTTGGAACGCTCTTGAAAAGGGGTTTGGAGAGATGACAATATTTGTAACCCGAGTAGTGGAAGTATTGAGGTGGCAGCTGAATGTGATCCCAATAGGAAGAAAATCTGGAATAAAAGGTAGAAATGGTTGAAAGCGATTAACAATATTGTATGTTTGACATTACAGGTCTGCCTAACTGTATATCTCTCTGGTTTCTATATAGAGGGTGCTAACTCCAATACATACTCGAGTGCATTCAAAGTTGTTGGGTGGCGCCAAAAAGCGGAAAATGGTAAAGGCTAATTCAGGTAAAGGCAATGGAGGTTGGGGTGACAAACCAACAAAGCCAGTGAAAGAGAAAGGAAAGGCAAAGGTAGCTTCATCAAGAAAACCTCAACATAGGAGGGGCACTAAAATACATCATAAGACATGCAAAATTTACTGCATGCATATGGGGTCGGTACTCCAACTCAAGTTAAGTCAATGATATTTTTATGGGAGAAATATCTAAATACCAAATTAAAGGCAGAACTTTCGGATGATGAAATGGCACCCATGGTGACAGATCCAGGAAATACTAGAGGTCGACTGACTTTGTTCAAACAGTCAGTTCACCTTTACTGGTCCATGAAATGTTTAATGGCGAAGGCCATTATGGCAGTATAGGAAGCGGGAGGAAACCAAAAGGCAGAACCGAGTCTTGCAGATATCCACCGATACATTCAATCCATCTAGCTGTATGTGCATCATCAAAATGTACGTCTCAGTCGAATTGAAAAGCAACTTCAGAATTTGCATCAAATGGACATGCCCGGGTCAAGTGATAAAGACCCGATACTGATGGAATCATCTAATTAATAGCTGTAGGAAGTTCTGCATAATTTTGTTTCTAATTATCTAATGTGGTCAACTAGCATTTATCTTCATGGTAGTATGCTTAATGGGATAATAGATATCATAGTTTATAAGGCTTTGAAAGACAAAATCAAATAATTTCATTTTTGGCTGGCTTTTAACTCATTGAGGTGGCCAACAAACCTGGTTTTTTTTAGGTAGGTTGAGGTCACCAAGAATGCCATATGATGTAGCCTGTTGTTTTGTTTAAATTTAATGAATAGAGAGGCTCTACCAAACTTAAAAAAATACAATTTTTAAATTATGAAAACAAAATAAAAAATGGGGAAAAATGAAGTGAGAATTTTATTTTTTCTTGTGTTGGAGAAGGGTGATCGACTAGTTCCATTGGGGTTATGGAGTCCATATGAAAGAAACTAAGTGAGATCCAGGGTTTTAAAATAGGTATTGTTAATGGAACTAATGGTATTACCCCTCAAGCACTACCTTTAGTGATTGAGCCTTTGATAATATGGTGGATATTAGTCCATGAAAAATCCTCTCCAAGTACACTAAGTTGATCTTAAAGGATGGCCAAGGTATGCTCTATCTAAATGGCAAGGGTGAAAACCTTAATTGGTAAAAGGAAAAGGTAATATATCTATATTGTTAGCTTCCTTCCAAGTGGATCTTGGTGCCATTATTTGGCCTTAGTGTAGCTTTTGTACTTAGTGAACATGTAAGAGATCATAGTATATCCCAATTAACACTTTAGAAAAATTTTATATGCTCAAAAATTATTTTAGCTCGTTTTCTTATTGATCTCCAACAAAATGCAAAGAAGAGGACTCCCCCATACAAAATGGATTTATTCATTTTTACAATGAATTACCATGTATTGGTTCAAAACCATCAGTGGTTAAGCCACTAGCTCAATATTTCGCACAACCCTCTAAATTCTTAAAGAGGAGGTCATTTATAATATAATATTTCAAATAGCCCTAAAAGGGGTTACATTACAAATCAATAGGGCTATCAAGTGTGCTCATCCTCAAATTAGGAAATTAATCGTCATGTGGACAAGTAAATGTTGGGAAAAATCTCTTGCTATATGTGACATATTTGCTCTATGTGAAATATTCAATGATCTCCATGGATGGTTGCAAGTTGAGTTGATGTGTCCAAGGTAGGTATAATCTAGGTGGATATAGGTGGTCATCCACCTATTCCACTAGTTCAAAGCACGGTCCTGAGTTCTCCATATTGGAATTTTTTCTATAGTTTTTTCAAATCATGAACTTCTACAACCATTTTGAGGTCCTAAATGACATTTTTTTAATGTGGCAGGGCCCATGCAAGAACCATGGGTGTAGAAATTATACAATATGCATGTATATATTGGATTCACCTGATCTAAAAATTTGCTAAAGTTAAATACTGAATCGCTTCTACAAATATTTGTGGAATTAAAAACACAATTGCCAATTATATGAACATGAAGAAAGATCAGTCACACATAACACATATAATTTCCTGAGGAAAGCTTATAGCTAAAAACCCCACTATCTTCTATTGTATATTATATCATGGATCATGAAACAATTACATACAAAATCTTCTCACAAGAGCTCTCAGTACATCAGCCAATTGTCTCACACTTTCATACAAAAATTGGTAAACCCTTAGCCAATTTACTGCCTCCAGACAACCTGCCTTCACTGCGCAATCCCTGCTGAAAGAAATCCCTGAATTAATGCAATCCTGCCTACCTTGACTGTGCAAGTATCATGGGCACATCCAATGTGTCTGTGCTTGCATGTGTGTAAGTAGATAATGTCACAACTGATAGTCAACTTCCTTTTCACCTAGAACTCAAATGTGTCTCCACTGGATTTGACATGCATGCAACTAATATTAGTAAATCTTCAGTTGGATGTGAGATAACTGATTTTGAATTAGTTAATATTTAATTCACTTGATCTCTCACTATTGTATCTTCAGTTACAACTATCACAACCGGGTTTAACTCACTTAACTAAGTTAAACTATTTACAACTTGCACCAACTCATGCACCATTGCACTTCCAACTTTGTTACAACTAGAATCACTCAATTACAAGTAGAGTTACTCTGCATCTCCCACCAACCAACCTCTTGACTCGAAATTCACTTAGCTAACTGATTCGACACTTCATTTAACTATTTTCAAGTCCACATTGAGAATATATTACAGTTTAATGTCCATCTAAATTAAGGGATAATAAAAATAGACATGCACCTAAAAATAGCCTGTGGGCCCCACCCTAGTGTAGGTGCTTAATTTTCACTAGGATCATGCGTGCCAAAAATTTCTTGCTGAATATCAACACTCCCTCTCAACAAGAAAGGGAGTATCCTTCACCCTGATCTTGTCTCTATGGTATTCGAATTTTCTCTTGGTGAGCGCCTTCGTCAGAATATCTGCATCATGACCTTTCGTGGGAATGCACTGAAGCGACATGTTTCTCCTTTGCACAAAATCTCTGAGATGATGGTAACATATATCTATATGCTTGGACCTATCATGAAACACAGGATTATTCGAGATTTTAATGCAACTCTGATTATCACAATGAATCACTATCGGATCCATCTGAGAACCAAACAAAACAACCAAGATCTTTCTCATCCAGATAGCCTCACATGCAGCTTGACTTGTTGCCATGTATTCTGCTTCCGCTGAACTAAGTGCCATTGATCTTTGCTTCCTGCTGTACCAAGAAATAACTGTAGATCCATTGCTAAATATCTTCCCTGATGTGCTCTTTTTGTCCGATGGACTTCCAGCCTAATCCGCATTCGTGAAGCCATGCAACTTTGCTCCATTCGTTCTTTTGTCCCATAGACCATAATCTGATGTGCCCCTTAGGTATCTCAGGACATGATTCCCTGACTTCCAAAAGAGATTGGTAGGCTTAACCATAGCTTGACTCAGTTGGTTAACCGCATAGAAAATGTACGGTCTCGTGTTCACTATAGTTGATAGACAATAACATCCACTACCTCTCTAGAAGTAGCATCCTCTTTCCTCCAGTTTCCTGGAAGATGCGTATCCATGGGTTTGCAACTCTCCATGTTAAAATTACCTAGTATCTCCTTTGCATACTTTCCTTGAGACACAAAAATTTCACCATCCCACTGCCATATTTCCAATCCAAGGAAATAATTAAGGAGGCCTACATCCTTCATTTCGAACTCCCTTGCAAGATCCTCCTTGCATGAGTGTATCAGCTGCTCATCACTAGTCAAAATCAAATCATCAAAATAAACAACAATGATCAATAGCTTACCCTCAACAACGATCTGGTACAGGTTTGCATCTGATTCACTTTTTGTGAAGCCCAGTCTGGTGAAATAGCTGTCTATCCGAGTGTACCAAGCACAGGGTACTTGCTTCAGCCCATACAACGCTTTTTTGAGCCTGCACACATGCAAATCGCTGTTGAAAATCTTGAAACCTTAAGGGTGCTCTATGTACACCTCTTCCTCAATGATCCCATTGAGAAATGCAGTTTTCACATCCATCTGATGAACGCGCCAGCCCATCTGCGCTGAGAGTGCAAGGATGGTCCTTATGGAAGAGTACCTCGCGTCAGGTGCAAAAGTATCATCATAATCTATTCCCTCGATTTGTGAGAAGCCCCGGGCCACAAATATGGCCTTATATTTCTCCACACTCCCATCAAAAACTTGCTTTACCTTATAGATCCATCTTGAACCTACCACTGATTTGTCAACCGGTCTTGGGATAATTTCCCATGCACTTTTTTTGACAATGGAGTCATACTCCTCCACCATTGCATCAACCCAAGTAGGTTGCTGCATTGATTCCTGAATTGAAGATGGTTCAATCACAATACATTTGCTCATAAGAGCCATGTATTCAGTAAATCAGTCAAGAGACTGTCTTTGTTTGTGCTGTGAAGTAGGGGCTCCTACATTCTCTGCAACATCAAGTCTCAGCTTATCAGCTTTCGTGGTGTGCTTTCTGCCATTTCTGATGGATGGCTCTGCATGAGTGATTTCCTCCACTCCATGAACCTCCTCATGTGGCTTATCCACATATTGAGACTCATCTTTGGGAACTAGCAGTTCCTCATCTGCATGCAAGTCCAACTCCCTCTCAAGGGAAGATCACATGGCTTTCCCCTCATCAAATTTTATACCCCATCGCACAACAGTCATTTTGTTGTTTGGAAAATACACACGATAATTACAAGGTGTTTCTATGTACCCCACAAAAATCCCAACTTCAGCAGTCGGTCCATCTTCTTCCTGGCGTCCTTGGTCACATGCACATAAACAGGGGAGCCAAAAATCTTAAAGTGTGAAACATCCGGTTTCTTACCAGTGAAAGCTTCTTTAGGTGTACTCATGCCAAGTACTCTATGAGGACAACGGTTTTGCACATAAGCAAAAATGTTGCATGCTTCCACCCACAAATGCATCAGTAGGCCCTGATCATGCAACATTGCTCGTGCTGCACCCATGATCGTTCTGTTCTTCCTCTCCGCGAACCCATTCTGTTATGGGTTATAAGGCGCTATGAGTTCTCTTCGAATTCCTTCTTTGCTGCAGAAGTTCTTGAATTCATTAGAGATGTATTCTCAACCATTATCTCTCCTAAGAGCCTTCACTTGCTTCCCTGACTCTTTCTCCACCAATGCCTTAAACTCACAAATCTTAGAGAATATTTGATCTTTCTTCTGCATGAAGAAGATCCAGCATTTACAAGAAAATTCATCAACAAATATTACATAGTACTTATGTTTTGTTGTTGAAGCAACTGATAATGGTCCACACACGTCTATGTGAACTCTCTCAAGTATCCTTGAAGCATGGTTCTCCTTCTCCTAAAAGGTGGAATTTTCATACTTCCCCATGGTGCAACCCTTGCACTGATCTAACTGAGCAAGTGTTCCCATTGGAAGTCCAATAGATATTTGCTGCATGAATTTCAAGGCTCCATGATGAAGATGGCCCAATCACCTATGCCATAATTCACCCTCATCCTGGCTCACCACTTTATTTTCCTTTCCCACCATGGCAGCGTAGCCATCTACCTCCGGGTTGTAGATATTCTTAACACGAATCCCTATCCTCTTGACTTGACCGATTGTTTTATGTCGCAGGAAAGATTTTCCATCACTAAAAACAATGTCATAGCCTCTGTCCTCCAACATTGTGACTAAGACCAATTTTTTCTTCAGACCTGGTACATGCATTACATCTTTTAACTGAAATGGTTTACCTGAATCCCTTTGAAAGGTAATGGTACCAATCCCTGTATCATTGTACCATCCATCGTCAGACATCTCAATATGCATTTGGAGATATTTCTCCTCCAAGTCGCTGAAAATTTCTTTATCTACCGTCATGTGAAAGGAAGCGTCACTATCCAAATACCACACCAATCCTAATGCACTTGACACCATGCATGCAATCAAGGATAAGTCAAGCTCAAATTGTGAGGCCAGGGCCTCACCAGTTGCAGCTCCAACAACCTTCTTGTTATTCTTCTTTTGTGGACAATTAGTAGCAAAATTCCCTTGTTTGTGAGAGTGAAAACACTTCACCTTGGACATGTCATGCTTCTTGCCTTTAGACTCGGATTTAGAATGGAATTTTTTCCCCTTCCCCTTATTCACCTTGGCAGCCAAAGCAAAATCCTCTTCAACATTATGCTTTGATGAAGAGCCATCTCTGGTGTTCTGCTTAAACTCCTCCTACACCAAATCCGACCACAACCATTCCCAATCCGGAAAATTTTCCCGTCCATTGATAGAGTCTTCATACTATGCTGACTCTTAGGAAGTCCTAGGAGAGACAAACTCACCAAATCATCATCAACGACTGTTATTCCCACATTCCCCAGTTCACCCTGACATTGGACAAGCTTTGTGAGATACTTTGGAATGGTGTCACCCTTTTCCATCTTGATCTTCTTGAGTTTATCTTTGAGTGCCAATTTCCTATGGTCGTTGCTGCTTTGGAATAGATCTGTCAGAGCCTTCCACATAACATATGGTGTGGCTTTCCCATGGAGGCTTGAGACAATGTGGTCTCGTACTCCCTCCAACAGGATCCTCCTCACCTTTGACACTTTCTTTTGCCATGCATCAAGATTGGTAGCATCTGGCTTAGGAACATCCTTTTCAATGAATTCCTCCAAGCCAATGTATTCTAGTACCACCTCCATCCCGTCCTTCCAAGCAATGTAGTTCGAGCTGCCCTCAAGTGCATACTCTAGCCTCAAGCCATTGAAAGCCATTTTGATCTTGAATCAACTATAGCACCAAGAAAGTATTTCTGCAAATTTGAATTCCATCCAATCACAAACTCAACTCCTACTTCACTTCTGCAATTTCCTATGCTCTGATACCATGTATAAATTATACAATATGCATGTATATCTTGGATTCACCCGATCTAACAATTTTCTAAAGTTAAATACTGAATCGATTCTACAAATCTTTGCGGAATTAAAAACACAATCGCCAATTACATGAACATGAAGAAAGATCAATCACACACAACACGGATAATTTCCCGTGGAAAGATTACAGCTAAAAACCCCACTATATTCTATTATATATTATATCATGGATCATGAAACAATTACATTCAAAAATATTCTCACAAGAGATCTCAGTACATTAGCTAATTGTCTCACACTATCATACAAAAATTGGCAAATCCCTTAGCCAATTTACTACCTCCAGATAGCTTGCATTCACTGCGCAATCCCTACTCAATACAATCCCTAAATTGATGCAATCTTGCTTGCCTTGAATACAAAAGTATCATGGGCATATCCAATGTGTGTGTGTTTGCATGTGTGCAAGAGGATAATGTAACAACTGATAGTTAACTTCCCTTTCACTTAGAACTCAACTGGGTCTCCACTGGATCTGACATGCATGCAGCTAATATTAGTAAATATTTAGTTGCATGTGAGATCACTGATTGTGAATTAATTAATATTTAATTCACTTGATCTCTCACTAGTGTATCTTCAGTTACAACTAGCACAACTGGGTTTACCTCACTTAACTGAGTTAAACTATTTACAACTTGCACCAACTCATGCACCATTGCACTTCCAACTTTGTTACAACTAGAATCACTCAATTATAACTAGAGTTATGCTTCATGTCCCACCAACCAACCTCTTAACTCAAAATTCACTTAGCAAACTGATTTTCCACTTCAGTTAACTATTTTCAAGTCCACATTGAGAATAGATTACAGTTTAATGTCCATCTAAATTAACGGATAATAAAAATAGACATGCACCTAAAAATAGCCTGTGGGGCCCACCCTAGTGCAGGTGCTTAATTTTCACTAGTATCATGGGTGCCAAAAATTTCTTGTTGAATCTCAACAATGGGTTCTATTCTAGGTCAAATCAAAACGTGTAATTCTTGGCTAGATCTTTCCAATGGGCTACCGAGTGTGCCAAATAGAGATCATATGCAAAAGTTAGGACCCCAAGAAATATACGCACCAACCAACCCCATTGGGGCCCACAAAATTTTTGGTGTTTCATCTCCTAGGGTTAGATTTTTGGTTGTTTAGGGCTTCCTCATTGTTGCTTCATGTTAAAAATGGACTTTCAACCTCATTGTAATGCGCTCTAGAAAATGTGAATAGCCAGCAAAGCTACCACCATTTGGGCAAGTTTGTTTCATTCAACATTTTTATGGTTTCAACACATTCCATTTATTATTATTAGTCAATTTTATTGTATCTTTGTGCTTATGTTATAAATCTATATTTCATTTTGTTCCCTTCATAAATTTTGATCAAAGTAGTTGATGATATGACAATATTCTAACAACAAAACACAGTTATTCATTTGTAATGGTGAATCCAAACTTCTTTGTGAGTTGTTAGGTAGTGCAAACCTAATAAACTCTCCCAACATAACATAGTAAGGGCTAATTTTATTCATTTGGCTAAGTATGCTATGAAGGACAATCATCAACCCTTATACATATGAAAATATCTTAGGACAAAAAGTATTTCCTAGATGCTAGGAAAAAGTATATTATATGGTGATCAACTGATCTAGGTGGATATACATATGCACCCACTTATTCCACTGACTCACAACACAATTTTCCTATTTTGGCACTCTTTTATTTTTGGAAATTTTTAGGTCTTGAACTTCCAGATATATTTTGAGGACCCAAGTGATTTTCTTGGGGAAACATACCAACAATTTCCATTAGCACTAAGAAAATGTACCCCTCGGATAGACCTTTCCAATGGGCTATATTGTGAGCCAAATGGAGATCGTATGCCAAAGTTACCACCTTGGGAATATGACATTCCAAATTACTCCATTGGGGCCCAAATCCTTTGGCACTTCATCTCCTATGATTAGGTTTTTGGATGTTTAAGGTTACTAATTATTTATTTATGCTAAAAAGGCCTTTGAGCTTCATTGTAACACATTTCAGGAAGGTGTGTAGCCATCACTTTTATTCTCTGAGATAACCTACCATCGTTCGAGCTAGTTCACTTTCATTCTGCATGTATATAGTTTCAACATTTTCCATTTATTAACTAGAAGTCTGCTTTCACTATATCTCTATGTTTTGATTTTAAATCTGTAGTTTGTTTCGTTCCCTTCATAATTTTGGATCATCAAGGAAGGGTGGGGAAGAAATAGGGAATCATGTTAGCGCTCAATTTTGACCATTTTTTACCATACATATTCCACCTTTTTACCATCCCTTACCACTATATCATGATCATATTTGTCATATTTTTGCCTCCTTTTTCACATTAAAAAAAATAATTATGTCTTTTAATTTTTAGTTTTTTTAGTAAAAATTGAGCATTAAAATTTTTTTTTGGTAGAAAATTTTTTCTCGTAATGGCTCCATTGAAGTTGTATGTGCATGACACATGGGCACGAACTTAAGGTATATTAGAGAAGTATAGGAACCAAGGATGGATAGAATCCTATTGACACACTCCAAATGAGTCAGAACAGGCCTGATCAAAGCTGGTCAAACTTGACCAATCACTTAGAAAATCCACTGATTTAGGGGCAGTTTTGTGATTTTGTGGAATCTTCCCATATTTTGTGTAACAAAGGGATGAGTTAGACCCTATGAAGTGGAATAGGAATCTTTTTATTTGTTACAACCATTATAGTTTATTTTTTTACATTCTTAGCCTATTTAAGCACAACTACAAAGCAATTATGGACAAATTATTATCATTGTGATTACTCTCTTTTTGAATACATTTGAAGACTTGCCTTATATTTCTTATGCATCATTGTTGTGGGATGTGAATGATGAATTGTTGTAGCTAGTTTTCTTAATGTGTACCAAGCAAAGGTGGAGGGGCCCCATTCTAAGCTAAGTACACTATTTTGTTAATTGTTGTGCATAATTGTGAATAAATTAGCATTTTAGTTTTCTGTATATTTCTATCATAATATATTTTGAATGTTTTATGTATAAACTTATTAGTATGTCATGACCATTCAAATTTTGGAATTGATCTCCTTTTAGTGACTACTTTTAATAAGGAAGGACAACCCAGGTCTCCAAGTTGGAGCTTCTTCCTTGTGAACTAAGAATTGGATTGGGATTTATATCTATGCATTCATCCTTTATTACTTTATTAAATTAGGTGCTTTCTTAAATCATGTGTTAGTCTTTATGGTGAACTTGGTTTTGTTGAAAAATAAATCAAAAGGAAGGACAACCGGATCTCTAAGTCAAGAGCCTCTTCATTGTTGAATATGATTCAAATAAAATCACTATTCACTTGTTCATGCTTATAGATCAGAATTTATATGATTTCTTTACAATCAGTAATTTATATTCGTAATATGCATTTCCATTATTTTCATATAAACAACTACTTCCTACACTAGTTAAATCTAAGATCCATATACCTTGGGTGTGCTTCTAAGTTTACCAACCTGGATTGATATTAAAAAAAAATTCTCTAGTTCAACTCCATAAATTAGATTGACATTTTGGCGTCGTTACCGGGGAATGGACCTGAGTCACTCGAGTGACAAGCGGGAATAGTCACCACTATTCGTCTTTTCCCTGCTACCCTTAAAGCATCTGCATCAAAGTCATTTATGGGATTAGGTGAACATAATAATACCAATTGAGAAGACATGAGAAATATTTTTATTAAGAAATATCAAGCATATTGTAGGCCTAGAGATTCAAATATTCAATGCTAAGGTCAATGCTCAGTTCAAACGCTCAACACTAAGGCTTGGGAATAGGAAGCAAAGGTTCAGAATCAAAGAAGCATGCTCAGATCTATGGCTAAGAGGCAAGGGTATATCAAGACTACAACTTTGACGAGATCCCAAAAATTCTGTAAAATTGCGTTGAGTTTTCATTAATAGATCCTCGTAACAGTATGTTGAAGTTTTCAAAGGAAAATCTTGTGAATTGCATTGAGTTTCTTATATTTTGAGTTGAGTTAGGAGTAAGTAATAGGTCGATTAGTTGTGGTTAAATTGGATGGCAACTTAGACCCCCAAATATGAGCTTGAGTTGCATGGTTGGCAGCGTAGACCCCCAAAAATTTGAGCTCGAGTTGCATGACAATGTTAAAACTGTGAGTGTAATTTCAAAAACTGTGTTGTAATTGCTAGATAAGGGTGTAATAAGTGAACGAAACCCATGACTTCCAAAAGACTGTAGATTGTATGCAAACTGCCAGAAGTCCAGTTGAAAGGTGTTAAAACACAATTTTTTATTTTTGTGGGTATACAAAAGTGATCCAAATTTCCATTTCAGCTCAGAAATTTGACATTCTAGTTCATAATTTTTTTTGGTATATAGAAGGGAATCAAATTGTAGAGCTCGTGGTTTGTCCTCTAAAAATAATTTAGAGTCCTGAGAACAAAAACAACAGAAAAAAAGCCATGAAAACTTCCAATGGAACAAAGAATAGAGCCCAAAGGATTTCAAATTGAGAAATGGAACAAAGAGACTATAGAGAAACTTTATCAAGTAGGTTTACTAGATTTTATCATGCAATTTGATGGTTATAATGATAAAGTATCAAAGATGTTTGTATCCAATTATGATAATGAAAAGATCATTGTAGGATATATTACCATTCCAATCACACAGAAATATCTTGCTCAAGCTACAAACCTACCAATTACAAGAGAGAAATATCACAAGGGACAACACTGCAAGGAAAAGGGATGGAACTATTTTCTAGAATATCCAAGTAAAGGGAAATTTGAAAAATCGAAAGGAATTCCAAGGGAAATGTCTTAAAGAGCCATGGGTTGAGTTGGTCCTCATCATTCAAAATTATTTTACTTGTGATGAGAGATACAACATATTTCATCTATACCATATCAAGCTTCTACAGTACATAAAAGGTGACAATAAGCTAAATATTCCTTATTTCTTTTCTAAGACTTTATTAAAAATTATTGGAGGGGCGAGAAGCAAAACAGAAAACAAAGAGGCAATTTATTATCATCAAGGATTAATTAAGATCCTTATTGAGTATCAATTGAAAAATAAAGAAGAGACATGGGGAATTTTTTGGACAATAATCATTTTGTGGAATTTTAGAAGGAAGAAGAGCCATCTGGAAATGAGGAAGCCCTTGAACAATTACATATTCCTAGAGATATCATGCAGTCACCATTATACCCAAGAACCAGATCAAAGAAGAAGCAAAAATGCATAAGCATTGAGGGAGAGAGATCCTTGATATCTTTCCTATGGAAGTCAAGGAAAAATATGATAGAGGAGCCTTCTAAGGAATACCAAAACATTGATGTGGAAATTATGGAAGAATTTCCTCTTGGGACACCCCAAAAATCACATCATGAACTTATTTGAAATCTAGAGTGGGAAGCACAAAAAAAAATGTAGGGAACTGGAAAAAGATTATTGGTGCGAAGATTCCTGGATTGAGTGATCATCATCCTACTCATCATATGAAAATAAGATAAAAGGGGTTTTCGAAGAGTTTCATGGTGAAACATTAGAGAGTCACAAAGAAGAAAATGCAAATAAGATCAAAGGGGTTTCTGAAGAGGTTCATGGTAAAGAAAATGCCAATATTATGAAGGAATTAAACACAAAGCTCCAAGTAACTGAAATCATGGATAGACATCTGAGAAAGGGAAATGAAATGTACAAGGAACAAAACGAAAAGGTTGTTAAAGAGAACAAGCGGTTGAAGAAGAAAATGAAGAATTGGAAACACAAAAGAACCTCATTTCAAAATAAGCATACAGGTGGCTACAAGAGAAGAAACACTGTCAATAAAAATATGAGAAGAAAAAGGTAAAAAGTGAAATTTACAAAGGAGAAGAAAAAGTGCAAGAGGGTATTGATATACTTTTACAAGCAAATCAGATAGAGGCTTCTACATAAGGAGGCAGATCAATTGGTAGAATGATAGGGAGATCAACATGCAGAGGTAGAAGATCCAAAATACCAAGAAAAGCATGAGGACATGCTTGTGGATCATCAAGGGGGAAATGTTAGCCCTAAGTTTTCACCCTTTTTTACAATACATATTCCACATTTTTACCATCCCTTACCATTGTATCATGGTCATATTTGTCATATTTTTTCCTCTTTTTGCACATTAAGGTAAAATAATTATGTCTTAATTCTTAGAATTTTTAGTAAAATTTGAGCATTAAAAATTATTTTTGGCAGAAACAGAATTTCCCTTAATGGCTCCATTGAAGTCGTATGTGCAGGACACCTGTGCACAAACTAAAGGTACATCTGAGAAGTACATGAACCAAGGATGGATAGAGTCCTATTGGCACACTCCAGATGAGTCAGAATAGGCCCCGTCAAAGCTGGTCAAACTTGACTAGTCACTTAGAAAATCCCCTGATTTAGGGGCAGTTTTGTGGTTTTGTGGAATCTTCCCAGATTTTGTGTAACAAAGGGATGAGTCTGACCCTATGAGGTGGAATAGGAATCTTGTTATTTTTTACAACAATTATAGTTTATTTTGTTACATTCTTAGCCTATTTAAGCACAACTACTAAGCAACTATGGAGACAATATTATCATTGTGATTACTCTCTTTTTTAATACATTTGAAGACTTGCCTTATATTTATTATGCATCATTGTTGTGGGGTGTGAATGGTGAATTTTTGGGGCCGATTGTCTTAAGGTGTACCAAGCAAAGGTGGAGGTCCCCAATCTAAGCTAAGTACATTATTTTGTTAATTGATGTGCATAATTGTGAATAAATTTGCATTTTAGTTTTCTGTATATTTCTATCATAATCTCTTGTGAATATTTTATGTATAAACTTATTAGTATGTCATGACCATTCAGATTTTGAAATTGATCTCCGTTCAATGACTAGTTTGACTAAGGAAGGACAGCCCAGGTTTCCAAGTTGGAGCCTCTTCCTTGTGAACAAATAATTGGACTCGAATTTATATCTATGCATTCATCCTTTCTTGCTTTCTTAAATAAGGTGATTTCTTAAACTGGGTGTTATGCTTTATGATGAACTTGGTTTTATTGAAAAAGAAATAAAAAGGAAGGACAACTAGGATCTCCAAGTCAATAACCTCTTCCTTGTTGACTATGATTCGAATAAAACCACTATTTACTTGTTCATGCTTATAGATCATAATTTTTATGTTTTTTTTATAATCAGTAATTTATATTTGTAATATGCATTTCCATTATTTTCATCTAAACAACTACTTCTGACACTAGTTAAATCTAAGATCCATATACCTTGGGTGTGATTATAAGTTTACCAACCCGAATTGATATTAAAATAGATGCTCTAATTCAACTCCATAAATTAGATTAAGAAATCCTTCATAGCATGACCTTGAAATTCAATCGATACTATGGTCTTTCATCATTTTCCTTGTCCAGCGTCCAAGAGCTAGGACGTCTTTTTCATTTTCCTTTGAGAGTGAGATTTTAGCATTAAGTTACTATTCCTTTACTTGACTTCATTACCCCTTCTTTCATTTCATCAAGTGTTCAATTTATTGAATATGTTCTGTTGTGGTTCCTAGAGACAGCCTTGAGTTGTGAAAGACCAGTGCCTAGGACATCTTATATAGCAAGGAGCATATGGTATAACAGAGGAATTTATCAATAAAAGGCTCCCATGCTATCTCCTGAAAACAAGAAATATTAATTTGAATGGGACCAAAATCTTCAGAAACTAGATACAGGGAGAGTAACATTGCAGAGGCAAGGTGCAAAAATCCAATATAAAAGCAACAGAAAATTCAGAGGCAGCTTTACTGTAAAGAGGGCTGATTCAAAAATACCTCACAGAAATAAATAATCAGAAGGTGTTTGCTGTGTATGAAAGATTACGAGAATATTAGCTATCATTGAGACGATATCCAGATACACAATATTACCATGTAATGGGCTTACCAATTTAAGAATCCATACATGACAATAGCGTTTTAAAAATAACCTCCCAAAGAAACTAATATAGAAGAAATATGGTTTGAGTGAATAGTGAAACAATATATCATGCTTGAGCCATATTTAGAGCGCTTGACTAATTCGAGCATGGGTACCAACTAGGATAAATCCATACCAAAAATCAGTGAGCCACTCGCATTCCAAAAACATGATACAAGAAAGGCGGATGAAATGAAATGATCTATTAAAATAGCACATATGAGAGAAAGTTACACACTATGAGACATCAAAGACCAGAATCCTCTTTAAAGACGGAACTCCTCCTCACTGAAACCCAACGGGTTTTGTACATTCATATAAGAGTTTTTACAAACTGCGTACAAAAATTATTTCACTGCATAATTTTCTGATAAAATCTGGAACCCTAAACCAACTGTTCTTCAGGAGTTTTATAGGAGAAAAAGAAAACTCGTAAAGGATGTCGATGATGAACATTTAATTTGCCTCTTTAAGACGGGATGAAGGAAACATGCACGCCCATACTGCTTGATGACTCTGTAATGCTGTATGTACTCTGTGGCCTGCTTTCTGAAATAAATGCACTGGGCGGAAGTCTCTTCAGGAACACGGTATAGAAATAAAAACCACATGGGCAGTCCATACTTTCCTGGAAAGAAAATTCTGTTGAAATGAAACCTTGAGGGTATTTTTTTCTGTGCATAGACCTTTTGAGTGATCTACGGGGTCTTCGATCTAGTACTCTACCTTCAAATGGTTAGGTTAAGGCTCCAAAATCTTCAATTACATGCCTTTGACTCTCTACCTTCCACTGATACTCTTTGTCTGCAATATTAGTGTCTCCGATCGCAAAATATGTGCTTTGAATGACTCTAGAGGGTTTGACAGAGTTTAACTCTACTTCTTTAATGAAGGTCATGTCGTAACAGCTTCCCAGACCTTTTTCCATAATTCTAGCCTCTGAAAAATGGTCCTTTACGGTGTTCTCTATTACTGTAATTGAGACTGTGAATCATTGCGGATCACCGCTGCTCGTACCCTGAAAAATACATAAAATCGTCAAGAAAACAAATGCACGGGAAGGTGGATGCGGCGGGGGTAATGAGGATGACAATGCAGCATGGTGAAATGGTGGAAAATGCAGTGTGATGGAGGAAAAATGCTCTGGTGAAGGTTGGCAGAATGCATAAATTTGAATGCAAAACCTTTGAATTTGACCCTTTGGATATATAAAGAGTGACGGGCGAAATACGATGAACTATGTGGAAAGGGTGACGTGGCAGAGGACAGGCAAGCAATATGGACCCTCCGATCTCAGGAGGAGATCGATGGCTGAGGAGGCGTCGGAGGGCGATGGATTGGCGGGCCAGGGGTACGGATACCTTGGGTTAAATTTTGCACATCTTCGGAGTGCGATGACCGTTGGATGGAGAGCCCCAGATCAGACGATTATTATGAATATCGCGCTGGGTCAAATGCTGAACAATAAATCACGATGGGGGGGCGGTTTTGAAATAGTGACGGAGCCACGTGTCATACACTGAGTGGAATCGCTCCGAAATGGAAAATACCGCCCGCCCTCCAAAGGCGGTGCGATGAATACCACCAATTTTTAAACAATGCTTTTGGGCGCGGGGACCAAAAATGTGGGTGAGCTGCGAACCATTGATTTATGGTTTGATCGGACAGTGAATAGGCGATCGAAGTGATAAACGGGTTGGGCCATGGGTGTGACACTGATCAATGAAGGTCGTCCGATCTGTACAGATCGATGGATAATACTGCGCCCGATCATTTGGTTGATAAGCGCTCTCTGGGCTAGCACTTGGTCTAGCACCCAGGTCACGTGGAGAAAAATACTGAGGGGCTAGGGCCGAAAGGTGCCAAACCTTATATATTTTCAAATGTGGGTTTTGGGCCCCTTTTAATGCAATTTTTAGTTTAGAGGAGGGGAACGATAGGCGAAAAAACGATTTTTTAGGCCAAACAGAGGGGATTTAAAGAGTATTGCTTGTCAGAATTTAACAGAATTTAACAGAATGCTGACATGATCAACATTGGCTCCACCTGGGGACGACACGTTCATCCCTGGGCGTGTCGAGAACTTCGCAGACCACAGGTAAATCTTCTATGCAGACACTGATCTTCAACACTTCTACTCTCTTTTTCATAATTCATCACGACACCCACATTATTCAAACAAGGATGAAAACAGGAAACTAATGTATAGTATGATACACCAAGCCATCTATGCCTGAATCAGAACTGGAAGTAGGGTTTGAGGAACTAACCATTTACAGGGGCGTCAAGAAAGTCTCCCTGTAAATTTTCCAACTTGAAAGTGTTGTTGCCCCCTGGTTCCACGATTTTGAAAGGACCGAACTAGAGTGGGTCGAATTTACCACATTTCCCTTTTTCAGCTCTTCGAACATCCCATCTGAGCACTAAATCACCGATCTACAACTTCTTGTCCTTGAAATGTTTATCAAAAAGGTACTTCATCTTCTCTTGATATTCAGTCATCCTTTGACTTACCTGGTTTCGTGTTTCCTCCAACTCCACCAACTGATTTATTTTCCTGGTCACATCATTAGGCTCTTCTTGACTTTCTTGCATGAATCGGGCTACCGGTAAGGCTAAGTGTATAGGGAATACTACTGCCCTCCCATATAATAATTCATATGGGGATTTCCCTGTTGCTCTCTTACTGGTAATTCTATTGGTCCACAGAGCGAATTTCAGCTGGGAGTCCCAATTTTTTTGATTTTCATTGATAGCCTTCTTCAGTGCCCTCACTAGGGTTTTATTGGAAGATTCTTCCAAGCCATTTCCTTGCAGATAATAGGCTGTAGAGTGGCTTAATGTAATGTTATACTGTTGGAAGAATTCACAAAATTTGCAGACTTGAAGGCCTAGGCGTTATCAGTTACTATTCTGGTAGGGCAGCCAAACCTGGATATGATGTTTTCTTCCATGAACCTTATTATCACAACATCTGTTGCGTTCCTCGCAGGTATGGCTTCCACCCATTTTGTGAAATAATCGGTGGCAGTTAATATCCATTTATGCTAACCACTCGATGGAGGATGTATTTCACCTATAAAATCAATTCCCCATTGCCTGAATGGTTCGTTCACGTGAACGGGAATCATGGGAAGAGGTGCCAACTTCTATCTTTCAACAAATTTTTGACATTTCTCACAGGCTCTAACCCAGGCGAAAACATCTCCGAAGAGCTTGGGCCAATAGAAACCAACCTTCAGGATTTTGTGAGCAGTGGCCCTCTAGCTGTAATGACCCCCACAAATTCCTTCATGAAATTCAGCTATAATACTCTTTACCTCATCCTCTGTGAGACACAGGAGTAGGATGCCCGAGGGATCTCGCCAGTATAGCCGGCCATTGGTGACTATGTACTTCTGTGATTTCAATCTTAGCGTTCTATATTTAGCTTTATCACAGCTTGGAGGGCAGCTAAGTGTGAGGAGATATTCTACTACCTCTTTGTACCACTGACTGGTGAGGTACTTTATATGTGTTCCGGAGTAGTTATCTCTACTCCCTGTCTCTCTTCTTTCTCCTCAGATTCCTCACTTGCTATTATGGACAAATTTATACCCAAAGCCTGATAGTTTTATTCAGATAATATTTTGGCAAGCCCTTGTCCTTTGATCAACTTGGTAGGGCGGATGTCTAGCTCATACTCCTGTATTTTGGCAATCCACTTCCCCCTTTTTCCTTCACTATCCCCTTGGATAAGAATATCTTTTACAACTGTTGTAGGCACAAATGCAGTGATATGGAACTGCAAGATATACATGCGGAATGCTTTAAGGGATTTCACTAGGGTGTATGCTTGCTTTTCTAATATGTTATATTTTAGTTTTGCATCACGGAGCACCTGACTGAAGAAGGTGATGGGCTGTTCGTACCCTTCTTCATTTTTCTGCAATAAAACTCCTGCTATTGTATGAGGTGATGCAAAAGAAAAGATCATGAAAGGTTTAGTATAATCTGGTCCAGCTAGCACAGGGCTTCTAAAAAAGAATTTTTTATTCTGGTAAAGGCCTCTCGTGATTCCTAGGACCACTTAACTTCGTTATCTTTCTTCAGCATGTCAGTTATATGTCTAACTATTTCAGCATAGTTAGGAATAAACCTTCTCAGAAAATTAATGCGCCCTAGGAATACCTGCACCTCCTTCTTGTTTCTAGGAAGAGAAATACCATTTATAACCTCTACCCTCTTAGGATCTATCTTTACCCCATATTTTGTGACAATATGTCCCAAAAGCTTGCCTTCTTCTAATGCAAATAAAGATTTTTGTGGATTGAGAGAAAGAACATACCTTCTGCATTTCTCAAAAGTTCTACGCAAATGCTCAGTATCATCCTTTGAAAATACAGTGATATCGTCGAGGTAGACTACCAAAAAATTATCTTGCTCCCCAACAAAAGCAATGTCCATGGCCCTTTGAAAAGTGGCCCCTGCATTAATCAACCCGAAAGGCATCCTGGCATACATAAATGTACCCCATGGTGTGGTGAAAGCAATCTTCTTTTGGTCTTTTGGAAGTACAGCCACCTGGTTATAACCAGAGAATCCATCCATCATTGACATCCTAGAAGTTCCAACCACTTTCTGCAGGATGTGATCCATCTTAGGCAATGGATAATTATCCTTTAAGGATGCTCTGTTTAAATTTCGGAAATCAACACACAACCTTATTTCTCCATTCTTCTTTTGGACAGGGACTAGGTTTTCAACCCATTCAGAGTACCTCAATGGCACAATTATTTTTTCCTTTAACAACTTCTTAATTTCTTTCTCAATGGAGGGAAGCAGCAGGGGATTTATTTGTTTGAGCTTCTGCTTAAGAGGTTTTGCATCTCCCTTTAGTGGAATTTTGTGCTGCATTATACTGATGTCAAAAGTTTTTAGGTCCTGATAAGACCATGCAAACACATCTTTGTAAGACTGAAATAACTTCTGGTATATCTTTTTATACTCTTTTGGGATCTTCTTGGATAGTTTCACAATTTTGGGGTCAGCATCAGTACCAAGATTCAGGTCTTCTACCTGATTTTATTCTGTGACTCTGTTTGGCTGCAATGGGACATCGTTCTTGTCAAACAATCTTTCTAGAGGCACCAGCCCTCTAGGTATAATGTTTCCCTTCAATTGCAACACTTTATTACCTGCCATTTTCTTCTCCCAATTTCTTTCTGAAGTGTCTTCAGTCTCTTCTTCTTCACCAGCATCAATCTCCATGTTGGAGAATTCTCCTACTGTTTCCAGGAATTTCTTCACCTGTTCTTCATCCTCAAATACCTGCCAGTGCTTGATGTTATCTGGGATTGATGGTCAATAACGTACCTCAATTTCATACCTTAAGAGAGGGTTCTGAGGCGGATAGAATGTACTAGCAGCCACAGCAAGGGAATCAACCATCCTATTCTTTTCTCGGGGCATGAACTGGATATTAAATTCCAAGAAAAAATTCTCTATCATGTCCCAAACTTCATTCCTATAAGCCCTCAGCCGAGGATGTTTGGTTTGACACTGATTCTCGACTTGTCTAACCACAAGTTCTGAATCTCCCAGAACTTTTAAACTTTGTATATTCATGCTCCTGGCTGTCTGCAACCCTAACAGAAGTGCTTCATATCTAGCCACATTATTAGTGGCTTCATATTCTAGCTTGAAAGACAATGGAGCCCATTTTCCTGTAGGAGAAATCAATAATATTCCAGCTCCATTACCTTCTCTTGAATTTGATCCATCAAAATGAAGCATCCAGATTCCTGCTTCATGGCTCCCTGAGGGCTGCTCAGTCTTGATCTGATAGAAGGATGGTTCATGAGCATAATCTTGATCCTGTTCTAGCATTAAGCATGATAAATATCCTTCTTTACTGTAGACTGGTGAATTAACAGAGCTGTCAGCCTTAGTAACCATCTTGACAAATCTAGTTTCCATGTACAATATCCTCTCCTGGCCACCAAAAACTAGGATAGTGGCATATGTTAAGTCCAACTTGATTGACCCACCAATTTTTGCTCCCCAGGACCTTGACAGCAACATGCCAAAGCGAGCTGGGATGTCAGCCACCACGATGTCCATTACCACACTTTTTTCTGGGATTTGGGCCAAATTGACCACCAAATCCTTGATCATCCCTAGGCACTTAACTCTTTTGGAATCAAATGAATAGAGGTCCTTGTATGGATGGGTGATTGTTAATCCTAGTTGTTCCATGACTGACAAAGGTATTATATTATGGGAAGCTCCAGAGTCTAACATACAGTTATGTAATAACAGGTCATGGATCACTAGAGACACATAGAAGGGAGGGGTAGAAGCATCTAATTCCTCAACATGTGGGCCAAATACAACCATGGGTCTTTCTTCTTGAAGTTTGAGACTATCTGGGATGAGAGGTGCTTCTGGAGGGAGCATGAAAGAGGTGACTTGGGATTGATATGTAGGTTGCTTCAACAGTTCAGTCAGGGGAACTGGGATTTTGACCTTCTCAAGTTCCTTTTGCAGACTGAAAATAGGAGAGGACTTCTCTATTACAATATCTTTTGACTCTTTATTTTCAGCTGAGGGTTTGACTTCTTTTGACACAGACTTGGCATTAGGGGGAATGACCACTTTTGAAGAGGAAGGAATTTGACCATTAGACTGCAAAGGTTTGTTTAGAGGCCTCTTACCTTTGTCTGTGACTTTTTGCATTGTTGACTCCTTCTGAGCAGGTGCTTCCTTCTGGGGTGGCTCTTCTTCTTGATCCTGAGTACGAGTCCTCTTCCTATAAGATCTGAGATCATATATTCTATTGAACTTTGCTTGCATGAAATCAAAAAATTGCTTACAATAGTGATCAATTTCTGAGTCCTCTATGTCTCTAGCTTTTTCTTCTTCTTGAAATGAGCACCTGGTTCCATCATTTCCTTGCAAAGGGCATTCTTCTCCATCACTATTCGAGAAAGCAAGATTTTCATCCTCCAGTCCATAGGTAGTGTCTTCAGTAGGATCATCTACTGGAACTTCCAAGTATAATGGGTGTGTTACCTAATCTTGTTGTTCCCTTGGTTCCCTTTGCAATATTTGCAGAGGTGGTTTCCTGTACTGATGATTGTGACCTCTGTTTGGAGCATTCTGGAAATTCTTGGAGGCTGAATTCTTGGCCTCCAATTCAAGCTTGACTAGTTTACTAGAAAGCTTCTTAATCATTTTTCTCATTTCTTCAATTCTGTCATTAACTGAGTCTCTATCTTGGTTAGAGGTAGATACTTCCTCTTTGCCCCTTCTTCTAGTATCTTGTTCAGATTTTCCCTTTGATTTACCGGTGGAGGAAAAATTTGCCTCCAACTCTAGTGCATCTGTCTGAGCATCATCCAGAGTAGCAGGCTTTCTTTCTCTCAGAGAGAAACTGAATTCTGAATCAAACGCTGCTACAAAAACAACTCTAGCAGCAGTTTGATGAGGTTTCATATCAGCAGGAAGACTCAAATACAATTTATTAAATCTCTTGATAAATTCTGACACTCCTTCATTATGTCTTTTCTTGAGTGTATTGAACTCAGTAAGACAATGTCCATGATCTTTATTCTCTCCCCATTTCCTGAGAAAATTTTCTTCCATTATTTCCCAAGTGGTAACAGAACGGTCTGCCAATGTCTTAAACCATTTTCGAGCTTCACCATCAAGAGATTAGACAAACAACCTTAAGACTACATCTAAATGTTCCACATTAAAATTCTCTACAAAAGAACATAAGACCTCAAGATGTTTTTGAGCATCAATTTCATTTTCCCCATTGAATCGGGGTAAAATCTTCAGATAATCCTGTGGCATATCATTCAACACTTGAGGTAATGCCAGGGGGAATATTTATTTAACAAGAATCCTGGAACATTGGCCATTGGAGGGGGTGGAGGTAGTGCAATGGTTTGATGAGTAAAAGGAGGAGGAGGAGGTGGAAGTGGAGTATGAATAACAATAGGAATGTAATAAACAACAGCTTGAGGTGTTGAGGGGAAAAACGGTCTGTTAATAACAGATACTTCAGTGACTTCCTTGACCTCCTCGACCTCAGGAGTAGGGTGAAATTTGTCTTCAATTCTGAAATTTTTCTACAGACAATTCAGGGATTTTAGTGTGGACTGATTTTCTTTCCTTCCAATTTCTCCTATGTATGATCTTCTCTAGGTCAGACACTGAAGGTGTCTTTGGCTGTGATGTATCCAACCTCAGCTGTGGCTTACGAGGAGCTAGGATTGCAAGTGAATTTATCTAATAAATGAATGTGGAGTTGCCAAGGTGAGGGATCTACAACTCTCAACTCTCCATACACACCTACTTGAAGAGTGAAATAGGCTTTGTCGAGGCCCAGGGATTTAATTTTTCTCAACTTCGTTCCCCGGCAACGGCGCAAAAAAGATGTTGTGGTTCCTAGAGACAACCTTGAGTTGTGAAAGACCAGTGCCTAGGACATCTTATATAGCAAGGAGCATATGGTATAATAGAGGAAGTTATCAATAAAAGGCTCTCATGCTATCTCCTGAGAACAAGAAATATTAATTTGAATGGGACCAAAATCTTCAGAAACTAGATACAAGGAGAGTAACACTGCAGAGGCAAGGTGCAAAAATCCAATATAAAAGCAACAGACAATTCAGAGGCAGCTTTACTGTAAAGAGGGCCGATTCAAAAATACCTCACAGAAATAAATAATTAGAAGGTGTTTTATATGTATGAAAGATTAAGAGAATATTAGCTGTCATTGAGATGATATCCAGATACACAATATTACCATGTAATGGGCTTACCAACTTAAGAATCCATACATGACAATAGCGTTTTAAAAATAACCTCCCAAAGAAACTAATATAGCAGAAATATGGTTTGAGTGAATAGTGAAACAATATATCATGCCTGAGCCATATTTAAAGCGCTTGACTAATTCAAGCATGGGTACCAACTAGGATAAATCCATACCAAAAACCAGTGAGCCACTCGCATTCTAGAAACATGATACAAGAAAGGTGGATGAAATGAAATGATCTATTAAAATAGCACATATGAGAGAAAGTTACACACTATGAGACATCAAAGACCAGAATCCTCTTTAAAGACGGAACTCCTCCTCACTGAAACCCAACGGGCTCTGTACATTCATATAAGAGTTTTTACAAACTGCATACAAAAATTCTTTCACTGCATAATTTTCTGATAAAATCTGGAACCCTAAACCAACTGTTCTTCAGGAGTTTTATAGGAGAAAAAGAAAACTCGTAAAGGACATCGATGATGAACATTTAATTTGCCTCTTTAAGACAGGATGGAGGAAGCGTGCACGCCCATACTTCTTGATGACTCTGTAATGCTGTATGTACTCTATGGTCTGCTTTCTGAAATAAATGCACTGGGCGGAAGTCTCTTCAGGAACATGGTATAGAAATAAAAACCACATGGGCAGTCCGTACTTTCCTGGAAAGAAAATTATGTTGAAATGCAACCTTGAGGGTATTTTTTTTCTATGCATAGACCTTCTGAGTAATCTACGGGGTCTTTGATCTGGTACTCTGCCTTCAAATGGTTAGGTTAAGGCTCCAAAATCTTCAATTACACGCCTTTAACTCTCTACCTTCCACTAATACTCTTTGTCTGCAATATTAATGTCTCTGATCGCGAAATCTGTGCTTTGAATGACTCTAGAGGGTTTGACAGAGTTTAACTCTGCTTCTTTAATGGAGGTCATGTCGTAACAGCTTCCCAGGCCTTTTTCCATAATACTAGCCTATGAAAAATGGTCCTTTACGGTGTTCTATGTTACTATAATTGAGACTGTGAATCATGGCGGATCACCGCCGCTTGTACCCTGCAAAATACATAAAATCATCAAGAAAAAAAATGCACGGGAAGGTGGATGCGGCGGGGGTAATGAGGATGACAGCGTAGCATGGTGAAATGGTGGAAAATGCAGTGTGATGGAGGAAAAATGCTCTGGTGAAGGTTGGCGGAATGCAGAAATTTGAATGCAAAACCTTTGAATTTTGACCCTTTGGATATATAAAGAGTGACGGGCGAAATACGATGAACTACGTGGAAAGGGTGACGTGGCAGAGGACAGGCAAGCAATCTGGACCCTCCGATCTCAGGAGGAGATCGATGGCTGAGGAGGCGTCGGAGGGCGATGGATTGGCGGGCCAGGGGTACGGATACCTTGGGTTAAATTTTTCACATCTTCAGAGTGCGATGACCGTTGGATGGAGAGCCCCAGATCAGACGGTTATTATGAATATCGCGCTGGGTCAAATGCTGAACAATAACGCACGATGGGGGGGCGGTTTTGAAATAGTGACGGAGCCACGTGTCATACATTGAGTGGAATCACTCCGAAATGGAAAATACTGCCCGCCCTCCAAAGGCGGTGCGATGAATACCACCGGTTTTTGAATAGTGCTTTTGGGCGCGGGGACCACAAAGGCGGGTGAGCTGCAGACCATTGATTTATGGTTTAATCGGATGGTGGACAGGCGATCGGAGCGGTAAACAGGTTGGGCCATGGGTGCGACGCTGATCAATGAAGGACATCTGATCTGTACAGATCGACGGATAGTACTGCGCCCGATCATTTGGTTGATAAGCGCTTTCTGGGCTAGCGCCCAGGTCACGTGGAGAAAAAGACTGACGGGCTAGGGCCGAAAGGCACCAAACCTTATATATTTTCAAATGTGGGTTTTGGGCCCCTTTTAATGCAATTTTGAGTTTAGAGGAGGGGAACGATAGGCGAAAAAATGATTTTTTAGGCCGAGCAGAGGGGGTTTAAAGAGTATTGCTTGTCAGAATTTAAGAGAATTTAACAGAATGCTGACATGATCAACATGTTCCTTTTATTTAAATGTTATTTAGGCAAGCTACTGACGAGGGTTATAACCTCATAATGGGGTGGCATTATCTAAATCTTTATTATAATTTAAATTTTCTCTTCACCTCTTTGCTCCTTTAGATATTATATAGAAAACCATGGACTTATATTTCAATTAAGGCTTTCATTTTATTTTTACTTTCATAACTAGACCTTTAACATGCCAAGCATGAAGGGTACAACTTATTTTTTCATGAGTGAATGAAGGTAAAGGGAATATGGTGGAAAGCGTTATGTATGGGGGGGAATATAGAGATATACAGTAGTCAATATTTTATTAGTACAACCCAACCTTGGGAAATGTCACACTAATATGAGAAAACTATGTCCTAACACAACACGATAAGGAAAACAATAAGATTAGAAGATTATGAATTGTTGTTTGAACTTACTTTGGTAAGAATAATTGTCACAACCCTCTCAAATCCACAATGTTATATCCAATTAACATATGTATACAAGTTAATCATGGGAAAATCATCAAATAATTTTCATTCTACAATCTAAGAGGTGAGGAAGACATATGATACATCATAGTTGAGTTGGAACAAGTGCCTAAGGAATATTTTGAATTAGGTCTTCAGATGAATGAAGAGAAAATGTGATCAAATATATGTTATGAGTAAGCAACATTCATCCCTATAGGGGTGGGGTGTGAGGGGAGAAGACGCTCTAATACAACCCCTCAGAGGGTAACATGATGTTACACAATATTTTGTCGCATTACTTACTCCCTATCCTAAGTGTCATCCATTGTGTCACTCATGCCACAAATGTCGCAAAGCGACAAAATCTATGAAAACATATTCACCATGAATAACATTTTCAAAACATTCATGAAGAAATGGAGAGTCAGTACATTACAACAATTCTGGAGAAAGCTTGTTAAAAACCATAAATTTTAGCCCCAACGCGGTTCTCTCCTGTATAGCCTCATGTTTATCACCCTAGATGTAACTTGTAAACAATGTTGGCAGTGTGGGAATTAAAGTTAAAATTCGTATTGGTCGTCTTCAAGAAGTTTCTCCAAAAATGGAGCAGACACTTCTTCCTCTAGAAGTATCGAGAACGAAAGTCTGGTATTAGTTGACTGAAGATTGAGTCGAGTTCTACCATTTTGAATCCTTGATCCCACCTTTAAGTATTTTATTCTTAAAATGTGGACCTTAATCCTTCTTTCATGGATCCTTAACCTCTTCATATTCCCTATAAATGAATGCCATGCCTTCCCCAAATGGTTGGTCATTGTTGGTTGCCTTTCTAGTGCTTGAATGTGCCTAAACGCTGTCAAAATTCCAAGGAGAAGAAGTTCTTGAAGTCTTTGGCTTGGATTTGGGAACTCGTCCCAAAGGAGGCCTCTGACATCAACGAACTGATTGTATGCTTCCCTCTTTAATTCATTAATAATACAAAGCATGTTTTACTTCCCATAAGCTTGTTAATGATAACTTGCTTAGTGTGATGCTACTTGATTTGTCATATGGTTTACATTAGAATGAAATATACTATGCTCTCTTTGTTTGTCATTATTTGATCTCTCTTGCAGGTATTTGTACCTAAATGAATAGTGAGGAGAGAGCTTGGAAGTGAAGGTATCAAGATTAACATGGACAAGTAATCGCATATAAGTGAGGTAGACCATCTTCCTCTCTCATGTCATTCTGATTTAAGCTAGGAGATTTTGCTTGCTTTTTTTCGTTTGTTACTAGACCCACTCATTGGGCTAGAGGGATCACTTCTATCCATAGAAGGGATTGCTTGGATAACAAAATGGTGACTCCACCAGGGAGCCTATAACCTTTTTAGTCCTCCTTTTGTACTTTTCATTCTTATTTAGTTTGGAAAACTATTGAATGACCCTTTATTTGGATTTATTTTGAGTCTATCCTCTATTGTGAAGGTGTCCTAGGGTATTAGATCTAGAGTTTTTTTTCTTGAGATTTGCTTATTTTTTCCCTATTTACCCCCATCAACGCATTTTTTATCAGTGACAATCGCGTTGCCAACGCTTATTTTATCTGAAACAGTCGCGTTTCAGACCTTTGGCTCTAAATCGAAGTCCATGTTGGTCTTTGAATTTGGATATTTTTAAGGTATCTACTGAAAACTCTAGTGTGTTTTGATCCTTAATGATTTTTCTCAGATTTTTTTGCATCAAGTTTTAATTGATTGTTTTCATTTTCTTGGTGGAATGAAAAAAAAATGTCCCATACTTGAACTGGTAAATTGGAATTTTTGATTGATTCTTTCATGATTTCAGTCGATTGAAAGTTCTATTTACTTCTCATATGATTGGAAAAATACTGAATTTTTATCGATAGAGCAGTAGTAGCTCTTTTGCATTCGTGAGAAATTGATTTTGCATTTAGTTAGTTTTCATTTCAAAAAGTTTTCTTCTCGTTAAGTGCATTAGATTGGTTGCATAGAAAAGTTATTTTTTTGGAACTTATTATCGAAAATAGATCATGTTTTTTGGTAATTAAAAACTAAAGAAGTGCATTTAAGTGCATTAGATTATTCATAACGAAAGGAAAGTGAAATTTCATATAAGTGCATCTTAGTAAATATGAAAATATTTGTACTTTTGAAAAGTTGCATATGGGGAAAGTGAATTTTTCACTTAAAAAAAAGAAATTGCATATGGAAAGTGAAATTTGAAAATCTAGTTAAGGGTATTTTGCTTGATGCATTACTTGTTTGATGCATCATTGTTTGAAATCTCTTCCCTTACTAGTTTAGCTTTCATCGAATGAAAAGTGTATTTTTTCTCTGTTAGGTCCCTATATTACTAGTTTAGTCCCTTTTTGTTATTAGTGTAGCCCTCTTATTGTTATTGTTGTACCCATGTAACCTCAATATTGTTATTATTGTGCCTGAAATTATTATTATTAGGTCGGCTAGGATTATATTGTGGCCCCATGGACTCCTATATATAGAAGGAGGTTTTGGTCATTTGTATCATCCAAGAATTGTTCATTTATGTAATGTATTGGAGGTTCCCCCCTCGAAGTGGCTGATTTCTGAGGTGTTGATCTATCTTTTCTTCTATTTCTGGAGTTGGTTTCATAACATTTGGTATCAGAGCTTTGGATTATAGGGTTTCACTACTCCAAATAGGTCATTGTGGAATTTTTGCTATAAATTTTTTTCTGCGAAGGTTCAAAAGATGAAATTTTTACAGAGCGAAGATGAAATCTTGAGGAACGTTGTGGAAAAATTTTAGATCTTGGTTCACAAAATTTTCAGAGATATGATCTGTGCAATTTAGGGATTTTTGCAGGCTCCTGAATTGAACCTAAACATGTGATCGTGAAATTTTCGGTATACTTTTTTTATTTTATTTTTTACGAGGGTTCAGAAGCTAAAATTTTCATAGAGAGAAGCTGGAATATTGAGGAATGTCGTGGAAAAATTTTAGAGTTTGATTCACAATATTTTTGGAGATAGGGTTTGTGGAAGTTAGGGATTTTTTAGGCTCCCGAATTTCCTCTCAAAGAGATGACAGTGGGAAAATTGTCATAACTCTCTCTCTGAGCATTGGATTGGAGTTCTGTAAAAGACAAACAAAATTAAATGACTGTAGTTTCCTCTGTATCGATTTCAGAGTCGAAGGAGAAAACAGTGACACGTGGCACACCGTACAAGGTCGCTCTATTGAATCAGTCCATAATTAGGTCATTGTGGGAGATTTGGCATAAATTTGCCTTGAACAATCCTAATTAGGTTAGACCTATGGAATTTTAAAGAATATTCAGAGGGATACTACAGGGCCAAATTTAAAATATTGAAGATCCAAAATCACAGAGATAATTTAGTTTCAATATCGAGCTCCTTAAAAGAAAGAAAAATGTGTGTATTTTTTTAAAAATTACGTAAGTCTCGTTTGAAAAAATTAGTTTGAATTTATTCCAAGGGCATATTGAAGAATGGATATCAGTATTGGGTTCTAATATTCCCCCTCAAAATAATTCAACACCCATTATGCCTTCAAAATTATTTACTATGACTCATGAAGATGAAGAAATGCAACATGAGATATCAAAATTACAAGAGCAATTGCACCAAATCTCGCTATCGCAAAGAGTAACAAAAAATGAAATTGAAGTTTTGAAGAAAGGTGTGGAAACTAGGATGGATGAAATGGAAGCTAAGATCGATGAAAAAGTGAAAGACAACATGGAAAACATGAAGAATGACCTAAAATTATACATCGAAGGTTTGGCAAAGTTGATTCAAGAAATGTTTCCTAATGGTGAAAAGATAGTAGAAGAACCTCATGATGAGAACAAAATAAATGTTAATCGTGATTTCATAAACTCTAATGTTGGCGGGAAGAACCACCATATTCCAAAAATGGATATGAGTAAGTTTGATGGAAAGGATCCTGTAACATGGATACTACAGATGGAGCAATATTTTGATCTCCATAATGTGCAAAACACACAAAAGGTACGCATTGCAACTTTACATTTAGAACATAATACATTTGTATGGTATCGATGGCTTTGCTCCCATAAAAAAATTGTCACTTGGTCAATTTTTACGGAGGAAATGATAGCACATTATGAGGATACAAAGAGCAACACCTTCTTTAGCCAATTGATAAATCTCAAGCAAAAGGGTTCAGTGGTGGAGCACATTGAGGACTTCCAAAAATTGAATATAAGGGTAACTGATATTCCAGAGGAACACAGGATTGATGTCTTCATAGGGACTTTAAAGGATAACATCCAACATGAAGTTCACGTTTGGGAACCTGATTCATTGGATAAGGCATTCAGGTTGGCAAGAAAAATTGAATGTAAAATTATGGCGACAAGGAAGCCTACCACTCACATCTATAAAGATGGAAGTGTTGCTACTCCTAGACTTCCACAACCTACAAGGTTAACACCACAACAATTGGAAGAAAAAAGAGCAAAAGGGCTTTGCTACAGTTGTGATAGCAAATACACTAAAGGTCATAAGTGTGCTGAGAAGAAATTATTTTACATAGATTGTGAAGAGGAAGAAGAAAATGAACAAGAATCTTCAAAAGAAGAGGATATACACCAGGAACCAACTCTAGAAGAGGAAGAAATGAGTCTGACCATATCGTGTAATGCATTGGTAGGAATTACCACTCCTCAAACTCTCAAGATAGAAGGACATATCAAGAAGAAAAAGGTAATAGTGTTGATTGATTCAGGTAGTACCCATAATTTTATTCATTGTAAGGTAGCTAAGGAATTGAATTGTTTCCTATACCTAGCACTAGAATGTCAAGTGATGGTTGCAAATGGAGGAACTATAAATTTCTCTGGAAAATGCCATAATATCAAGCTAACCATGGGGGAATATGTATTGACTAGTCCAATGCTTTCCATTCCTATGGGAGGTGCTGATGTTGTACTAGGAGTACAATGGTTACAATCTTTGGGGATGGTAGCTTTTAATTTTCAAGAACTTTTCTTGAAAATTTTTTCAGAAGGAAAGGAAGTCGAATTACGGGGTATTGCGGGGAAGCCAGGAAAGATAATAAGCTCTAATGTCATGACAAAGCTTCTAAATAAAGAACAACGAGGTGTAATTGCACAATTATGCTCACTAGAAGTTCCAACATCAAAATCATCTATTTTTGCATATCTCCAAAAAGTCTTGGACAATCATTCCAAGGTGTTTGAAACTCCCAAAGGACTCCCACCTATTCGTGATCATGATCATGCTATTCATTTGATTCCAGGAAGTGTTCCTCCAAACATCATGCCTTATAGATATCCTTACATCCAAAAGAGCGAAATTGAACGTATGATTGCAGAAATGTTAGAGGCGGGTATAATTCAACCTAGTCAAAGTTCTTTCTCTGCTCCTGTAGTATTGGTACACAAGAAGGATGGATCATGGCGGATGTGTCCGGATTATAGGGAGCTCAATAAGCTCACCATTAAAGATAAATTTCTCATTCCTGTGATTGATGAATTATTGGATGAATTACATGGAGCAATTTATTTTACCAAGTTGGATCTTCGTTCAGGATATCATCAAATTATAATGAAGACCGAAGATATTCCAAAAACAACATTTCGAACTCATGAAGGTCATTATGAATTTTTGGTCATGCCTTTTGGCCTTACCAATGTACCTTCTACATTTCAAGGGTTGATGAATTCCATTTTCAAACCCTTCCTTAGAAAATTTGTGCTAGTATTTTTTGATGATATACTAATCTATAGCAGGTCCTGGAAGGATCATGTTGAACATGTTGACAGGGTGCTCAAACTATTGCAGGAGAAACAATTATATGCAAAAAAATCCAAATGTTTCTTTGGAGTACAAGAGGTGGAATATCTGGGTCATATTGTATCTCACGAGGGTGTTAAAGTAGACCCTAACAAAATTAAAGCCATTAAGGAATGGAAAGACCCCACAACCATAAAGAAGTTGCGAGGATTTCTCGGGTTAACAGGGTATTATCGCAAGTTTGTTAAGAATTATGGGAGAATAGCATCACCTCTAACAACATTATTGAAGAAAGATGCATTTTCATGGACTCCTGAAGCAACTAAGGCCTTTGAACGTCTTAAAGAGGCAATGTGCCTAGCACCGGTATTAGCTACACCAGACTTCACAAAAACCTTTATTGTGGAATGTGATGCCTCAGGAAATGGAATTGGTGCAGTTTTAATGCAGGAAGGAAGACCCATTGCTTTTAAAAGTCGTCCAATCAAAGGAAAGTATTTACAAAAACCTATTTATGAGAAGGAAATGTTAGCAATACTGCATGCACTAAAGAAATGGCGAACTTACCTAATGGGAAGACACTTCAAGGTAAAAACTGATGATGATAGTCTTAAACACTTTTTGGAACAAAGACTATCTTCAGAAGAGCAGCAAAAATGGGTCACAAAGATGTTGGGTTATGACTTTGAAATAATCTACAAAAAAGGGAAGCTAAATGTTGTTGCAGATACACTCTCAAGAAAGAATGAAGAGGTGGAAGCATTGCTTTGTGCCATTTCTATTATCCAACCATATTGGATCACCAAAGCAAGGGATGAATGGAAGAAGGACGAAGAAGTGTGGACACTCATTCAAAATTTGCAGCAAGATCCCAGTACATTTGTTAGCTCCCTATATTACTAGTATAGTCCCTTATTTTTGTTAGTGTAACCCCCTTATTGTTATTGTTGTACTCCTGTAACCCCAATATTATTATTATTATGCCCTTATATTATTATTGTTAGGTAGGCTAGGATTATATTGTGATCCCATGGACTCTAATATATAGAAGTAGGTTTTGTCATTTGTATCATCCAAGAATTGTTCATTTATGTAATGTATTGGAGGTTTCCCCCCCACAGTGGCTTATTTCTAAGGCGTTGATCTCTCTTTTATTCTATTTTTTGAGCTGGTTTCATAACATTTGGTATTAGAGCTTTGGATTCTATGGTTTCGCTGCTCCAAAGAGGTCATCGTGGGAATTTCGCTATAATTTTTTTTCTACGAAGGTTCAAAAGCTGAAATTTTTACAGAGCGAAGCTGGAATGCTGAGGAATGTCATCTAAAAATTTTAGATCTTGGTTCACAACATTTTTGGAGATATGATATGTGGAAATTATGGCTTTTTCATGCTCTCAAATTTCACCTGAAACAGGTCATCGTGGCATGTGCACTATAACTTTTTTTCTAAGAAGGTCAGAAGTTGAAATTTTTATAGAGTGAAGTTGCAATCCTAAGGAACCTCCTGTAAAATTTTTAGATCTTTTTTTGCAATATTTTCAGAGCTATGATCTGTGGAAGTTAGGGTTTTTTCAGGCTCCCGAATTTGATTTCAAAGAGGTAACCGTAGGAAAACCATCATAAATCTCTCAATGAGAATCGGATTGGAATTCTGTAATAATTGGACACAAGTGCACTGATTGTAGTTTCCTTTGTATCAATTTCAGAGCCGAAAGAGGAAATAGTGACACGTGGCACACCATACAAGTTCGCTCTACTGAACTAGTCCATAATTAGGTCATTGTAAGAGATTAGGCATAACATTGACTTGAAGAATCCAAATCAGGTCAGACCTATGGCATTTGAAAGAAGCTTCAGAGGGATACTATAGGGCTTAATTTCAGATATTGAGGATCCACAATTACAGAGATAATTCAATTTCGTTATCGAGCTCCTTAAAATCAAGAAAAAAGTGTGTAATTTTTTTTTCAAATTGCATAAGTCTTGTGTGAAAAATCAGTTTGAATTGATTCCAAGGGAATATTGTAGAATATATATTAGTATTGGGTAATAAAATGCCTCCTAAAAAGAATTAAATGCCCATTAAGCCTTCAGAAGGCTCTACTATGACTCATGAAGATGAAGAAATGCAACATGACATGTCAAAATTACAAGAGCAAGTGCACCAAATGTCACTCACAAAGAGCAACAAAAAATGAAATGGAAGTTTTGAAGAAAGGAATGGAAGCTAAGATGGATGGCATGGAAGCTAAGATGGATGAAATGGAAGAAAAAATGAAAGAAAACATGGAAAACATGAAGAATGATATAAAACAGACATAGAAGGTTTGACAAAGTTGATACAAGAAGTGTTTCCTAATGGCGAAAAGATAGTAGAGGAAACTCATGATGAGAAAAAAATAAATGTTAATCATGATTTTATAAACTCTAATGTTGGATGGAAGAATCACCATATTCCAAAGATGGATATGAGGAAGTTTGATGGCAAGGATCCTGTAACATGGATACTACAGATGGAGCAATATTTTGATCTCAATAATGTGCAAAACACACAAAAGGTACGCATTGCAACTTTACATTTAGAACAAAATACATTTGTATGGTATCGATGGATTTGCTCCCATAAAAACACATCATCAATTTTTACAGAGGAAATGATAGCACATTATGAGGATATAAAGAGCAACACCTTCTTTAGCCAATTTATAAATCTCAAACAAAAGGGTTTAGTGGTGGAGCACATTGAGGACTTCCAAAAATTGAATATAAGGGTAACTGATATTCTAGAGGAACATAGGATTGATGTCTTCATAAGGACTTTAAAGAATAGCATCCAACATGAAGTTCGCATTTGGGAGCCTGATTCATTGGAGAAGGCATTCAGATTGGAAAGAAAAATTGAATGTAAAATTATAGCGACAAGGAAGCCTACCACTCAAATCTATAAAGATGGAAGTGTTGCTACTCCTAGACTTCCACAACCTACAAGGTTGACACCACAACAATTGGAAGAAAAATAGCAAAAGGGATTTTCTACAACTGTGATAGGAAATACACTAAAGGTCATAAGTGTGCTGAGAAGAAATTATTTTACATAGATTGTGAAGAGGGGGAAGAAAATGAACAAGAAAATTCAAAAGAAGAGGATATACACCAGGAACCAACCCTAGAAGAAGAATAAATGAGTCTGACCATATCGTGTAATGCATTGGTAAGTATTACCACTCATCAAACTCTCAATATAGAAGGACATATTAAGACGAAAAAATTAATAGTGTTGATTGATTCGGGTAGTACCCATAATTTTATTCATTGTAAGGTAGCCAAGGAATTGAATTGTTTCCTATACCCAGCACCAGAATGTCAAGTGATGGTTGCAAATGGAGGAACTATAAATTTCTCTGGAAAATGTTATAATATCAAGCTAACCATGGGGGAATCTGTATTGAATAGTCCAATTCTTTCGATTCTAATGGGAGGTGCTAATGTTGTACTAGGAGTAGAATGGTTATAATCTTTGGGGAATGTTGTGCGGATTAATCAATCTTGCAGACAAGACCAATATCCCTAGTACCAAAAGGTAATCTAGCAAAAAACAACCAAATAAACCTATCTTTCTCTAAGCGTATACGATTTACAAAAAGCACTATAGAGGTGTCAAAGACTTACCGTAGGTCCAATGCTTGTTTGAAGTAGTTGTTGTCCCTCGTGCACTTGAAGGAGTTATCTTCGTAAACCTGCAATCACAAACAAGAAAAAATTAAATAACCTCTGTATAGTAAACATCATAAATCATGCTTATCATGGTGATCAAGGAATCCATGAAATAAACAGTTAAATAACAGCTTATTGAGAAAAATGAATTCATTTGTATTAACTTTAAAAGAAGGAAAACCTTACAACCTTAGCCTTGATGTTGAACAGGCCTTCCCAGGGTTCGAAGCAGGAATCTCCTCTACTCTGATAAGCTCTGCACTCCTCCAACCGAGACATATAGAGGTATGTGATCTCTCCTCACAAAAATCTCAGTTAAATGAGTCTGAATCCCAACAACACTTAACCTCAAATAATTCTAAAGCTTGAACTCCCTTTGAGGCTACCCAATGCCTCTTTTTATAGTGGAAAAGAGGAGGTTTCAGTTCCAACTATGAAGGGATAGAATCCTCCTTTAAAGGGATAAGCTCCTCACATCAAGGGGTTAACTCCATAAGGTAAGGGATACATGAACCTCAAAAGAGTGGTTCTGCCACCGCAAGATTCTTTCTAGAGGCTTCTAGAATTTACTTAAAGTGAGATTTTTTGAATTTTACTTGCGCCTTTTTAATATTTACAGGGGTCCGCACCCATAACACAGAGAAAGTGCGTTCAGGTATGCAGGAGTCATGAACATTAGGTGCGGGACTGCAGGAAAGATATAGAGAAAGTGCGATACCAAAGTTAAAGAGATTTTTAGGAACTTTTCTCTTATTTTCAAGGCTTGATATGAGGAATTGATATGTTAGACTTTCAAAGGAGGAATTATGAGTGATAATGAGCTCATACACATAGCAGAATGTCAGGATGACAATTTTCAGTGCAACAGATTGCCCCCTAAAGTGCAAAGTCTGGAATAGATGAAGCTGAAGTCTGTCATATATGAAGAGTGCAATACTTTATCATTTCAAGGATCATCCTGTGGACATCCCAGTTGGAACCTGTAAAAACATTCAATGCAAAATATATATGTATACATATCATCGCTGAGGTAGGCATTCCCATACTCAGATCAAAACTAACTAGAAACTGATTCAAGCTGTTCTGATACAGGAATGATTTTGAATATATCACAGTATAGACATGTGCAGACACAATATGGACGCAACCATCTGTTTATGAATAGTCCAATGTATAAATAATAACAAAATTCCCCGGAGCCTGGATGGTAGAAACTAGATCCAGGGTCTTTATTTCCGCATCTCGAACTAGTACAATTCTATCCATGTGAATGAATGTGTTGAAGTTGAACATGGTAGAAACCACTTGATTACCAGTCAATGATGTAAACTGTTAACAAGTGTGAGAGTAACCACCAGTAATGTCAATGGCTCTCAAAGTACCCAGAAAAATCCATGAAATGTGAATGAATGAGCTGAAGTTGAACATGTCACGGAATCGTTCGATCGAAGGTCAACGATACAACCTGTCGTCGAAGGCGAGAAACCTGCCATTAAGGCATGCAGATTTCAAGGTACTGACGATTTCTGGATCAACTTCCTAGATAATGAGCTGTCGTCGATAGAAAGCGATCCGTCGTAGGCAAACCCACAACACGAAATCATAGATCAAGTTTTGAAAATATATTGGCAAGGAATGACTCAGAGATGGTCAAAATGGATGACAGATATTTTGTAGATGAATGGTTTATTTGAACTGTACTCTTGAACACATAACGACACTGCAGAAGGTTTCGTGACAATTGACCGAAAGATAATACCCAGAAATCGACTGAAAATTTTCAATATGGTTTGATTAACTATTAGGCAAAGAATTTCCCAACCCAGGTGAACAAAAGTGTTGTTTTCAAGAGTGGTTAATTGGATTTTCGAAAAATCAAAATACAACAAACAAGTCCATTTTGTCTCTTTTCCCCGACCATTTCTGGCAAGTACCTCTTTATTTTTTTCAAGCTTGAGAAGGATAACATTTTCTTTTTTATAAGCTCATCCTTTGGATGAGTCCAACTTAGTTTAAGATTCGAACCCTAAGAAGGAGTGGTTCTTTCCTGTTTAAAATTGAACAGGTCCTTTACTGTTAAGTTTTAACGAGTCCAGTATAGGAGAAACTCGGTGTTTTCAATTTTAGGGAGTCAGAAGAAAAAAATTAAGAAAACTCTGTGGGTGTAATTTTTCGTAATTTTAGTCCCTCAAGCCCGAAAAAGGATAAAATAATGTGGGAGAGAACTCTATTGACCGTAATTAGTCAACATATACCTTTTTCGTAAATAGTCCATTTCAGTCCGTAAAAGGGGTAAACTTATACTGAAGGAACGATCATTCATTTACTTTAACGAGTTCGAATAATCAAGTACTCGGCAATATTTTCATGTGTAGAGAGTCTGAACAGGTCTTAAAAGAGGACTCCAATGTTTTGATTTTTCGTAAATTTTTTGAAAGAGTCCGAAAAAGTGATAAAAGTATGCTCTTTGTTGAAAAATGATCAATTCTCCTGAAAAATCCAATTTCTGCACAAAAACTTGAAACATTACACATACCTGTTTGAGATAAATAAAAATTCTTTAAAAAATAACCTTTTTAAAGTGAAAAATAAACAAATTAAAAATTCATTTATTCGAAAAAACTTATAAAAAGGGCTTTTCTAACTTCATTTTTACCATTCGAGTTCAGAGTGAAAAGTAAAAGCTTTTGGGCAAAAAAGTTCCTGTGAAGATTCTGGAAAATCCGTCCGACGAAATCGAGAACCGTCAACTCCAGGTAATCCATGACCTCCTAATCTTGCATTTCATCCGTTTACATTTCATTTTTAGGCTTTCTATTTCATTTTTAAGAGAAAAATATGTTAAAAAAAAATCGCCCGCGGGGGTCTGCAGGTGAAACACGCGGGCCTTGTGGACCCCGAATTTTTCCTACATAGAAAAAGGTCGTGGGTCCGCACTTATCTCACAGCGCCCGTGCGTTCCTACGCACTGTGTATGAGAATAAAGTGCAGACCCCATGCAATTAAATTTCAAACATAAATTTCTGAATTACCGCCCAAAATTTTTCAAATTAGATTGTTCTAATATATCTTTTTATGCATTGTAGGAGATACAAGATGCTAATTTGGAGAGAATGTGAGCATGAAGACGTAAATGATTCCACAATGCTCCATTTGCCTACAATGTAGGCATTAAGAGCATGCAGTTTGTATAAATTCTGGGCCATTCAGGGCATGAGGGCACAGGTAGACCTCCTAACATGGCTGGTGAACAGGTGGAACATACAAGACTAGTGTTTCACTATTGGCGGCCACTGGCTCGAAATTGAGCTGGAGGATATCTATTTTCTGACTGGTTTTTCTAAGAGGGGCGAACAAATTTCTTTGTGTGGGACAAGGCCAGGTGGCTAGAATGTCTCTAGTCTTCGACAAGAGTTCTGCAATGATCAGGTAGACCCCAGGGACAAACAGATAGACATAAAAACTATCATCCGTCCAGAGCTAAAAGTTATTGCATTTACTGTTACCAGACTGTGTGGGAGTGCAGTGTTGCATGTGGCTACCGGTTCCCAGATGTGCATTGCTGTAGACTGTTTTAGAGGCACCATTTTCAATTGGTGTGAAGCTGTGTTGGCCAATGTAAAAGGCCAACTAACCAGAGCAAAGAATGGAAAGCTGAATAAATTTGGATATGGATCCATTATAGTCACCTTTTCTCTAGAGAGGATCCCCATGTTAGCTTCGTAGAACATTCCTGTTGATGCCGGTCGACCTCGAGAACATAGGATGGTTCGTTGGGTTGCATTGATGGCCCGTCATGCTATTGAGGGTGTCGAGATTGTTCGATTTCCTCCTTCATATTTTCGTTGGCTAGAACGCCAAATTTTTGTTATAGAGGACTTTCCATACGCCGGGATAGATTTCCGTGGCGAATGAGAGATGACTCTCCCAGAAGGGGAACAGTGGGATGAATCAGGTAAAATCATCTTCAACAATTTCTAAGTTCTATTTTTTTTTTTTTTTTTGTATTTTAATCGTCTTGAAATTAATAACCAAAAGTTTTAAATGCAGATGTGGGTTCACGGCGACCAACCCATCTCCAGCCTTATGAAAGGAGACAACCAGCTGCAGTTGCACTAGCCCTAGCAGGCCAATCAGCAGAGATCCTGTCTGATTTAGAGTGTCACCTAGATCGCCTAACTCTAGACATTCCAGAGACGAACATAGATGATATTCCTATTAGATTACAGAGATACGTGATTGGTGTCCCAGGACCTTTTAGAAGGTTCCTATGTAGGGTGTCTCGGGAAGTGGTCTCTTATCGTGATCATCATCAGTGATAGGATGATCGTGTTGTAGACTCATATTTTTGACCTTTTGTATTACCATTTTTTCCGATCATAAGGTGTTTCCAACCTATGATCGAAGACGATGTATATTTTTTGAAACATTTCTATACTATGATATATCACTATTTACCGGCTATCTGTGTACATGTTATGAATGTTGTTTAATTTACTGTTTTAATTATTGCAAATATCGATTTATCATACTATAAGCAACTGCATCTGCTAATGTATTTAAATGTTTTGGAATATGCTGATATTCAATGTGATCAAATTCACGTTCCAAGAGACGAACTCTCAAAAATAACCATAATAACACTGGATTTCTAATGGCATAAACCCTATTAATTTGTAATACAACAAGTTCAGAATCCAACCTAACAATCAAACTCTGAATTCCAAATGATATGGATTCAGATAATAACTCAATCACTGCACTATACTCTGCAATGTTATTCGTTGTTTGACCAAGGCTTACCCCATGCATGGATACCAACTCGTCAGAGGGTGAGTAGATAACCCAAGCTGCGGAAGAAATATTCTGTGTACTACAACAAGCACCATCAGCAAAACCAATGTAGGTTTGAAGAGACATCGACATCTACAATATCAAGAGTAAAACTCAGATATGCAGGAATAGTGACAAAACACACTTCTAAACTAGGCACGCTTTTCTAATCTAAGACACACCAGTAGTAAAGAAATATAATCTAACAAAAAATCTCCACACCAAGTTTAAGCATAATATCTCTTCAGATTAAGCCCATTTCTGGGTTTATCTAAAGGGACACCGTCGAAATCTATCAGCTCATAGGCCCCTTTTGCTAGCTTTCGCTTAACAATGAAAGGACCATGCCACATAGGCACGAATTTTCCAGCTCCTAGCTTATCATTCGCTTGATCATAAACTGAGACTAGGTCTCCTTCTGAAAAATTACGAGGGGTAACACTTCTATCATACTGAGCTTTTATTCATTTGACATGAGCCTCGTTTTCTTTTGCAGCATTTCGTCGATTCTCATCTAGCTGAGCTAATTACAAAAAACGTTTCTCCTCTTCAGACGTAGCTGGGAGTAATTCTATGGCTAATTTCAATGACGGAATTTCGCATTCAATCGGCAACACAGCTTCCAAACCGTAAACCAGTTGAAAAGGAGTGAAACCAGTTGATGTTTTTACCAAGGTTCGATATGCCCAAAGTGATGAAAATAACATGGAATGCCAATTTGTCTTATGGATACCAATAATTCGTTTGATCATAGTGACTAAAACTTTATTGATAGCTTCAACCAGACCATTGGCCTGTGAATAATATGGAGTAGAACTATCGTGGCGCAGGCCAAGTTGATCTGTTAGTTCAGTCATCATGATATTTCGAAAATGACTTCCATGATCTGTAATAATGGCTTGAGGAAAATGTAGGCATCGCCTCGGCCCATTTAGTAAAATAATCTACTGCTAAGATAATATACGCATGCCCCCTGGCCGAGTGAGGGTTACATGTAATAAAGTCAATACCCCATTTTGCGAAAGGACCGAAAATAATTAGAGGGTGAAGAGAAGCGGGTGGCGCACACATCTTACGATCAAAGAGTTGACAATTGTGGCATTTTCGGACTGCATAGATACAATCTTTGAATAAAGATGGCCAGAAATAACCAGTGCGCAATATATTTTGGGCTGTGGCATACCCAGACATATGACCGCCACATGCTCCAGAATGGCAGTCATTTAAAACCTTATTAGCTTCTTCATGAGTAAGACAGCGTCGGAAAACAGAATCCGCTCCACGACGATAGAGTGTATCACCAATATATTATATTGTTGGGATTGGAGACGTATTTTCCGTCGCTGATATCGTGAGATTTCAGGCCGAAAAGATTGGGTTTGGAGATAAACGATAATATCCCCATACCAAGGATCAAGAGTACTGATAAGAAACAAGGATTCGTCCACAATGGGCTCCTCTGCCACAGTTTCAATATCAGTAGAGGGGAAATCACACATCAGTTCAGCAAAAACCAAATATTTATTTGCCTTAGATTTTTCAAATTCTAAGTCAAATTCCTGCAGGATAACTATCCATTTGGAATACTTGCCCCCTAGAATTTTTTTGGTTAAAATGTACATCATAGGGTTACAATAAGAAATTACTGTGGTTTTGCATAATAAGATGTAGTGTCTAAATTTTTGGACAGCTTGAACAGCTGCCAAGGCCAATTTCTCCACATGCGTGTATTTGATCTTAGTCAGATGCAGATTTCGACTAAGATAGTAAATCAAATGTTCAGTGTTAGATTCGTATTATTTAACTAAAACCATCCCAATTGTGGAATGAGAGGTGGCGAGGTACAAAACGTATTCCTGGTTGTAGTTGGGAGGATGCAATAATGGTGCATGGGTCAACACATGTTTACGTGCATCAAAAGATCGATCAACGATCTCATCCCAAAAGAATGGAATGTTCTGTTTCAACAACCAAGTAAAACCCTTTGTTAGCTCGGTGTAGTTAGGAATGAACTGACGTAAAAAATTTGCTTTCCCCTACAAAATTTGGAGTTGGCGCAGAGTCGAAGGAGGAGGTAGATTGACAATAGCTTCGACCTTCGACGGATCAACGCGAATGCCTGCTTTCGAAACAACAAATCCCAGTAAGTGACCCGATTCAACACAGAAAACAAATTTGTGTGGACTTAGCCTAATTCGATAATGCCTACATCTCATAAAGATAACTCGTAAATGAGTGAGATGGTCGGCCCTACGCGATGAATGAGCAGGTAAATCATTGAGATAAGGCTGCACAATGTGCTTAATGTCATGAAATGCGTAAGACATAGCCCTTTGAAAAGTTGCTTCAACGTTCTTCAATCCAAAAGGTAGTTTGCAATAAGAAAATGTCCCCCATGGACAAATGAAAGCTGTTTTTGGCTGATCAGCAGGGAGTATGTTTATTTGATTGTAACCGGAAAAACCATCCATAAAGGAAAACATTTCACTGCTAGCACAATCATCAATTATTTGATCGATATAGGGGGTTGGATAATTGTCTTTAGGACAAGCTCGATTAATATCCCTATAGTCGATACATACTCATATCGTTCCTTGTTTTTTAGTAATAGGAACAATATTCGATACCCAATCAATTAAAGAAATTGGATAAATGAAACCTGCACGAAGTAATTTCTCAACTTCGGCTTTGATAGCAGCAGCTTTTCTAGGATGTATTTGACATAGATGTTGATGGACAGGTTTGGCATCCGGGTAAGTCTTGATTTCATGTACTACAATTGACGGATCGATTCCTAGCATTTATTCATAGGACCAGGAAAACACATCACATAATTCTTGAAATAGGGCTTTATAAGTTTGAATTTCATCTTCCGTACAACAAGCACCTATATGAATGTTTTCAATTATTCCTGGCTTTACTGAAATGTCAATTGGAATCATTCGAGAGATATTTTCCAAATTTAACCCAGAATCAAGATTTTGCAATGGATTCTGCGGTTCTTTGACATATTCAGCAGTAAAAATAGAAGCGAAATCATCTCCAAAATGATCGAGCTCAGGTAAAAACGAATATCGGTGATGTAGATCTTCCCGTGGTAAATCATCAACAGACAAAAGTTCATGAATTTGCTCATCAGTATGAACAAGATCAGGAAATGTCATTGTGGTTGAACTAGATATAGAAAGTGATTCCTCATGGATCCCATTCATTGGATTAGTTTCGGTTGAAGAAGGGTCGGAAAGTGACTGTGCAACCTGATATGCAATTTCAAATGGACTCAAAGGCATCATGCCATCAAATGAATCTAACTCGGAGTCGGAAGGTACGATCCAAGGATCATCAAACATAACAGTATCTGACGAAATGATATGAATAGTTGCGATAGAAGGCGATACATTAGGAGGAGGAAAGGAAAAAGTTCCTAGTAAACCAGAATCTTTAATCAAACCTACTCCAACATCCTTGTAAGGGATAACCGCTTTACCAACGTGCTGGATTGTTTCTGTAGAGGCTGGATCAGAAGAAAAATAAGTTAACTGATCTATTGTAACGATCCTTCCTTGATGTGGAAACTTTATAAGTCGAAAGACTGAAGAAACAACAATATTCATAGCATAAGACCAACTATGACCCAGGATAAGGTTGTAATCTAGAGGGGCGTCAACCACTTCCACATCTAGATTTTCGATTTTACCTTCGACCCCTGTGGGTAAATCCTGCAAAATACCAAAAGGGTGGAAACCTAGGCCATCAAAAACCTTTAGAATTTTTGAAGACTGATTGAGTGTAGGAGAACCAAGCAATTTCCAACACTGGATCGACATAATAGATGTTGAAGCTCCCTCATCAATCACATTCTGAAAGATCAGTCTGTTTTTGACTAACACTGGAATTTGGAAAGCCATTTGGTGAGGTAGGCGAGGTGTACTATTCTCTAAATCGAATATTATAAGGTTCGAATCCTGAATATCGACAGCTCCTATGGCAGACAAAAGTAATTTACGCTGTGCTGGGCATGACTGCAGCACTTCCAAAGCCGACATCGCTGAAGGGGAAATAACTAAATCTTCAACAATGTTGTAATTCTGAGTAGCTCTCGCATGTGGATTGAAAGCTGATTTATGAAGAACACCTTTAGCAGGCGGTTTGATTATTAAGTCTGGATTTGGTTTCTCGATCTGTAGCGGACCAGAAATAGGAGGAGGTGTAGTTGATGTGTTTGCACTAGAAGATTCTGCTTCTTTACCATCAACATGATTCTTAGTACCATAATATTGCGATCGCGTCGCAATCCTTACATGAGACATCATCAGAATAGGTTCTTTTGAGGCATTCGAGGTAGAACCAACCATCTTACTATCTTGAGTTGGAAAAGGATCCTTCAAGACAGCAGGTTGTTATGAACCTTTAACGAATTTTGCAACCTCTGCTCGATGTGGGCATTCCTTAGTAAAATGATCCTCATCACAAATGTAACAAGGATAGTGAGGTTTACGTTTTTCATCATTGGATTCATTTTTATCAGTTTTCTCTTTTGAATTCTTTTTGTTTTTATTCTTCCATTTCTTTTTACCACCAGATTTAGATTTGGTCGTAGATGTCTCTACGACATGAATGTCGGCATAAATTTCGGGGGAAGATTCTCCTTTCAGGGAATCAGGTAAAGTTATAATAGGAGAAGAATTCTTTGAATATTTATTCTTGCTTTTAGTATTGATTGTACCAATCATACCATCAACGGCATGAGACCTTGAAGGAGCTGCAGCTATTTGACCTTGTTTTGGAAGATCGGGAATTTTTTCTTGTAAAGTACCTGACTGCGTATAAACGAGGTCAAGGTACTGAGCGTGAGCAATCACTTGCTCTTCAGTAACAACTCCGGCCTTAGCTACGTCTTTAGTGATTTTGGGTAACAATGATTTAACAAACCATTCCTCCAAAATTTGATCCGGAATGTAAACTTTCACCAAACGCCTTCTACGTCGCCATTCATGAATATGATCAGAAATATATGTGGACGTGGATTGCTTTAGTGAAGTTAATAGTTCCATGCCATTGTCGTATCTGACAGGCTACTGAAAATGAGTCAATAAGGCAGTTGCTAACTGACTGAAATTATTAAAAGAGCCTCGTGGTAACTCAATGTACCATTTGGCTGCAAGACCAATAAGAGTTCTTTGGGAAATACGTAAGAAAATTGAATCATCAATTATTGAATTAGACGCACACCAAAGGTGATAAGTCATAACGTGATTCGATGGATCCTCTCCTGACTTACCTTAAAATTTTGGTATATCACTGGGCAACTTATGCGGCATTGGCGGCCAGTACAGATAATAGAAAATTGGATCATTCGTAAGGCATCAAATCAGGTAAATCCAAAGTTGCAATAAATGGTAACTAACGGTTAGGGTCGCGAAAACCTTGAGTAGCCAAAGCAGTTCCGGGAGGAGGATTCCCAGGATAATTGGGAATCGGATTTGCATTAAGAATTGTGTAACCTCCCGGGTAACCAGGATTAACCGGACCAAACTGGGGTTGTTGAGGTTGTTGATAAGTATAGCCAGGGTACGGTTGATACTGATAATTCAGATTTTGTGAAACGGGACCGAATTGAGGCTGTCCCTGGTACGGTTGATACGTGAATTGCGGTTGACTTGTGACCACCGTACTTGTACCAGCTTGTCCCGCAGGCATCTGAACCGAAGTCTGAACTGAAGTTCCTGAATGTGGTACAAAGACTTTAGGGATTTGCACGGATGCAGGGATATAAGAACTCAGAGTTACAGATACTCTAGAAACAGGTGTTATAGGTTGAACAGACGTTGCAACAGTTGCAGCAGTTTGAGGCGGAGTTTGAGGTGTACTAGGCCCAGACTGTTGAACAGAACTAGGTGTAGGAGTTTGAATAGTAGGCTGAACAGGATGCTGGGTTGGACCAGAAACCAAAGACTGTCCAGGTTGAGAAGACAACTGCACATTAGCCTGCATAGGCTGTTGATATTGGGATGGATCCCACACCATATTCATTCCGGGGTATTGTCCCGTAGAAGGTTGAACGTAAGGACCATAGCCTAGTTGAACGTATGGTTGATAAGTCAGTGGTAAATTTTTGGCTTCTTGTACAGATGATTGACCAGAAGGCTGTTGGAAACCTTGAATTGGGTACTGACCTTGAGGTTGATAAACTTGAGGCGCGTACTAAAGCTGGGGTTGATAAGGACCCTGAGGAGCATATTGAGTTTTGGGTTGACCTTGGGGTATGTATTGTCCTTGAGGTTGATAACCTTGAGGTATGTACTGTCCTTGAGGTTGTCCTCCAAAATAATATGATTCCACAGTTTTTCCTGGGAAAAAGCTACCTTGAGGTTTCCCCCCAGGTGGTAACTGACTGCCTGAAGGTTTCCCCGCAGGCGGTAATTGACTCCCTTGAGGTTGCCCCCCAGGTGATAACTGACTTCCCTGAAGTTATCCTCCAGGCGGTAATTGAATGCCTTGAGGTTGAGGATTCAAAATATTACCAGACATCATAAAAATTTTCTCTACGTTCGACGTTTCAGTTTTAATTCCATTAAGACCAGATGATAATACGTGTTCAATTGGTTGAGGAGCTGCTCCAGAGAAAGTACCAGACAGAGCCTGATATCCCGAAGGAACAGAAGGACCACCGTGTAAAAATGCTTCCGGTGTCTGGGAAAACATGGATGACTCTCTTGCCATAATGGATGACAGATAGTAACCTCTGGGTGTAGGATGAAATGGAATTCGAGGTGGAGAAAAAGAAAGACCCAGATTCTCTAAAAAGTTTGTCAAAGTTAGATGCCAAGCGTCAGTTCGAATAGGGCTGTAGAAAATAGATTCACGCTCCCTAAGATTTAAAGACTGAGGGGATTTGGGAAGATATAAATCTTCGTCTGGACTAGTAAGTTCTTCAATAGAAATAAGGCCAGATGGAAGATATTTAGTGACAATATTTATTACCCTAGGTAAACCAGGATCGCCAGAAGTTGGTGTAATAAATCCTGAGGATGTTTCCAAAACAGAAGGTTCAGTTTCAGGCTCAGAAATTTCAGGTTCATCAGCGAATTCACTGGAAGGAGAAATACTACCAATAACTTCCAAAACTGAAATTGGTTCTTGAATGTGTTCTGTTGTGGGTGTTTGATGATCAGGATGAACAACTATAGATGAAGTTCCAACTTCTGTTGATCTAATTCTATGGCTACTAGATGATACTAGAGCACGCAGCCCTTCAAGCTAACCTAGTGTATATTCAGGGGGTTTCCCTTGAAGTCTCCAGGATCATCTCGGAAATTCCGCCACGATTAAATATTAACTAATCACATGCAAACAAAGAAAAATTTCAATAAAAACACCTAAAGTCTCTAAAGAAACAAATAGCTGAATCACACGCTTAAAAATCTAAGAGTTCAAACCACACACAAACAATAAACTTTCCGTACTAAAAACACTAGTTGGTGATGAAATCCAACTTAGTAGAAATTTAATACAGAAAGGGCGGTTGGAACAGTTACCCCGAAAACCTGCTTAATGAAATAGATTGGCACACGTTTCTTCACAAAACCATCTCATGTGAAGAGAACCCCCCAGAGAGTCCAAGTGATTCTATTCGACGTCTGCTCCAGGTACAGTGAGATCTTTCCTTCACCGTCACCTTAGGAAATAATCTTAAGTTTTTGGACACTAAGGTTACCAACAATAGCAAATACAACTGGGGGAACAGTCTATGATCCGATCCCATGCGCAAGGGCAGAGTAACAAAGCTCAATCCCCTTGAGGCTCCTCGACATGGTTAATCCGAGGTTTACTGACAAGTGACCCCAGGCTCCTCGAAAATGGTTAATCTGAGGTTTACCATTTGTAATGTGCGCAAAATCTTTTATCTTCCCCAATGAAATAGAATTTATTGTTTCAAAGGTTCGGACATGATCTCGTGATTGACTTCTTTAAGAGAAGCTTCCTAGATTGTACCAATTACAATTGGATTTATTTCCTACTGCAAGATTTATCTACTTGTTTTTTTTTTCTATCTTGGATAGTTAATTACTCCCTACTCCAAGATACTAGCCTAAGCTATTTTGGTGAATAAGAGCCCTAGAAAATAAAAAGATTGCTAGATGAATTTTAATTAAGCATTACTTTTATGAGCTATTTATTAATTCAATAGGTATGGAAATGAAACTTTGATGGTGTGAAGACTCGACTTCCAAAAACACTAAAAATGCACCTAAAAATGATGATCAACTTGTTTTCTTTCAATGAAATTCTAGCTAAAGAAAGAGTTTGAGAATGCAATTCTTTTAAGAAATAATTCTTTCTTTAAGCATATAGAATAATTGGAAGAAAATATTTTTGTCTTTTCAACAATAACTCAAAATGAGACAAATTATCAAAGCTCACAACAAAATCCTTTCACTTTCAAAAACTTTGAAACTACAAAAACAATTTTCCTTCAAAAGAAATCTACAAATTTTTAAAAGCACTCAAAACTATAAAACTAATTTCAAGATCTACAACCTTTAAAAATATAATTGAATAAAAGCTTTAATATTTTTGAAGAATGTTTTACTTAGTTTTTCAGTAAACTAAGGATCTATTTGTCCAGAATAACAAATAAATCAAAAACACTCAGATATGTTTTTTATAAAAATGAAATTCAAAACCTATAACAAAATTTTTTTTCAAAGATTTGCAAAGAAATAAGTAGATCTATTTCTCAATAAAGGATGGATTTCTCAATCAGGTCAGACTCAGCAAAAAGGCAAAAATTACCAATGTAATCTGAGGTATTTCAAACTGCCAATGCTTTGAATCACTACAAAGACCAAATGAAAAGCAATCCAAAATGAAAAACTTCTAGAAAATCATCAAAACACAGATACTGCTGGAATTCATTCACAAAAAGCTTTTGACAGAAACAACATCAATCTGGGCAGATACTAAAAACTCTAAATCAAAAATAAAGATAAAATAAAGAAATAAATCTAGAGTTTTTCAAAATTTTAACAGGGTCCGCAGGATTCCAGAAGTAACAGGTGCGGTCTCGCATTGTTTACTTAAGGAAAGTGTGAAACTACACGCACTGTGCAAAAGAACAAAGTGCGAGCCCTAGAAAAGTTAAAGAAAAACATAAAATATTTCAAAATTTCCAAAAACAGACAAAACCTAAGCTACTTAGGCAGATATCTATCAATCAAAAACCAGGAAAAACTTTTCCTCAAATCAAAATAAAAGAGAACCAAAAAAAACAAGTTTCTGTCCCCAGTGGAGTTGCCAATTTGTTGGCTGGATAAATCGATCTTGTGGACAAGATCGATCTCCCTAGTGTTAGAAGACAATATAGCAACAAACATCCAAATAAACTAATCTTTCTCTAAGCATATACGATTTACAAAATGCACTATAGAGGTGTCAAAGACTTACCGTAGGTCCAATTCTTGTTTGAAGTAGTTGTTGTCCCTCGTGAACTTGAAGGAGTTATCTTCGTAAACCTGCAATCACAAACAAGAAAACATTAGATAACATCCGTATAGTAAACATCATAAATCATTCTTATCATGGTGATCAAGGAATCCATGAAATAAACAGTTAACTAACAACTTATTGAGAAAAATGAATTCATTTGTATTAACTTTAAAAGAAGGAAAACCTTACAACCTTAGCCTTGATGTTGAACAGGCCTTCCCGGGGTCCGAAGTAGGAATCTCCTCTACTCTGATAAGCTCTGCACTCCTCCAACCGAGACAGATAGAGGCATGTGATCTCTCCTCACAAAAATCTCAGTTAAATGAGTCTGAATCCCAACAACACTTAGCCTCAAATAATTCTAAAGCTTGAACTCCCTTTGAGGCTACCCAATGCCTCTTTTTATAGTGGAAAAGTGGAGGTTTCAGTTCCAAATATGAAGGGATAAAATCCTCCTTCAAAGGGATAAGCTCCTCACATCAAGGGGTTAGCTCCATAAGGTAAGGGATACATGAACCTTAAAAGAGCGGTTCTGCCACCGCAAGATTCTTTCTAGAGGTTTCTAGAATTTACTTAAAGTGAGATTTTTTGAGTTTACTTGCACCTTTTTAATATTTACAGGGGTTCGCACCCATAACACAGAGAAAGTGCGTTCAGGTACGCAGGAGTCATGAACATTAGGCGTGGGACCGCAGGAAAGATATGGAGAAAGTGCGATACCAAAGTTAAGGAGATTTTTAGGAAATTTTCTCTTATTTTCAAGGCTTGACATGAGGAACTGATATGCTATACTTGCAAAGGAGGAAGTATGAGTGATAATGAGATCATACACATAGTAGAATGTCAGGATGACAATTTTCAGTGCAACAAGGAAGGTAGCTTTAAATTTTCAAGAAATTTTCTTGAAATTATTTTTGGAAGGAAAGGAAGTCGAATTACGGGGTATCACAGGGAAGTTGGGAAAGATAATAAGCTCTAATGTAATGATAAAGCTTCTGAATAAAGAACAACGAGGCGTAATTGCACAATTATGCTCACTAGAAGTTCCAACACCAAAATCATCAATTTCTCCAGATCTCCAAAAAGTCTTGGACAATCATTCCAAGGTGTTTGAAACTCCCAAAGGACTCCCACCTATTCATGATCATGATCATGTTATTCATTTGATTTCAGGAAGTGTTCCTCCAAACATCATGCCTTACAGATATCCTTATGTCCAAAAGAGAGAAATTGAACGTATGATTGCAGAAATGTTAGAGGCTGGTATAATTCAACCTAGTCAAATTTCTTTCTCTGCTCCAGTCGTATTGGTGCACAAGAAAGATGGATCATGGCGCATGTGTCCAGATTATAGGGAGCTCAATAAGCTCACTATTAAAGATAAATTTCCCATTCTCGTGATTAATGAATTATTGGATGAATTACATGGAAAAATTTATTCTACCAAGTTGGATATTCATTCAGGATATCATCAAATTAGAATGAAGATGGAAGGTATTTCAAAAACAACATTTCGAACTCATGAGCGTTATTATGAATTTTTGGTCATGCCTTTTGGCCTTACCAATGCACCTTCTACATTTCAAGGGTTGATGAATTCCATTTTCAAACCCTTCCTTAGAAAATTTGTGCTAGTATTTTTTGATGATATACTAATCTACAACAGGTCTTAGAAGGATCATGTTCAACATGTTGACAGGGTGCTCAAAATATTGCAGGAGAAACAATTATATGCAAAAACATCCAAATGTTTCTTTGGAGTACAAGAGGTGGAATATCTGGGTCATATTGTATCTCACGAGGGTGTTAAGGCAGACCCTAACAAAATTAAAGCCATTAAGGAATGGAAAGTCCCCACAACCATAAAGCAGTTGCGAGGATTTCTTGGGTTAACAGGGTATTATCGCAAGTTTGTTAAGAATTATGGGAGAATAGCAGCACCTCTAACAACATTGTTGAAGAAAGATGTATTTTCATGGACTCCTGAAGCAACTAAGGCCTTTGAACATCTTAAAGAGGCAATGTGCCTAGCACCGGTCTTAGCTATGCCAGACTTCACAAAAACCTTTATTGTGGAATGTGATGCCTCAGGAAATGGAATTGGTGTTGTTTTAATGCAGGAAGGAAGACCCATTGCTTTTGAAAGTCATACAATCAAAGGAAAGTATTTACAGAAACCTATTTATGAGAAGGAAATGTTAGCAATACTACATGCACTAAAGAAATGGCGAACTTACCTAATGGGAAGACACTTCAAGGTAAAAACTGATCATGATAGTCTTAAACACTTTTTTGGAACAAAGACTATTGTCAGAAGAACAGCAAAAATGGGTCACAAAGATGTTGGGTTATGACTTTGAAATAATCTACAAAAAAGGAAAGCTGAATGTTGTTGCAGATGCACTCTCAAGAAAGAATGAAGAGGTGGAAGCATTGTTTTGTGCCATTTCTATTATCCAACCAGATTGGATAACCGAAGCAAGAGATGAATGGAAGAAGGAAAAAGATGTATGGACACTCATTCAAAAGTTGCAGCAAGATCCTAGTACATCTGATACATTTAGTTGGAAAAATGATTCCTTATGGTACAAAGATCGCTTATATATTTGTAAGAATTCCCAACTAAAACAAAAGATTCTTTTGGAATTGCACACTTCTCCTTTAGGAGGACAATCAGGATTTTTAAAAACTTACCACAAGGTGAAGGAAGATTTTTTTTGGGATGGCCTTAAATCTGATATTCAAAATTTTGTGGCAGAATGTTTGGTTTGCTAGCAAAATAAAGGTGAGACAATTAAGAGTCCAGGTCTTCTACAACCTTTATCCATTCCGATTCAACGTTGGGAGGAAATTTCAATGGATTTTATCACAGGTTTACCTAAGTCCGAAGGAAATAGTGTCATCATGGTGGTAGTTGATAGAATTACCAAGTATGCACACTTTTGTGCATTATCTCATCCATTTAAATCAAGTACAATTGCTACTGCTGTTGGACCATAAAAATGTATTCTTTTGAACACCTAATTAGCCTACATTAATCATCAATCTGGGAGCGTCTTTTTATCTCAAGAGTGTACTCTGTCTGAGGCTGCAATTATCTAAGAGCAATGCTTATGAGGATGTAGCATAGAATATCAAATACAAAAGTAATAAATGCTTGGAAAGGAAACCTAATTACAATGACAGGAGTGTAAAAGCTAAATTACAGCAATCTTGCTGAACATCAATCAGGGATGCAGTAGCAGTAACTCTTTCCCCTAAAAATCGATGTGAGATGACCAAATCTGGGGACTTGGAGCGAATATCTCTATCCTCTACATTTTGGAGATCTTAAAGCAAGTGAAACAACTGAAAGGAATGAAATTTAGAAAAGGAACAACAACATAAAAGAAACAACGGTTACAAATCTAATGTAGTCCAAATAAATAAATCTTCACACTCAAGCCTGTCGACAGTTTAATTGTAATCTAACAACAAACCAAAGATAAATGGAACAGCAACTCAATAGAATTACAGAACAACAAAGCCAAAAGATAATAATTGATCGATAAATGTAATTGCGATAAAGAATGAAGGAACAACGGTTCTGCACTTGCTTCAACAATCAACAAAATAACTCTGTAAATGAAATAAATACTAAACACACTTCACGCATCAACAAATAAATATTAATAATACAACAGCATAGTAATCCACCAGAGCCGGGCCCTTAGCGCTAGTGAAATACCGCTGGGCTTAACTCATAATTCTAAAGAACAGATGAAACCTGTGTTTTTATATTAATCCAAAAGAAATTACAGACAGCGTTCTCTCACGACAGAGTGTCGGTAATCATTTTATTGCGAAGGAAATATAAAAGTCTTTTAATGAAAACGTCTTTTACAACAACAACCACCCCCCGTCACTAAATATCATTGCCTTTATATTCGATCCTTGGGTGGACAAATCAAGAAATATGATAAGTTTGCACATCAATCCCTCAGGATCTTCCAATCCTGAGGGATTCGCTTCTCTCTTGTTTTATCATTGTTTTGTTTACTCTGTTTAAGGCCGAGCTGTCCCTTGCCCCTTTCGGGTGATTCGTTCAGATCTTCTTGGCTTCAGATGGATATGGTTCATCACGAATGGATTAGGAGTCAGATTGTTTTTAGCCACGCCTTTGATACAACTGCTCACCTCTTCGTATTCCTATTTTTCCAATAAAACAACCTTTAGTCATCTTTTAGGCTAGACATAAATATTTCCAATTTAAGTGCAATTCTTATGGTAAATTACCTTTCCAAGGCAAACAGAAGTATATCTATGGTAAAAGAATGAAAAAAGTACATAGGAATTTCATACCTCTTTCACTGCCCAACATACCCCCCCGACTTAACCTTTTTCATGCCCTCATGAAAACTATAGTTCACATGGAGAGCAGTCAAAGAGTAAGTTGGAGAAGGTTTATCATTGAAAGGCCTAAAACCATGGTGTGCAGCTAAATCTTCAAGAATATGTTCTGTCTGCCCCTCAGGAAGCTCATAAATAGCTTTGTAGTCCAAGGCAGGGTACCAAGTAATGGGGCTGCGGAACCTACACCCTAACCAGAATGGTCCTTCTTTTAAAACAAGATGGCTATAGGCAATGAAACGGTCTACAGGTAGCCCAAAATTTCTATAATTAAGTGGCTCCCTATTTTGTACATTTTGATTCGAGGTTCTCCATCGGAGCTTGGCTGCTACATAAGCTTGGTCCCTAATAGATGAAAAATAGTCTGTTCCTTTCAGAATGATTGACTTATGAACAGGCCCCAGAGTTTGGGTAACGCCTTCCCTTATCATTAGAATTTTTTGTCTAGCCCATAATTGAAGTGGGTCCTGAGGTTCACTTCTGACCCATAGATCCAATTCATTTTCCTGCCTTTGAAAGGCATTGTAGGCTTTAAGCCACTTTAATTGATTTACGGCAAAAGAAATGAATGCCTGAAACTGTACATATTCAATGAAAGGGCTAGGGTTTGATTCACAGGTATTTTCAAGTATTAGATTATGCAGATAAAACTCACATAACAGGCGCTGTACTTTGTCCCCATAAAGCTTGCAGCATGATATCAGGTCGTTTATAGTTCTTAGCTTGATTGATTTGCTAGCCCTAACTGCCTTGATTTTTAATTGCAAATATCTTTCTAACAGAAATAAAGCATAGTTTTTGGTAGGGCACCTACAGGCTAAGACATCAGTATATAAGGAGCAGAGAGTGTCGATTTGATTTCGTGCTAATTTTAATTGGTTGCTTACCTTGTCAGCTTTTATCTCTGCCTCTCGAAGTTTTTCATGAGCTTCAGCTTTTGCCTCATGAATAATTTTCATCTGTTGCTGCAATTCTTGATATTTCTTCCTTGGGACAGTATCTTCTTCCAATTTCTGTCTTTCGATTTGGGCGTGTGTCAATTCTTCTTGCAGTCTAACTAATTCTGGATCACTGAAGGTGTGCTGACTGCTAGATTGGGTATTTTCGTTTAGAGCAGGTTCCTCTGGAACAACTGGCGTTGGAATAGCCGTTTGCTACTCCACATCCTCATAGTTAGGTTCAGGCATGGTTTCTTCTTCCACTTGAGGGTTCCTATTAGTGGTTACCCTTCTCCTTTTTGATCTTCTCTTAACAACAATGTTTCTTCTTTTAGGGGCTCGATTAGGTGTCTATTTAATTCTTAGAACCCTGATCGTTTTCTTGAGCTGTTCTATCAGTTTATGAAGTTTTATCCTTTCCCTGCGCAACTTCTCAACCTCAGTCATTTTCTTCTTCCTTCTCAAAGGAACAACGGCTTGTTCATCCGAACCCGTCTGCTCGACAGGGTTTTGAGCCGTGCCTTTAGTGAAATATTCTTCTTGTTCCTCTTCTTGGGGTTCTTTTTCCATGCTCTCATGCTCTTGGATAGATTCCTCAGGAATCATCTTCTCAATCGATTCTGCAATGCTCTGGGGGGTTCCTAATTGAGGTATTGATTCAATATTCTCTTCCTCCTGTTCATACCTCTCGGAAGAAGCAACCCTAGCTTCGCTAGGGTTTTCTGTTTCATTAAGATTTTCTCCAGTTATTTCTCTATCGACAGCAAAGTTTTCCAGTAATTGATTGATATCGATATTAAGGTTCAAAGGGCTATGAGGGCGTGCATGCTCAGTCATATTGGCTAAAATCTGGGCCAATTGGTCTTCCTGTGAAGGGCTTACATTGATATTTTCAGTGGGTTCTGTTTCATGCCTACTGCTGCTACGATTATCCTCTTCCCTGTCACAGGTGTGATAACTTCCTTCCTCCTAATCTGAATACCGAATTTCTCCCTCAGCTTCTTCTTCTTCTGAATTTCCCTTGATCTCTTCTTCATCCGAATAACGTATTTCTCCTTCCTCTGTACTGAGTTGTTTTTCGCTACTGGTATAGTGACTTACTTCTTCTTCGTATGAGTAACGAATTTCTCCTTCTAATTCCTGTTCTTCCTCAGTACGAGGACTTGCTCCCTCCAACTGTGGAGGCTGTTCCTTTTCATCTGAGCTGTGCAATTACAGGGGCTGGCTGCTGCTGCCCGGGATTTCCTCCATTATTTTCTTACTTCGCTTCGATCGGAGGGATTTTCTGTGAGTGGAGGGCTTAGCTATTAAGCCAGCCATCCTTTTCCGTCTTGGAGCAGGCAGAGCTAACCCCTCTTCGATAAATTCTTCCCAGCTGGTCTGCTGCTGGGCGAGGCTATAACTCACTATGAGTTGAATTAAACAATGGTGGCTGACCACCATATCTGCATGTTGGGCTTTTCTAATTCCACGAGCAATATCATGCAATAAAGAATTTAAGAATGCAGGCAAATTAATGGTGCACTTATGTTTTAACACAGCTAGTAGCTTAAGGTGGCAAGGCCTTCCCACATCCTTTCTTCCGTCGCACGTTATGTAAGCCTGCACGATCCTGGCCAAATCTGTCCATGGTTCTCCTAATGACGCTGGGTGGACTCCTCTTCGTTTGAAAGCTAACGTCTGTCCGTCATCTTGGAATATTTTCATGGCTTCCCAAATCCTAATCTTTTTCTGAGTCCAAATAGTCCCTTGCACGGGAATGCCGGACACTTCTGCGATTATCTCATCGGACACCGCTATCCATCTTCCTCTGACTATAGAGGATCCTTCCTGCAGGTTTAATAAGAATTCAGTAGCCACTGCTTCATGGGGTTGCTACATTCTCATAAAATATGTAGTCCATCCTAGTCTCTCTAAAATTGCTCATGCAGCGTCAGAGACGATCAACACCTGTGGTTCACTGCAGATTGGGCGTCCTCCCATCTCTGCGTTCTTGTTAATTCTTCACAACACACAATATTCTCAATGGAACATCACAACACAGTTCGCTGAAAACTTGTTATTTCCAAAAATGCGGGGGATTTAATCCATATACGGTAAAGGAGTCTAACGCGGAGATACAGGTAAAGAAATCTTCAGAGATTTGGTCCAGATAAAGAGATCTCAGGTTTAATCTGCATGCACATATCTGTGCCCCCCAAATGAATGGTAGGTCGTCCTCGACCGTCAATTGAGGGTGGCATGTGTGGCACAGCAATAGGACAGCAGTAAAAACAGGCGTAATTATAATACATACAATCAAATCATCGTAATTACTAAGATCAATGCATTGTGATAAATCGGTAATAGATAGGAAATCACGTTGTAATGATTAAAATATGAGGGGAAGGGACATCATAAGGTTGACATAAATAGAATTTCATTATTTACCATATTAAACTAATATGATCGATTTATAATAATTTTCATGTATAATAGGTTCAGAAATAGAAATAAGGAATTCATGCTTTTCATTTGATATTAAATAAAGATATAGGAAAAAGGGTTGAATAACTATTGATGTGTATAAATATGACTTCAATACCATCAACAGAGCTCGGTTGCCCATAGGTGTCCATAACCTTGACAGAGTTGTTTTCTTACCCACAGAACCATTGTCCTTTATTCATACTGAGGAAGTGATTCTTTTTTGTTTCTTTATATTCTTATTGAGTAGCAAGACGGAGGCCATTGTGCTGGCTTGGTGACCAGATAAATAAAAATGTCGTTCACCGGGAAGAAGTAAAAGGTGGGCAGGCCGGCTCGTGATGAGACGTCTTGTTCCAAGGACTTCTTGATTTTCAATTATCTTTTGGACCATTTCCCTGGTTTGGTGGCCATAATGGGAATGCCACTTCACTGTCTTCTCTATGATCACGGTAGGCTGGCTCTTAATGAGACCCCCTATCCTCCATCTGCAAAAACATTAAAATATGTATATATATATATATATATATATATATATATATATATATATATATATATTTTAAATAGCACTTTTCCTCAGTTATTCATAAAGGATGGCTCAACACTCCTTAAGAGTAGGAATGGTGGAAGAAGTCTGAACATCTCAATAGAAAAAAATATACCCTTATTTCCATTTCAAAGATAAATATCAAAGAAAGCTGTAACATATGGGAAAGAACCAATCATGATAAAGATAATCGATCAGATTAATTTAATGGTAAAGTAGCAATATTATGTTATTAATCATGTCCCTTTTTCCTCCTTTTTTCATTGCTAGACAGTTCCATTAAAAATGACGATTTGTTTTCATGTGCTGATCTCAGTAAACTTAAACTTGTATGATTGTATATAAATGATATATTTGCCCTTAGAAAAGTGAAAAGAAATCAAAATGGTAGCTTAAAACAAACAAAAACAAAATCACTCAAAATTGTTGTTCCTTTGAAAAGGAACAGCAAAAACAATCTTTGAAACTGTAAGGAACAGCAAGAAAATACTCTGTGGAAATGCTATTCCTTTGGAAAGTAACAACAAAAACATTGTGCGAAACAGCAGAAAAAATATTCGGTGAAAGTGTTGTTCCTTTGGAAAGGAACAACAAAAGCATTCTTCGAAAATGTTGTTCCTTTCAAAAGGAATAGCAGAAGTGTTGTTCCTTTAGAAAGGAATAGCAACGCGAAAAAAACAGAATTTTTTCATTTTTTCATTTTTTTTTAGAAAGAAACCAAATTCAAAAAGAAAAAAACGAATTTCGTAAAACAACAATAAAAAACAGAAAAACATGCTTTATGTACAAAATTAAAAAGGAACGATTTATCAAAATGGTGCCGAGGGGAATTCTCCCCTTCATCAAGAATTTCTATGGTCGAATCTTCCCGTAACTGTTGGTAAAAGGATTCCCGGGTGAGCGGCTTGTGATACAATCGAACACGATGATTGTTTACCTTAAAGGAATGTCCAGATCCGTCGATGGTTACTAATGTGAGAGTGCCATTATTATGCACTTTCTGTATTTCTTAGGGTCCAAGCCATCTTGTCTGGAGCTTTCCAGGGAAATCCTGAAACCGAGAATCATATAGGAGTGCCCAGTCTCCTTCGTGGAAGATATTTTGTTTAATATGGGTGTCATGCCATTTGGCTCTCTGTTGCTGAATTAATGCTGTATGCTGAAGAGCAGAGAGTCTAATTTCATCTAATTCGTTAATTTATTGCAGTCTTTTAGCCTGGGCTTCATCTAAATTCAGACCCACCTTTTGAGTTGTTCTTAATGTTTGAATTTCAAATTCGATAGGAAAGATGGGTTCTTTTCCAAATACTAGTTGATATGGCGAATAGCCTGTTGTAGGTCTCCATGTTGTTCGATACGCCCACAATGCTTCTGGAAATCTGTAGGCCCAATCTCGTCTATGTGAAGCAACATTTTTTGTTAATATAGATTCGATTACCTTGTTTGTGCTCTCGACTTTGCCGTTGGCCTGTGGGTGGTATGGAGTTGTAATTTTATGCTGAATATGATAATTCTGTAATGTTTCAGCTAATTTTTTACCTACGAACTGTGGTCCACCATCTGTAATTATGTCTCTTGGGAGGCCATAGCGGACAAAGATTTGGAAAAGAAACTGAATCACAGAATCCTCTGTAGCTTTTGAAAGGGGCTCTGCTTCAACCCATTTGGTGACATATTCAGTTGCAACTAGGATATATGTTTTCTGGTTTGATGGAGGGCTAATGGGACCAACAAAGTCAAGTTCCCAAGGTTTAAAGGGTTCAATCCCTATTTGAGGGTTTAAGGGCATTTCATTAGACTGCCCAGGGCGACCTACCCTTTGACAGCTATCACAGGCCTGCACAAATTTTTTAGCGTCTTTAAAAATAGTAGGCCAATAGTAGCCTGTTCGTACAACTTTATGGGAAGTTCTGAGATTTGAAAAATGTCTGCCACACTGTCCATCATGGCATGCTTTCAAGATGTCAAATACCTCATCCTCCCTAACACACCTCCTGATTTGCATATCTGCTCCTGTATGAAATAAGTAGCCCCCAATCCAGGAAAAACGGGTACTACGATGTATTATTTGCTTTCTTTCATTAAGGGATAGATGTTTGGGTAATTTACCTATTGCCAAATAGTTCGCTATATCAGCATACCATGGTGTTCTGGCAGTAACAGCGAAGAGATGTTCATTCGGAAAGTGGTCTTCAACTGCTTCCGTGTCTGTTGGCTTTGGCATTCTTGACAAAAAATCAGCTATAGGGTTCTCTTTTCCCGGTCGATCTCTGATCGTGATGTCAAATTCCTGTAGTAAAATTAACCATCTTGTCACTCTTCCGTTTGTAACAGGTTTATTTGCTAAAAAATTAATGGCAGAATGATATGTATAAAGTACTACAGGATACCCAGTTATGTAATGTCTAAATTTGTTTATAGCATGAACTACAGCTATAAATTCTTTCTCAATCACAGTATAATTTAATTCAGCAAGGGTCAGATTTTTGCTAATGTATTAAATTGCATATGGCTTCTTGTCTTCCTCCTACCCAAGTATTGCTCCAATTGTTGTGTCTGAGGCATCAGATGAAATTTGGAACGAAAAATTCCAGTTTGGTCCCCTCAGCACTGGGGCTGTTGCAACGATCTTCTTCAAATTATTAAAAGCATTGTCACATTTGTCTGTCCAAACAAAATCAGTATTTCCAGTCAGTGCATATAAAGGTGCAGCTATTCGAGAATAATGTTCTATAAATCTTCTATAATAACCAGAAAATCCAAGAAAGCTACGTACCTCTGTTTGTGTAGTAGGTGTAGGAATTAACAAGAGTATTTGAATTTTTGTTGGGTCTACTTGAATTCCGTCTGCTGAAATATAATGACCTAAGATAACTCCTTCGGTCATCATCATAAGACATTTTTCATTGCTTAAACAAAGCCCGGTGTCAATGCATCTTTGCAATACTTTTTCTAGGTTTCTTAATGCAGGCTCAAAGTCATCCCCATAAGGGGTGAAATCATCCATATATACTTCGAGGCCTTCATTTATTAGGTCTACAAAGATGCTGAGAATTTCTCTTTGGAATGTAGCAGGGGCATTGCATAGGCCAAAAGGTAAGACTCGGTAGGAAAATGTGCCCCATGGGCAGGTAAAGGTAGTTTTGTCCTGGTCTTCAGGGGCAATTTGTATTTGGTTATACCCACTGAAGCCATCCAGGAATGAAAATAATTTCTTTCCTGCCAATGTGTCTAATACCTGGTCAATGAAAGGAAGGGGAAAGTAGTCTTTCTGTGTTGCCTTGTTAAGTTCACGGTAATCTACACATATCCTCCACTTTCCATTCTTTTTAGGTGCCACCACTAATGGGGAGACCCACTTGCTATCAGATATTGGGTAGATGAAATTAACATCCAATAGTTTTTGCAGTTCATCGTTCACAATGTCTTTAAGGTGAGGATTTAGTCTCCTTTGAGGTTTCCGAATGGGTCTTGCATATTTTTCAATGTAAAAGTGATGGGTACATAATTGAGGGTCAATTCCTTTCATATCAGGGTAATCCCATGCAAAGGCTGCTTTGTATTTTCGTAATAATTGGACTAATTTCTCTTCTTGTTCAGCAGTGAGATTCTTGTTAATGTTCAAAGTTTTACCTGGTTCAATTTCTACAACCTTGGTATTATTTATGGAGGTAGTAGGTATTTCTTGATCATGAATATCTTTGAAAGGATCTTCTTCTTATTTATTGTCGAATGCTGCTTCAATCATGTGACATTGCAAATGAGGTTCAGTTTTTGATTTATTAATAAAATTACCAACGAGATCATCCTCTATTTGATCTTTAAAATTCAGAGCTTCTTCTATAGTTAGAGGTGACCTCATATTTTCCTCAAAATATGATGCAGGCGGTTGTCTTGTTTTAATTATTGATAGACTAGGTTGGGCTGGGGGATATAAAGCTAAGTTTTTGACATAATTTCCCCTTGTAATGGTCATATTGCCTTGTCAGCATCCAATATAAGCATCGGCAGTTGCCAACCAAGGTCTACCTAAAATTAATGGATGTCCATCTAATCGGTTCTTGGGATTGATAACCAGGAAGTCAGCAGGGTACTCCCAGGAATCTACAGATACCATGACATCTTGTAAGGTGCCTTCTGGTTTCACTACTGATCGATCAGCCAATTCCAACAAGGTTGTTGTTGGTTCAAGTGATGTAATGCCAAGTTTCTGATAGGTAGTGGTTGTTAGAATGTTGATTGCTGCCCCTAAGTCAACTAAGGCATTTGGAAATGATTGGCCATTGATCTGAACTGTCACTATAGGATTTCCTGGATCTTCATATTTGATAGGTGTTTCCATTCCTGATAATAAATCAGATAAGGTACCGACTATTTGGACAGTAGGATTGGTTGTTGTTCTCCTCTTGGGCTTCTTTATACATAATTCCTTGATGGTTTTTGCATATATAGGAATATCTTGAATAACTTGGAGGAGAGGGATCTTTATACATAAATTTTTTAATTCTCCCAGAAAATCAAAATTTGGTTGTTCTAATGGACGAGGGATAATTAATCGTTCTGGGAATGGTGGAGAGGAAGTTGTTACTTGTTGCTGATTTCGTTGTTGATTTTGTTGTTGTTGAACTTCCTTCTCATTTTGTTCTGTTTGTTCTTCAGGTAACGGATCTTCAATTCGGTCATCATTATTTCTCTCTATTTCCACTATACGCCCAGACCTTAATTGAAGATCATTGCACTCCCTGAGTTCAGTTTCTGTTTTTGGAGGTTCCATTATTTGTACAGTCTGAACTGACTTATTGTTTGGGTTTGGGTTGGGTTGGGCTGGGAGCTGCGGTCTTAGGTTGGTCTGGGGGTTTGGATAGGGAGCTGGCAGTGTAGGTTGGGAGAGAGGAATTGATCCGGCTAGCTCATTTGGAGGTTTCTGCCAGTTTCACTGCCAGGCCTGATTCTAAGAAGTAGAAGGGGACCATTGTGTAGGCCAAAAAGGTGGATAGAAAGGAAAGCTAGGCCAGTTATTTTGATTCGTTTGATTAGGCCAAGGTGTGAGAGGAAATCGTTGTTGTGACCAATTAGGGAAGGGTGATTGATTCTGCCACATTCCACTATACTGTTGAGCATTATATTGAGGAGGCTGAAAAGAAAATGGATCATTTTGCATATCTGAAGGTCGTGGCTTCCATTGTCGGCGCTGGTTGAGCAAACATACCACTTCTAATTCTTCCTCTGCCTCCTTATATACTGCTTTCAGGCCAGGAAGCGACGGACATCCTTCTGTAGGGTGGTCTTTCGTGAAAATGGCGCAGACTTTAACCACATCCAATGGGCATTCTTTGTGGCTGTGTTTCTTTCTACATCTGGGGCAGAATATTGCCAAGTTTTTCTCTGCTTCTGCCTGCTTCTGCTTGGCTTGCATGATGTCAAACTGTATTGTCAGAGTCCCCAGTATGTCTGTCTTAAAGTCTTCGAGTAGATTTCCAATCTCTGCACGAGTCACACCCTCATTAGAGTTCTTGTTTTCCCTTGTAATTATGTCACGTTCTGCTGATTTCAACCTTGTATTACCTCTCGAGCACCTGATACACAAATCAACGATGTCAGGATAACTTTCTTGATATATATCACCTTTTCCCATAAGATTCAATGTTTCAACCCATTGGTCTTTCATTCCCCTAATTAATGCAGTTTTCAAAACATTATCAGGTAAAGGTGAAGATGCATAAGGGGATCTCTAAAAATTATATTGGAACCGTTCCACATACTCTTCCAAGGTCTCACTTGGTTTTGCTGTCATATGGAATATTTCATCTTTTAATTCCTAAGACCTGCAATAGTCTTGATATTTATTTAAAAATGCAGCCTTCATATGATCCCAATCAGTTATGACACCCCCACCTAATCCCATAAACAATCATAAGGCTGCTCCTTTTAGTGTAGAAGGGAACAGTTTCAGTTTTTGGGCGTCGGTGGTGTAATCATATCCTCTACATAGCACGTCAAATTCAAACAGAAACAGATCTGGGTCTTCTGATGTCAAACCATGAAACGTAGGAATATGTTGAAGAGGAATAACTTTCATGGGTGCGTTAACTACAATATCTACTATAGGATATTGCAGCATAGAGGTTTGCTGCTGGTTCTGATTTTGGTTCTGGGCCATTTGATCAAAGATATGCCAATACCCTTCTGGGATCTCCAGGGAATTTCTAGGTTGACGAACAGGGGTAGAAATAGCTTTGACAACACTCCCTCTGTCTGGAATGAGTATTCCCTGTTGTTCTACTGTTTGAGGTGATTTAGGACCTTGGTTCTGAATAAGTTGAACAACACTTCCCCTATTTGGGCTGTCTATTTTTTGGGTAATTTTAATAGGTGATTTTGAATTTGTAGTTTCTCCTGTTTCCCCTTCTCCCTCTTGGAGATTGCTGGAGTTCCCTTCTTGAAGGAAACTTATGCAAGGATTCTCAATTTCTTGGGAATCTTGCTCAATTCCTTCTGTTTGACTGTGTATCTCAGCGAAGGCTTCAGATGGTGACTCTGTAGCCTGAAGGGAACTAGTAGGCTGTCTAGAAGTAGTTCTTTTAAATCCTACAGATGGTTGAGATTCATTTTTCTTAAGGATTTCGTAAATAAAGGTCGTGCGCCCAAGGGTCACCGGTCCCTTAGGTTTTTCAGTTTTAGGAGGAATTTTGTTCCGCTTAATTGGTTTATTCATTCAAAGAAACAATCCTTCATTCCTACCCAAAAGAAAAGCGTACTTACTTCTGCTGTGAAGCGAGCTGCGAGCAAGTATGTTTCTTGCGCAGTGCGCAGGTTCTTACCTTCCGTCTTTAATACCCAATTCTCCGCAAGCAGAAGGAAATCAGCTGTGCATTACTCCTTTAAAATGGCATACACTCTCCCCGGCAACGGCGCCAAAATGTTGGACCATAAAAAGGTATCTTTTTGAACACCTAATTAGCCTACATTAATCATCAATCCAGGAGCGTCTTTTTCTCTCAAGAGTGTACTCTGTCTGAGGCTGCAATTATCTAAGAGCAATGCTTGTGAGGATGTAGCATATAATATCAAATACAAAAGTAATAAATTCTTGGAAAGAAAACCTAATTACAATGAAAGGAGTGTAAAAGCTAAATTACAGCAATCTTGCTGAACATCGATCAGGGATGCAGTAGCAGTAACTCTTTCCCCTAGAAATCGATGTGAGATGACCAAATCTGGGGACTTGAAGCGAATATCTCTATCCTCTACAGTTTGGAGATCTTAAAGCAAGTGAAACAACTGAAAGGAATGAAATCTAGAAAAGGAACAACAGCATAAAAGAAACAGCGGTTACAAATCTAATGCAGTCCAAATAAATAAATCTTCACACTCAAGCCTATCGACAGTTTAATTGTAATCTAACAACAAACCAAAGATAAATGGAACAACAACTCAATACAATTATAGAACAGCAAAGCCAAAAGATAATAATTGATCGATAAATGTAATTGCGGTAAAGAATGAAAGAGAAACGGTTCTGCACTTGCTTCAACAATCAACGAAATAACTCTGTAAATGAAATAAATACTAAACACACTTCACGCATCAACAAATACAGATTAATAATACAACAACATAGTAATCCACCAGAGCCGGGCCCTTAGCGCCAGTGAAATACCGCTGGGCTTAACTCAGAATTCTAAAGAACAGATGAAACCTGTGTTTTTATATTAATCCAAAAGACATTACAAACAACGTTATCTCACGACAGAGAGTTGGTAATCATTTGATTGCAAAGGAAATATAAAAGTCTTTTAATGAAAACATCTTTTACAACAATGACCACCCCTCGTCACTAAAGATCATTGCCTTTATATTCGATCCTTGGGTGGACAAATCAAGAAATATGATAAGTTTGCACAACGATCTTCTCTCTTGTTTTATCATTGTTCTATTTACTCTGTTTAAGGCCGAGCTGTCCCCTGCCCCTTTCGGGCGATTCGTTCAGATCTTCTTGGCTTCAGCTGGATATGGTTCATCACGAATGGAGTAAGAGTCAGATTTTTTTCAGCCACGCCTTTGATACAGCTGCTCACCTCTTCGTATTCCTATTTTTCCAATAAAAACAACCTTTAGTCATCTTTTAGGCTAGACATAAATCTTTCCAATTTAAGTGAAATTCTTATGGTAAATTACCTTTCCAAGGCAAACAGAAGTATATCTATGGTAAAAGAATGAAAAAATACATAGGAATTTCATACCTCTTTCACTGCGCAACAACTGCATTTATGGAAACAATTAAAAAGCTACATGGAAACCCAAAGATTATTGTAAGTGACAAAGATCCCATTTTTATTGGAAATTTTTGGACGAAGTTATTTTCTTGTTTGGGTACTCAACTAGCTCATAGCTCATCTTATCATCCACAATCCGATGGTCAAACTGTGATAGTGAATAAATGTTTGGAAGGATATCTTCGTTGTTTTGTATTTGATAAGCAAACATAATGGGTCAAGTGGTTACCTCTCATTGAATGGTGGTATAACACTTCCTTCTATACTGCAGCAAAAATGACCCCATTTATGGCACTTTATGGATATCATCCACCGTCCATCACATCATATTTAAGAGAAACTTCTAAGGTTCAAGCAGTGGAATATCACATTGAGCATCAACAAGAAGTTCTCCAACTCTTAAAGGATAACCTAAATTTGGCACAAAATTGAATGAAACAACAGGCAGATCAACATCGCAGTGAGAGAAGTTTTGATGTAGGAGACTGTGTATTTTTATGGCTACAACCATACAAACAAATTTCCCTTAAGCAAGATAAGAAGGATAATAAATTATCACCAAATTACTATGGTCCTTACAAGGTGTTGCTAAAGATTGGTACTATGGCATACAAATTGGAGCTTCCTGCTTCTTTGCGAGTGCATCCAGTTTTCCATGTTTCATGCTTAAAGAAGGTTATAGGTGACAAACTTCCAGTTCAAACAATATTGCCAGAACTTGATGACAAAGGAAGGATCATATTGGAACCTGAAGCTGTCAAGGAGACAAGAACTCGATAGTTATGAAATCGATCAATTTCAGAGTATCTCATCAAGTGGAAGAACTTACCCACTGAAGATTCTACATGGGAGGATGAGAATTTTATATGGAAGCATCCGAAGCTACTCACGCGTTGAGGACAACACTTTTTTGAAGGAGAGGGGCATGTTAGGTCCCTATATTACTATTATAGTCCCTTATTTTTGTTAGTGTACCCCGCTTATTGTTATTGTTGTACCCCTGTAACCCCAATATTGTTATTATTGTGCCCTTGCATTATTATTGTTAGGTCGGCTAGGATTATATTGTGATCCCATGGACTCAAATATATAGAAGTAGGTTTTTTCATTTGTATCATCTAAGAATTGTTCATTTATGTAATGTATTGGAGGTTGCCCCCTTGAAGTGGCTTATTTATAAGGTGTTGATCTCTCTTTTCTTCTATTTTTGGAGCTGGTTTCATAACAACATCTGATACTTTTACTTGGAAAAAATATTCCTTATGGTACAAATATCACTTATATCTTTGTAATAATTCCCAACTAGAACAAAATATTCTTTTGGAATTGCACACTTCTCCTTTAGGAGGACACTCAAGATTTTTAAAAACTTACCATAGGGTGAAGAAATAACTTTTTTGGGATGGCCTTAAATCTGATATTCAAAAGTTTGTTGCAGAATTTTTGGTTTTCCAGCAAAATAAAGTTGAGACAATTAAGGCCCTGGGTCTTCTACAACCTTTATCCAATCCAAGTCAACGTTGGGAGGAGATTTCAATGGATTTTATCACAGGTTTACCTAAGTCCGAAGGAAAGAGTGTCATCATGGTGGTAGTTGATAGACTTACCAAGTATGCACACTTTTGTGCATTATCTCATCCAATTAAGGCAAGTATAGTTGCTACTACATTTATGGACACAATTCAAAAGCTACATGGAAACCCAAAGATTTTGTGAGCGACAAAGATCCCATTTTTATTGGAAATTTTTGGACGAAATTATTTTCTTGTTTGGGTACTCAATGAGCTCATAGCTCATCTTATCATCCTCAATCCGATGGTCAAACTGAGATAGTGAATAAATGTTTGGAAGGATATCTTTGATGTTTTATATCTGATAAACAAACACAATGGGTTAAGTGGTTACCTCTCGCTGAATGGTGGTGTAACAATTCCTTCCAGACTGCAGCAAAAATGACCCAATTTATGGCACTTTATGGATATCATCCACCATCCATCACATCATATTTAAGAGAAAATTCCAAGGTTCAAGCAGTGGAAGATTACATCGAGCATCAACAAGAAGTTCTCCAACTCTTAAAGCATAACCTAAATTTGGCATAAAATCGAATGAAACAATAGGCAGATCAACATCGTAGCGAGATAAGTTTTGATGTAGGATACTGTGTATTTTTACAGCTAAAACCATACAAACAAATGTCCCTCAAGCAAGCTAAGAAGGATAATAAATTATCACTAAAGTACTATGGTCCTTACAAGGTGTTGCAAAATATTGGTACTATCGCATACAAATTGGAGCTTCCTGCTTCTTTGCCAGTGCATCCAGTTTTCCATTTTTCATGCTTAAAGAAGGTTATAGGAGAAAATCTTCCAGTTCAAAAAATATTGCCAAAAATTGATGAGGAAGGAAAAATCATATTGGAACCTGAAGCAGTCACAGAAACAAGAACTCGACAACTATGAAATCGATCAATTTTAGAGTATCTCATCAAGTGGAAGAACTTACCCACTGAATATTCTACATGGGAGGATGAGAATTTTATACAGAAGCACCCAAAGCTACTCAAGTGTTGAGGACAACACTTTTTTGAAGGATAGGGGAATGTTAGGTCCCTATATTGCTAGTTTAGTCCCTTATTGTTATTAGTGTAGCCCCCTTATTGTTATTGTTGTACCCCTGTAACCCCAATATTGTTATTATTGTTCCCTTACATTATTATTGTTAGGTCAGCTAGGATTATATCAGGCCCCATGGACTCCTATATATTAAGGAGGTTTTGGTCATTTGTATCATCCAAGAATTTTTCATTTATGTAATGTATTGGAGGTTTCCCCCTCGAAGTGGCTGATTTCTAAGGCGTTGATATCTCTTTTCTTCTATTTTTGGAGCTGGTTTCATAACATTCTCATATAGTTGCATCTCAAGCATTTAGGTGACATCACTTTGATCCCCAAAATTGAAAATTAGTTTCAGGTAAACATTAAAATTTACCTAAATTAACCTAAGGATAATTTGGAACTTAACACAAACATTTATAGGTATAGGAGGCTAGAGACATGTTCCGTCCTCGTTAAACGTAAGAGTTGTCGCTAACTGCTGCATTCCATCCGAGGGGTGATATCCCGTTCCACATACGAAAGTATATAGGACCGTTCTCCAGTACTCTCGAGTAAATAAAAGGCCCTCCATATAGAAATGCTCTCATTGAATGGTTACGCATCAGACAACATTACTACAGATTTTTACTCCCACGTACCATCGCGTATATTTTGGGACTCCCCACTAGGTTGCTATCCTGCTATAGGTAACCAAGTCGACTGCCTTGTAAACATGATACACTGAAGAAAACATTTGGGAAGATTACCTGCCCATACTTCTTGGTTCTCCAGAAGATATTTTGCAGTTCACAGATACTTGGTAAACCCTTTTTCCTAGATTAACCTTTTTGATTTTTATTTTATTGTTAAATTATAAAATTTACCTCCCACGGTATAACATCCTACCCAAGCATTTCTCCTTGACCTTATTATGACTGGTTAATTGAAAATTTTTCTTTTAAATCCCACAATATTCATTTGTGTCCTTTTTTATTTTGTGAAAAATACATTTTGGCAGAACCTCCAAGTCCTCGGTCGCGCAATGTGTAGAGATCACCTTCCACCTCCCCTTCACTTTCTGAAGACGACAAGTCTCCTCAAAGAGTCCAAAGTGAGATTCCTCATATTGTGTCTGAACCTCTTGAGAACCAGGGTGTTGAAGTTGGTATTTTTCTAAGTATCCAATCCCTTTTGTCCTGACCACCTCCTTCTGAGTCAGTTACTTCATCCTAGGCCTCACCTTCGGATAGTCCTGAGCCTACTTCCAAGTTCTTAATTTTTCCTAAGAATCCGCTCTTTGATCTTGAAGATGACCTTGTCTACTTGTCACCCCTAAACCAATATAGTCCTTTCGATACTCCCATCATTCTGTTAGTCCCTTCTCCCGGTGAACCTCAAATTTCAGTTTGAGAATTGTTTCCTTCCCCCATGGCAACAAATGATGATGGTACCCATTTGAGGACACTCCTCAGAGTACTACCTTGGGGACCACTACAACTCACATCCCATAAGTCGGTCATGAAGCACAATACTCTCCTGAAGGAATTCCTTTTGTATCCTATGATATGGGAAGTAGGTCAACTACACCCACTGGTCATAAAGCTTCTTCAGTTCCACTAGGTTACACTTCTCCCAGTGACCTTGCCTCAGGAACTTCTAGTGTGACTTCACTATATCACAACCATATATGGTCAACTAGTGTCACTGCTACAACTAGTTCTTTCGGTCCAAACATGTCACTCCTACAACTAGTTCTTTAGGTCAGATATAGGTTACTCTTCGATCGTCTGATCCATTGACCCTTTCTATGGTAACTACAATACCCCCCTTAGAGGTCAACCTACGAGTTTATCTATTATGAAGTATGGGGGGAAAACCTATATGCCTATTGTTTCCAGCGGGAACTATGTGAACTATGGAACCGAATCGGGGGTAGGCCAACCCACTGGTGCTATCCCTAACGTAGGCAGAACACTAGTTTCATCTGTGGCCAATTCTGTCATAGGGGCACCTTTCCAAGGTCCTCATGTCCCCTCGACTCAACAACCTTTTGTTCAACATTCGTATGTTCAACAAACTCATGTTCAACACCCATATGTTCAACAACCTCATGTTCAACATCCATATGTTCACCAACTCCAAATCCCATTGTCAGGAGTTTTGACCAATCCAAAAGAAGTTCCTCAACCACAATAGGGTCCCAATAATTCATTGGGACAATCTGGAACTTATCCTCTTAGACCTGTTACCCCTTACCAGTAGCCCCAACATGGGCCCTATCAACAACTGTAGCAGGGACCTAACCCTCAGCTGCGATAGGGACCAAACCCTTAGTTCCAAAAACTGCAATAGGGACTTAACCCTCAACTGCAGTAGGGAACAAACCCTCAGTTTCAACAGGGTCCTAACCCTCAGTTGCAACAAGGACCATACCAATACCTGTAGTAGGGGCCTTATCAACAATTGTGGTAGGTCCCTCACCAATAATTGCAGTAAGGGCCTTATCAACAACCGTAGCAGGGTCCTTACCAGCAACTGCAATAGACACCTTTTGAACAACAATGTGGCCAATTTGGTCCATATGGTCAAAAAATTCCTTAGTGGGGGCGGAATCAATTCCAACAAGGTTGGAATACCCAGTTTAGTGCTTACGAATGACCATATACACCGTATGTTAGGGTCCTATATTTTATAGGATAGCACGATTGTAGTTGTAATTTTGTATATGATATGTTGTAAATAATGTTCCATTCTGTAAATTTATTTCCAAAAGAAAAAGAAAGAAAAGAAAATAAAAACAACAACAAAAAGGGGATAAAAATATATATGTGAAAAGAACAAAAAAATAAAAAATAAATAAAACACGAGAAAAAGAAAAAAGAATAAAATACCCCATCAAAATTAAGTTTACATAAGTAAGCAGGCCTAAATGCCAATCAAAAAAATGAAAAAATGCATCAATAATACTTAGAAATTTGTGAATAAATGTGCTGCTAGTTAAAATGCCACATTAGATTAGGACCAATAGATTAGTTAGTTTAATCACATTGTTTAAAAGTGATTGATATGCATTAAATAAAAATTAGGTTATATTATAGAATAAAATTAATTAACGATATTGTCTAAACGTGGTTAATTAGGAATAAAAAAGAGAAATTAGCAATCTTAGAAAAATCAAAAGAAATAGGCTTGCAAATTTAAATGTGGCATTATAGATTAAATAAATAGTTTAGGTTAATTAATCACATTCTTTGTGTGTTTAGTTTAAATTTGTAATAAAGTCTTTTTGGTTGTGGAATGTTTGTCGTGATGAAATAAACAATTGATTTTCAATGGGCCCGATCTGGCCCACCCAGATCAATGATGCTTATACCACCTCGCACCCCCCATCCCCAACCGAAGTTTGTCCGATAAGGGGGGTCTGGGGCAACATTCTCAATAATACCACCTGGCACAATGTGGCACTCTCTCCTCCCCCCTTTCAAAAACCATATACTGCACACACCCCCCTTCGGGTCTCCTCCAAAACCAATTTCTATCTCCCACTTGATCTCTGACAACCTTCCCACCACTCCACACCTACCCCCGTCACCCGGAAGTACGCCAAATATCGCTCTCCCGACTGTTAGATTCAAGATTCATCCCACCGAGAATCATTTCCCATTCCCATTACGAAACTACTCATTTTCCTCGTTCATTAAATAAAATGCTTGTTGACATTTACTCTCCCTGCTCCTAATAACGACATAAGTACAACAGGTTGGCGTGCCAAAAGCCATAAAATCCTAAATCCTGTAGCTTTAGAAGTTCCTCTTGTCGAGAAATTGTCACTAATTAACACCCCAGAGTACGATAGTTGGAGAATTTGTTCAAGCAACCATCCAGTCCTTTCGGACATTCATATGATTACTTGGCCTAATACCAAGTAATTATATGTCTTCTCGAAAGAAGAATGTTTTTGTAGAGAACGCCATGTTTTCTCCAGTAGTAGATGTTGAACACCAACCCTTTATCGACCAATTGTATCATATTGTTGAAACCAATTGTGAGTTCTATTTGTACGAACTTCACAATTGGCTTAAGAAAAAATGCCTTGACCTCAGTGAAGATTTAGGACTATGGGATTCTTCCCTAGCCCAATTTTTTTTCCCTTAGACCTACTGCTTCCTTGATTTTGTGACCTAGTGTCAGTCCAGATATCTTCCTAGTCAAAGAACCATTGTGACCCAAAATGGTGAAGTCCCTTTTTCCATTAATGGTGATTCTATTTCACAAATGCTCCAGTTTCAAAATTTAGATTCTATGCAACCTTTTCACCCAAACATACTCATGGAAATATACAACAAGCTTGAATTTCCTAAAATAACCAATATATTTGAAACCTTTCTACTAGAGAATTTTCAATTACCCAAAACCAACCCTCTTTATCCATCTTCCATGTTCCTTGAGATGGCCAAGAAGATAATTTCAATGGTTGCATGCCTGTTGGGATACCATTCAAACCAGTGGGTTGATGAAATCATCCTAGCCTTCCTCTCTGCCTTTTCCTCAAATTAAAAAAATCATTCCCTTTTTTGTTACGGTGAATTATTAGTAGAAATCATTCATGACCAGTTCATGAAATTCTCAATTGAAGGAGTTTTTAAGTATGCATCCATCTTGGTGTATTTGTTTCTTTATTATTAGCTAGATAGGTTTCCATTTCAGCTACAAAAACTAGATAGTCAAGGAAACACTGAGTCAGCTATTCACTGGACTAGCCTAGTCATGAAGAACAACGCTGAATTCACCTTTAGTGATTTTGTAGATAAATTTTTACATGTGGATACCAGTTTGTTAAATAGTGTTGCAGAGCCCAGGAAACATCCAAAAATTAAGAAAATCTTGCAATTAAGTGACCAGACTAGAAGAGGGGATTGGTATTTATACCAATCTTATACATAGACTAAAATATATGGTTGTGAATTACCACCTTACAAACTTCCCAAGTTTGTACCGGTTCGACTCTTTGCTTTATAATACATCAAAAAAATGATCAATATGGATCAATTACACTTTTTGGAAGCAAAGAAGAAAGTAGAGTGGTCCATTCATTTGCAATACCAAATCAACAGGACAACATGCAGATGATATTTTGGAACAAATGAGCTACAAACACATCTTTACATGGTCCTATGATCCTCTGGGGGTAATTTCAAAGTTAAGAGTGGAACAAAAATATGCTCCTTATACACCTACCCCCAGACCATAAAAAGAGAATTTCATGAATCAAGAACAGTGGCAGGAAAATACCTTACAGGAAGTTGAAGAACAGATATTGTCAACAAGCCATTCTCCAGTACAATAAGAAAGGTATGAGAAGAGATAAAGGGAAAACATCCCCCCTACAATGAAAAATATTTCAACAAAAAAAATTCGAGTATATAATAAGAGACATAACATCATATATATATAGCAGAGACACAACAAGAAAACACAAAGCAAACACAACCAATTGTTCTCACATGTACATGCACCCCATCAGTGTCAGGGAGAGGAGATTAATTCTTCATCTCCAATGACCCCCATGACAGTAGACACACCAATTTCATCACCAACAAGAGAGATGGAGCAGAATACAAAGGAACCAAGTATTTTTGATATTTACCAAGATATTAAAATGAAGAACTTAGCACTCAAGGCTTCTACATTCACACAATTTTGTAAACATACAACTTCTTCCCAACACAGGCTCCTCTCAGATTTTGATTCAGATAAGGGAAGAATGCAGATTGCCTTCTTGGAGCCCAAGGTTGCTAAACCTCAAACAATTGATGATTATAAGCAACCCATTTTCTCTTTTGACACAGATGCATTCATCCCATAGACCAAATGGATTTACACAAGCAGTCCAGTGAGATGATTTTTAGTACATTAACTAATTCAGCTATGATAGCAGCTAAGATTCAAAATTTTGTACATAATTTCAGACACAGTTGAAATAAGAAAAAATTTATTATTTAGCTAAATACACAAAGATTATGTCTTTAGAGGAACTTGTGATCAAGTTGGGATATGATCCCAACAATGTGAAATCAACTAAGGAGATTATAAAAACCAAAAATCTAGACATAGCAGCATTGAAAAAGTAGCTAAAGCTCCCACCAATGAAGACCCACAAGCCAAAGAGTTTGGATAAATTGAGAAGGAAAAGTAAAATATGTTCAAAATTATTATTGAACAGAATGATCAGATTTCTAAGATGGAGAAAGAAATAGAGAAACTTTTAAAATAAAAAGAGCAACAGACCGCTCCAGTACAAGCCATTCCTTTGGCTATTATTCCAGCAGTAGGTACAACAAAATGAGAAGCATCAACTTCAGCAGCAACTTCAACTGTAGAAACACAGTCCAACACTACACCAACAGATTTAGCTAAAGCATTGGAGGACTTGTCCCTTAAAGATCAGAAGATTGAAAAAATGTTTGAAAAGTTAAACGAATTGCAGGAACAAAAACTTAAAGTGGACAATTTCTATCTGGAAGAGACACAAAAATCATACAAACTTGCAACAAGGATAAAATATTTAGAGAAACATAAAGTTATGGCAGATACCATTGCACAAGCCAAAGAGAACATTTGGGTGGAAATTAATGAAACCATTACAAAAATATGGTCATCTATTGAGGTCATCTTTGAACAAGATGAATTGGTGCTGAAATCAAGAACTTTAATAGCTCATGTGAATGGGGAACTTGGCACCAAACCCAGTGATGCTAGTGCTCTGATAAATATATTAAATTAAAAATCCAGAGAAGAATTAGGAGCACTAGATATAGAGGACAGAACAGACACCATTTTGGAAGTGAGAAAAAATCTCACCAAGAAAAATATGATGGTACAATTGTAGAATAAATATGGTAGTTTGCAGACTATAACCCAGAGGTTTCACAAGAATTTTAATATTTTACATCAAAAAGGTCTCCCTGGACTGCAAGGAATGGGATATAACTTGATCAAACTTGACTACTATCAACAAAGATTATATAGTATTGCCACAGAAAAATCAAAATTTGCAAAAGTTAAAGGCACCATTACAGGGAAGGCATTCATGGAAGGTCTCAGTTATGACTTACTAATCAAACATGAAGTAAATCATTTATTTCTTGTTAAGCCTAAATTTGAAAAATACATAGAGGTAGATGAAACATATCGAAATTTGATCAGATTTCCACTGCTAGATGAAAAAATATGGGAAAATTTGTGTGAATTACTAGAGTAAAAGTCATCAAGAATTCATAAGAAATTCATCAACAAAATATCTATTTTGCAGGTCCAGTCATCTCCATCCATCCTCGAGAATAGTCCCAACAACTATAGTAGTTTCAAATTTCCTATATTTTTGTTCTATCTTTGTAAAACAAGTTTTGATATTTTGTAAAATATCTTGAAGTTTTCACTCAAGATAATTTTTGATAAGTTTGTATACGAATTTCCAAATTCGAAGTATTATGGGTTGGGATTTGTATGAAAAACAAAAAATATGATGTAAAGTTGTTCCTTGAGCTCAAGACAACAATTTTTTTTCAGTAATACAGAAATCTTTTCAGGATTCTTGTGTCAGACTTATTGGTGAAGTTATCTTCTCTTGTTAATGTTTTCTTCTTTGTCAATTCATATGTTTCTCTTATCTATTTTGTTCAAAGAAAAATAAGAATTTGAATTTTTTTAAGTACACTCAATTATGGCTTTTGAACAAAGTTAATGTTTTCAACTGAAGCTTAACAATGGAATTATTAATGCTCTATGTTTAATGGATCCTTAATCTCATCTTCTTTATCATCTCACAAAGGTCATAAGATCTAATAATTCTGCCTACCTTGCCCTGTTAAACCTCTATGTCACTGTTGCAATTGATCAACTTGAAACTTAATTGAATCCATTCCCCAATGGCTTTCCCTTGTTGTTCCAACCAAACCATTTTAAAAACCAAACTTTGAACTTTCACATCTAGCCTAAAATCCTACAAAGCAAACAAAGCTAAATCTGATAGAGATATCCCTCTACGAGTTTAGAAGGGCTAGCTTCTAAACTTAAAATCGATTTTGTGGTTACCTCTGGGGTTATTTCACTTCCTTAAGAAATTACGGAGTGATAACACCGTATCCTCAATTTTTATTTTTGGCAACATTGGAATTACCAGACATGTCAAGACTTACAAATGACCCAATACTCAATTCACCATATTGGCCTCCGGTTCCGACCAAAAGTCCTGGAGACTGTCCTAAATTTAAAGAAAAGGCTGGAGAAGATCCCAAAGCACACATGTCATTACCTACCACCTTTGGTGTTCATATAAATCTTGGGTTGAAGATTCTGTCTGATTGCATCTTTTCTAGTGTAGTCTCACAAGTGCTGTCGCGAAATGGTACATCGAGGTTCCTTGAAGTACTTTCCAAGACTTTAACTCTTTATCTATGGTTTTTGTTACCCATTTTAAATTGCCTTTCCGGTATGAGATTGGGACTCACCTTTTAACATCGTTGGAATAATCTAAGTCCACTCATATCTCTCATCACATTCATGAATGGAGACGTAGACGTCGTCTCATTAAATTCGATATCCCGGACTAACTCTTGACCAATTGGTTTACTGAATCATTCATTCCTGCTATTTCCAGGGACATAGATATGGGAAAATGTGTTACCTAAGAACAAGCTATCGCTCGTTCCCAGTACTTAGGCTTAGTCTATTCACAATCTCACACTTTGTATGAGTTTCTTCCCGACGTCCCATGACCTTCAACAGATATCGCATCTTCCAGGCCTATCGATTCAAAACCCATTGATGTTGTTATTGGATATGTTATTCAGTAACCAAGTAGTACCCCTGCTAAGTGTGCGAAATCCAAATCAACTCCTGTTGCAACTTCTGATGTTGCAACTAGTCAAAATAATCCTGGAAAAACCTCAGAGGTGAATGTTATTCAATCTACCACAACGGAAAAATCCTTGAAGGGTTAGAAGAAGGTTAAATGTAAATCCAAATTAGATACCCCAAAACAGGATTCACGAAAGCCATCTGCTGATGATTCTTCAAAAATAAAGCCAAAGTTTCCTTGCCTTATCTGTGATGAAGATCATTACAATAAGGATTTCCCCCGACGTGCTGAAGTAAGTCATCTTCTAAAAGGTACCTATGGGATGCCAATAGTGCTGAAGGAACATTTCCCATCATAACAGATGAAAATATTAGGTCAATATTAGGGACAAACCTCTGGTAGTTCCCAAGTATTTATAAGTGGTACAGAACCTATCAACATTGCCAGCATATCTAAATATTACCCAACTCTTGATAAATATGTGGTGGAGAAATATATTACTAACATACCTTATTCCTCCACTCCACCCAATTCCGGTCCTCTCCATATCGAGTTACCTAACACTGAATCCACGATTCGACCACCCCCCAAAGGTGTTCTTCGGAAATCATCTTATAATACGAACACGCAAGCTGCTCAACATTACAATATTGTCAAAGATTTAGCTCAGGCGCCTTCAACAATTTTGATGTTGGAGGTCCTTCAGACGTGTCCATCATAGAAGAAGGATTTGTTATCTTCCATAGGAGGAATTGATCCCACGGATTCCAATTTGATTACCTTTGATCTGGAAAACCATGTTCATCGTTGGCCGCCTCAACTTGATTTTCTTATTTAAGTTGTTGTCATGGGCAAGACCATTCATCAGACTGTTGTTGACGAAGGTTTTTCCACATGTATTTTTTCTATCACATGTTAAAAAGCCTTCGACTCTCCTCCTCTCAACCATTCCCCCAATACTTTGGAAGCTTTTGATGGTATATGTTTATGCCCGTATGGTATTCTCAACACCTTACCCAACCATTTGGAAGACAAAAATATTAATATGGAGGTAAAAATTGTTGACGCACCTCTCAATTACAACCTCCTGCTTCGTCGTAGTTGGACTAACGCAATGGTTTGTGTAGTTTCTAATTTATTTCGCATGCTTCACTTTCCCCACCAAGGAATTATAGTCACGGTTGACCATCTAGCATTATTTTCCGGCGATTCATCGACTGGAAATGTGGCTTACGTTGAGAAGTCAACCATACCTTATGAAAGTGTTGGAGAGGTTATTTTCAAAGACTCCTCTTTGATGGGAATTTTTTCCCTTCCTCCTCCCTCTAGTATCACGTTGGTTAATATGATCACGTCTCATCACTACTCTTATCTGATTGACTGATTTGCCGATGCCATGCCACTTAGCCCTATTAAATAAGAATACCAAGCTATTGTTTATGCTTTTACTGGTGTATCTCAAACTTCTGATCATTAGAATACAGTTCTAGACTCGTACTCACAATCCTATTGGCTTGCTTCTTTGGATTATGAAGATCCTTGGGACAAGAATTTTCTGATTGACGAAATCATGACCAAAGTTATGTCGCTTGAAGAAAATCCTTGGAATGATACTTATAATCATTCCTCATTTTTTCCAATTCCTATTGAGATCCTTACCTATTTAGAGACTCTCGTTTCCCCTGTAACGATTAATCCCCTTCATACTCCCATCTCGGTTCATGAGGTATTGTCAGAAGGAAACATGTGAAACATTTTGGCAATCACGCCTTTCCTTTTCTTTGTGAAACCTGGTGTCCTTGTGAATATTCAATTCAGATCCCCACCCACTCCCTTCTACCCTGTATTTACCATTCACCCATTTTCCACATGGGACATTGTCGTTATGACTTTTAACTCTCCCTCGTCCAGGGGGCATCGGTACAGGTTAGCTGTGATTTCTTTCGCAAAATTGGCCAGGATGACGCTTACATACAATGCCAACAATAAAATTGTGGCTTTATTCCTGTTAATCATGATGAGGAACAATTGTTTGAGCATCACATTAGGCTCTACCTATGTATTATGCTTGATTTCGCATGAATACTTTGTATAATATTGTGTGTTTCATTAGTGTGTAGTTTTTTGGTGTGCTTTGTTTTCCTTTTTTGCAAAAATGTTTTCCTTGCTTACCATGTTATACTTGGTTTGCAGATGTCTACAAACCTTATTCCTCATGTCATTTTCACTGATGGCACTTGTCATAGTACACAAAATCTGTCTTCCACTGCATGGGCACTTTATGCTCCCAATGGTGAGTTAGTGAGTTTATAGGGCATATGTCTAGGTCGAACAACTAACAATATTGTTGAATATAGTGCGGTTATCGAACAAATATCAAAAGCAGTTTCCCTTGGCATTACGGAGTTAGTTGTCAAACTTGATTCACAACTCATTATATTACAACTAAACATGCATTATTAAGTTAGAAACCCTCATATTTTACGAATGTACCTGCGTGTTCAATTATTGGAACAAAATTTTGATTATATTACTTATCATCCGATTCCAATAAATCTAAATATAGTAACAAATACATTGGAAAATTACATTTTAGATAGAGATATGCGTAACATGTAAACGAAACCATGGCATAAATGAACATTAAATTACATCCGGACACACACACACACACACACACACACACACACACACACACACACACACACACACACACACACACACACACACACACACACACACACACACACACACATAGTATGCAAAAAGTGCGATACATCAAAAAATAAAAAATTAGTGTCTCGAGACACATGGCTTCTCAAGCCTACATAAGTGCAGTAAATAAAACTAGAGATACATGTTTATCCTCTGGTGTGGCGCTCATGATAACATGTAATCACCCTGACCACCCTGACCACTTGACCTAACAATCGACGTAGTTTGGCTGGTACCCCCATAGTATGTCTCTGATGTCAATGTTATGATGGAGATTTTATCAATGTGATGCTTAATTTTAAATTTTTAAGTGGTGTTGGTAACCTTTAAATAAGGATTAGAATCAAATGAAAATTAATTGACAACAATATCTTTTAGAATAACAAGAAGTTCATTACATAAAGCATGAGCCTTATAATCCATGTTTACAAACCACCATGTTCTCTACTTTCATCATCTAACTGCTAACTCATATTTAACATGGAGGAAGGTGATCAATCACTATTAATTTTAGCAATTTCTTCCTCAAGTTGACATGTTGGGCTAGAAAGGTTTTCATTGTGAGCCCTTCAAAATTTGTGAGCAACCCCACTTCAACAAGATTTGATGGCCCATTATAACAAAAATAGTGTTCTATATGTGTAATGGGATTAAGGGTTCCTTTGGCTACTAATTTTGTAACATTTAGAGAACATAAATGCTACTCTTCCATCTTCTGTAGATTTTAACAATGTTAGGAGGCCCTCTTGTAAACAAGAATACAATAGGAATGGAATATATAGTGAAACTTTGGATTATTTCTCACATTCACTTTATTTCGAGGAATGGAGATGAGAGACAACCAATATTAGAAAATATAGCATGCTAGATACCATATCTTATGCATCATCAAGTATGGCATCTGGGTTTGATGAATTCTTTTCTTTGAGGATAGTGAAACATATGAGATTTGGACAATAGAGTAATTCAACATGGAAACAACTTGTGAAGTCCTAACATTTTTAGGGATTCCATCATAAGACTTGAGAAACCTATTATTTAATGTTTCCACACCTTTAAGATCATCCTTAATTAAAAAGTTAAAACTCTATCAGTGTTTATAAAGGATTTTTTTATCTTTCTCGACCTGTGTAGGAAATGATCATGCAATTGATACTAAGTAGAGATGGAGTTGGAATTCAAGTGCATAAACTGGGACCTAACATTCCTTCCAAGGAATGTATGGAAAGATGTATGAAAGCATATTCATGCTTAGCAATGAGGTTGTTAGTGAAATATTGGAATGAGGCGAGGTGTTTGTTACTAGCTCCACGATCTATTTCACCAAATGTTTGGAGGGTTCTCATATAACCACTAGGAAATGGTGAAGGGTTGTTGGCAAGATTAGGGGTTAGTACCTTATATCTTGCCAAGGATTGACATAGATAGGCTAATTTATATATATGATGACAATTAATGTAAGGGATGGATCCTTGTTTTTAGTGTTTAGGGGACTTTTAGCATAAGGGTTTAGGGCCATTAAATGGAGATATAACATCCTATTTTAAGTGAGACTTAAAATATTATAAATGAAAATGAAAGAAGGGTATTCCATAAATTTTACAATAAAATTATAATAAGGGATTTACAGGATGGGATTCAATAATAATATCTAAAAAAATTAGAAACACAATCTAAATAAATGGCATCACCAAGGAGTGAGTTGTTGAAGAGACGTGAGATAGTTTGAGCTTTCAATCCAATATTATAATGTGGATGTGAAGTTGTTAAGCAATATACTTTTTTCTTTAGAGCCACATATTTCTCACCAAAAGTAGTAGATATTTAGTCGTAACTAGGAATACGACTTCATTTTTTAGTGGAGTTGCTAGTCAACAAGACACAAATTTTCAACAATGTAAAATTTTGGGTATCATTCTCCACTATATTAATACCTAATAAGCAAATGAATAGTTGAGGCCTCAATAGATTTTAGAATACTAATTTTTATAGGTTTTTCCCCCTCATTCTAACTTGGTGTTGCTATGCTAGCGCATAGTGTGTAGGAGCACTTCCCTGCATTGCTCTAGACCTTTAAGCCAGAGTTGGGGCACCCTTTTTTTTTCTTAAGTTATTGTCCTAAATTATAACATCAAGGCAACTTTTTCCATGAATCTCTAACTATATTTATTGCAAGGGATTGATGGTGACCAATATTTATTTTATAATTAATTAAAAAAATAAAAATATGCTGTGTTGTGGTTTAGGGTTGACCAAGAAGCCAAATAGCAAGGGAATTTAACAATTTTCATTCATAGAAATACTTTTTTGAACCACATGCACCATGATATAGTTCTAATTGACAAGCAACTCAAATAAAAGGAACAATTAAATGTTAAGGAGGAGACTGGAATACTTTCCCAATACGTATTCATTAAATATAAAACAAAATCAATAAGAAAAACATAGATTCATTGGTTTATTCAACACCGCGTGAGACATGAAATTAAAGGAAACCAAAATAACTTGTTTGAGATGTATTATGTCAATATTTAGAAATGCCTCGATCCTAATTATGCAATAAATTTATAGTTCATTTATAAAATATTGTCTTTATTTTCAAAGGCTATAAAATCTCAAGTCTTAAACAATCATTTATTAGTGCAATGGGGGTTAGGACTATAAAATCATTGTGTTGACCCTCTCATTCCTTTACAATATACATTGCTCACAAAATTCTCACAAAGAGAAAGATGAGGAAAGAAGATAAGTATAAGAAGAAGAATGATTCTTGCTACTACAAAATGGTGATACTCCAAGAAGGTCTTCAATTTATGATGGCCTTTTTCATATATATATATATATTTTATTGCTAATTTGAATATCCAATGAACCTTTTGTATAAATGACAAATTATCTCTCTTATATTTTTTTAGAGGAAAAATGACCAAAAATAGGTTAGAAAGGCATCTCTGGGAAGCCAATGATACCCCTCTAGTTTCCCATCGCCTACTAATGGATTCCTTGTGGATTAGGGCTTTGTTTTTGGGCTTGGTGTTTAAGTGCAACAATTATTACTTATTCCCACAAATTTAGGTCCACATGTGAGAAGTCTAACATAAAACTATTGCATTATTGTTCAAGTTGTTTTCCCCTTTATACACTAGTTTTCCATTTCATTCTTGGTAGGTGGCTTGCTTGAGATGAAGTTGTTATTGGTGGATAAGAGGGTACTTAAGTCACATTTTACCATTGATTAAAATTTGATGGAGTGGGTCCCTCTATACCAAAAATAATGGCCTTAACCAATTATTACTCTATCATCTTCGTAGGTGTCCCTTTTTCATCGTGTTTTTCTTAAAACATGCATGATTGTATGCTTCTTTAGAATAAAATAACATTACATTAAAAATGGGAAAAATGCAGTCCCAATTGAAAAATAAGGGTTGAATTTTAAATTAGGTTGATCATTCAAAAGGGAAAGGAGAAAGAGGTATGATTCCTTTTTGACACATGAAAACATGAAGTTAAGATATAAAAAATCAACCGTTGTAAATTTTACTGGAACAAAGACAGACTATGTTATTTCATCATTCCAAAAATACCATTTACTATTTCTACTTATGTTGGTTGTGAAAAATTTAGTTTTTTGGGGATTCTTAAAGCTCCAATTTTTGTTGTCTCCAAGGTAGTAAGAAAAATTACTCGACTGGGAACTCCAAAAATAACAATAACACCAAAACCTTTATATAACCCAAAATTCCATCTGCTTAGTAAATGTTTCTAAATGTAGAGATGGTTTTTGGATTTCAAATATTTCTTTGAATAACCTACAACCTTTTCTTAACAAAATAAATTGGATATAAGGAAACAATGACACATATAAATAGGCTTGCCCCTATTGCATAAAATTTGGCTTTTTTAAATCTACAAAAGCAAGTACATGAGTCTATTGCCAAGGAAACTTTAGAATGAAAAACAAAAAACATAAAATTTTCCACCAATTGGGCTAGTTTTGGATAATTATTATTTTGAAAAGAACCCTTGCTATCCCTTTAACACCCTTGTCTTGTAATTTTGATGGGAAAAATCACTATAGTAACTAACTTAAATCATCATTCATAGCACCAATGACAATCAACTTAAGCTTATAACATTTCAAAATGAGAACATCATTCAAGTTTTCTAGGTCTTGCATAAAAAGGAACAATATTTAATATAATCAAATTTAGTGAAGAAATTCGTGATTGTTTATAAATATTTCAAGAAGGCATGCACCAATTGGACAAGATAGAATAAGTTAATTTTAGTAATGTCCAACAAATGAACTCAAATAGTTCAATGGGATTTCTAAGTACGACAACATCAATACATTGCGGTAGCACAAAGGGCCACTCCTATACAAAAATATGAAAATATCTAATGTAAGATCTAAAATATAATAGCTAATAAGGAAAGTGTTGATGGAAAAAATAAAATGATACATGTACTTTACGGGGGAAATAAAAATTCCCTAGAGGGATGCATTAGAGGAGGATACAAGGGGAGGGGGAGGAGCCTCAAGGCTTACTATATCTATTTGCTAAAGGTGAGGAAACATTGTACTCTTATGTGCTATCCATTGAATAGGATAATGTACTCATGGTAAAAAGATAGAAAAGTGACTATACCATATATCATTGTAATGTTCTACTATTACGAACAATGAATACATACATACATACATACTTACATACATGTGTGTGTGTGTGTGTACACACATACATAGATACATCTATACATACATGTATGCACACTCACACATACATTTTCCTGAAATAAAATTTGGTCATTGGGGGTCGTCCAGAGAAAGAAATCAACGTCCTCTTAGCTTGAATACAAGAGTGAAATAGATGGTACCATGCCAATTCCATTTAATCTCAATTAAGAGCATAAACACGTTACTCATTAGGATTGAACCTCGATGGGGAGGTCAACAATCATTACTTAGAACCATCCATTGCAAACCCAATTGAAAAATTAAAATATAATGGCTTGACAATGTGATGACACACATATTTATTGTAGTCTTAGCAATGTAATTAGGATACTATTTTTTCATCACAACACATGGTGAACAACATTCCAATTTAGTGAAATGGATAAACATCTAAAAGAATCATGAAAGTGGAGCCCATATTGATAGAAAATACCATGTCACACTTTCTTAAACATGTTTTATCAATATATTTTTATCAAGAATGGAAAGATTCTTCGACATTATGGATATATTTTCAAGAATCATTAGATACTCCATTTTTCCTAGTATTATAATATTCTTTTAGTTTTTGTAAGCTAACTTTCTATTATAACAGTAAAATATACCCTGCACTAGGAAAAATATACCATTGACAAAACAACAGGGAATTTGTTTCAAAATATATTATAGTTTTAAATTTGCAGAGTTTCTTGCAATATAAAATAGAAAATAAACTAAACTTAACCAAGTATAGAGAAATACTGATAAGCGAGCTTTTCTATTTGAAGCATTTATGCCTAGCTAAACATAATACCAATAGAATTGAGTGATAAGTCCATATAAAATAAGGCGAACCTAAGGAATCCACCTTAATTGGGTTAATATGTTCCTTTATATAGCAACTTATACTAGGCATTGAGGCATATGCTCTTCTATGTGCTTTAGAAAGAATTTCATCTGTTTCGGGTTCAACACCACTTTCTCTAACATAACATTTATTTCCTCTAGCTTCATTTTTGTCTATGATAGCTTTACTTAATAAAGTTTTAATCTTCCAATAGAGGTCAATGATGAGAAGGTATTGGTTTTGTCTTCGCTAGCAGGAACCTAGTCTGAAATGTCTGCCATGACCTCTGGGTCCAAGGCGCAAGCCTGATCGACTGCCACTGATTCCTTTATCTCCCTTAGCTCCTCGCAATCTATTTTAATATTTTCCCAATGTATGCCTGAGCTGAGGCTTCAAGACATAGATGAGATGATGGACTATCCAGTTCCCTTCGACTTACACTACCCCAACCAACATGAGCACACTGCCTAACCATGATGTTGAGCAGATGTTGCCATTGATGTTGTGTTTTCAAAAGTCTTTCCATTAATACATGGTTAAATAACTCATTCTAAGATATTTCCAATGATTTGAGGAACTTCTTCTACCTCCATAGAAATGAGGAGATGACTAGTTCAAAGTGTTTTTGACTAAAATATGTAAAATAAATATGAATTAAGATAGATATCTAGATCAAAATTTATATCCAAGCCTCTCACTGTATCTGGGTATCCTGTGGTGCACCAAAGTAACACCTTAACAAAACACTGATGTCCATATTTTTTATCTTCACTAGTAGGTGGACCTAATGCTCTGGAGGCGTTACAACAAAAAAAGGGACTTCAGTAGACTAATGAAATTGTGATACCCGATGTCATTGAATTTGAAGGGCTTGAGGAAACTAAAGGAGTATAGGTGGTTGATGCCCTAGAAGCATTATAACGAGAAAAATGAGCTGAGAAGATTAGTAAAATTGAGATACCTGATGACCCTAAGCTTGAAGATCTAAAATTGAATGAAACTATGGCTAATGTACCAAAAATATCATGGTGCAAGAGGAGCAGGAGTGAGAAGATAAAGAACCTTATGCAACGAGTTAAAGTATTCAAGGTTCTAGACAAAATATATAATAAGAGAACCAAGTCTTGAAGGAAAGGAATGCACAACTTAGAAAATCTAGGGATAGGTTAGCAACTCAGAAATGATTTCTAAGTAAGGGGGGTAAGTACTACTATGAAAAATTGGGCCGAGCGGTAAATAATTGCAGAAATTTGAAGTTAAATTGTTTTCAAGAAAGACAAAAAGAAATTTCATTGAGGCTTGATCTTCTACTCCAAGTTGCAAAGGGTATAATGCACAAGGATGTATAATATTTTGGATGTGGGGTAGATGATAAGTCTCATCTTTGACCTGTCTATTGCATATATTGGACACGTTTTTTCCTATCATTCCCTATTTCAACTTTCCTTTCTCCTATATCTTGCTACTATTTATGTCAGTTTCATGGCCTTAGCAGTTTTGAGTTAGATAAGGTGATTATCCATAATTAAATACATTTTCTCATGTGTTAAATTTTGGGTTTTTGGTGTATTTACATTGCTTGATTAACCTATTTATACATGTTATATGACTAGTAGTTACTAATTGAACTATTGGAAACATGTAGGTTAGGCAAATAAATTTCAACTTAACTTCCAGAAGTTGCTACAGGTAGACAATTACGCCTAGTTTTGGATACCATGCCCAATGATCAATTCAACTACTTGGATCGACATAGCTCAGGATCTATTTTTGTTCAAACAAAAAATGTTCTTATCATGGGAATTCAATTTCAATGTAACATCTTATTTTATGGTTATGATCCATATTTTATTTTTGTAAAAATCATTTTTTTTTTTTTTTTTAACAAGAACGGTTATGGTTTATATTAGAATTTGGCCAAAATGCCTTTCACCGGATACATTTGATCGGGCATAGCCCTTAACCTTTCTTTCACTAACTGATCACCGGCCCCTAAACTTGGAAAACCGTAAGATTTACTCGAGACTATCGAGTCTATCTCCGTTATTTTCCCTATCTTAAAGAGACAAACAAACTGTTTCAGCAAAATGCAGAAAAACATGCCAAACTTTATGGAATGGGGTCCCAATTCTCAATTCCATCTGCCAAGAGACAGCCAGCTAGAAGTGAAACTGCCCTATTGGCTTCCAAGTCAGCAACTTTATTATTTTCCCTCAAAACATGAAGGAAGGAAGCAGTCCGGAAGGATTTCACCAAATTTCTGGTTCTTGAAATTACTCTTGCTAGTCTAATGTCTGCAGGAGAGGAATACTCCACTAGAAATTTGATAATGGATTGAGAGTCTCCTATGATACTGATATCTGAAAGACCGAAAGCCTTTGCTTGCTTGAGACCTTTCATAAGAGCCAAGGCTTCAGCTTGCATGCTGGTAGAATGCCCTAAACCCCAAGCAAACTTTGCGACAGTAATACCCTCTTTATTTTTAATAATTCCTCCTACCCCAGCCAAACCAGGATTGCCTTTCGCTGCTCCATCGAAGAATAAAGAGAATCTGGAATGCCTGAGGAGCAGATCCGAGAGATCATTCTCCTTCCCTCTGAATTTCCACTCTTTTGTGTCCTTGTAATGCCTTATTTCACTAGAGAAATGGAGGTCCATCGAGGCATCCCATTCTAAGTCTTGTTGACTCAGATTTAGATCCGGAAAATGATCCCCCAGACTTTCTTTCCAAAGGAATTTTATTTTGGTGATGATGAACTGAGCGTTTAGACTTTCATCTCTGAAAACTCTTCTGTTGCGCTCAAGCCAGATCTGCCAGCAAGTAAATTTCGGCAAAGAGAGCCATGCAGCTATGAAACTCTCATTTTTTGGAAGCGATCCTGGGTAGGAATTCCACCAGTTTGCAAAAAGATCAGATATGGACGTGGGTAAGGTGAATTCAGAATTCCAGAATCTCAGAAGGCCATGCCAGATATATCTTGAAAAGTTGGAGTCCAAAATAATATGCTGAGCGTTCTCCTCACAATCACAACATAAGTAGCATCGAGAGGGACCGTGAAATCCTTTCTTCTTCAATCTATCTGCAGTTAAAATCCCTCTGTGGAATGACAGCCAACAGAAAGAGTCGACCTTAGGCATGGTTTTGCGATTCCAGATCCCGTTCTAGACTGCAGGATTAGGAGGGATGTTAGGGCGATCATGAAGGCATTTGTATCCCTGTGCAACCGTGTAAAGCCCTGGGGCGGCTCCCCATCCTCGGGCATCCTTCTTACCCACGCGCAGAGGCGCCATACCATTTAATAAAGAAAGGAAAATATCTCGAGCTTGGGACAGTGCAGGAGGGACGGGAGGGAGCCTCCATCGCTGCCAATTTCTGCCTTCCCATTGTGAAATGTCCCAAAGAGTGGTGCATTCAGCATTGTCCAACCACAAACCTAGCGCTTGCAGAGAGCAGTGGGACGATAGAAGAGGGTGCATCATAATGCTGTCATCCAAAATTTTAATTTCTTTGCCATTTCCAGGGATCCAATATGCTCTGTCTTTGATTAAAGGGGCTGCTTTATGACAGAGCTTGATCAGTTGTGAACCTGAGGAGGGTAGGAGGGCGTCTAGACATCTATTCCTCTTTCCCATGAAATATTTCCTCCATAGGGCTTTTTGCGCCCAACCTAGATTTGGACCAATGATTCTCCAGAAGACCTTGGCTCCCATAGCTATGTTTTGGAGGCTAAGATCTTTGAAATTGAGGCCTCCTTCACTCCGGGGCTTGCAGATTTTCTCCCAACTGACTAATGGGATTTTCTTGTCATTGTGATTGCCCCCTTTCCAGAAGAACTTGCGAATGAAGGCTTCCATTTTTTTTATGATGCCTGAAGGGGCTAGAATTACAGAGAATTGAAAGATGGGGAGACTGCTAAGAATAGATTTGATGAGAATAGTTTTGCCGGCTAGATTTAACCAAGAGAATCCCCAAGCTTGAATTTTGGCCTTGAACTTGTCCAACAGAGGAATCCAATATATGCTGTATGCCAATTTGTGAAAGATGGGAAGGCCTAAATAAGAAAAGGAGGACCAGTTGAGAGTGGCAGTAAAGCCCAGAATTCTTGAGATGGCAGAAAGGGTGGGAGCCGAGATGTTCCAGCAAAAAGCTTTGCACTTACCATTTTTTAAACTGCTGCCTGTAGCTTCACTATAGTCATCCAAGACCTCCTTGAATCTAAGAGCAGATCTGGCAGAGGCAGCCCCTAACAAGAGGGTATCATCCGCAAAGAGGGTGTGATTAACATTTTTGACCCCTCTAGCTATATTGAGCCCCAAGATCTCTTGGTCAACCAGTTTCTGATCCAGGTAGAAACTCAGGACAGAAACATGAAGGACGAAGAGGAGCGGAGAGAGGGGGCAACCCTGCCTAAGCCCTCTTGAAGCTTTAAAAAAACCAGCTGATCTCCCATTCACCAGGGGGGCGATCCAAGGATCAGCAATACAAGCACAGATCCATTTTAGAAAGCCCATTCCAAAGCCAAATTTTTTCAAGACTTCCCAAAGAAAGCTAAGTCTGACCCGATCGAAAGCATTAGCCAGATCTAGTTTGATAACCATACCTTTCTCTTTGCGAAGCTGGCTCGAGTGAATCGCCTCTTGCACTAGGATGAAGTTGTCAGTGAGCTGTCTCCCCTGAAAAAATCCACCTTGGTTCTCCGGGATGATGGCTGGAAGAATACCTTTAAGTCTATTGGAAATAACCTTTGTGATTAATTTGTATCCAATATTACAAAGAGAGATGGGGCGGAACCGATTAAATTATTTAGCACCCTTTTCCTTGGGTATGAGGGAAAGAAAAGCTGAATTGGTGTTGCCCCCAATTTTCTGGCAGTCTTGTGATTTCAAAATCATTTTGTAGAGGTCTTTCTCCACAATCTGCCAGCAGGTTTGAAGAAATCTTGCTGTAAAACCATCCGGGCCTGGGGCTTTGTCAGGCTCCATGTCTGAGAGGGCATCCTTTATTTCCTGAATAGAGATCTTTGCTTCAAGCTGTTGATTCATTGAAGGTGAGATCCTAAGGGGAACCGCCTCCAAGAATTTGGAGTTTGGGTCCGTCACGCCCTCTTCTCTATACAGGTTTTGAAAGTGGTTGAAAGCTGCTCTCTTTATGCTATCAAAGTCTTTGTGTGTCAAATTGCTATCTTTGATTTCTGCAATAGAATTGAAGCTCTTTCTGGCTTGAGCTTGCTTGTGGAATAAGGCCGAATTTTTGTCTCCTGCTTTAAGCCATAAGGTCCTAGACTTCAGTCTCCAATGCTCTTCCTCCGAAAGGCAAGATTTGTGGAAGATTTGCTGGAGCTCGGCTTCCTTATCTAGAACTTCTTTAGTGATTTCTGCATCTTCACATTGGGCATGGTGCTGGGAAAGATTATCTTGAGCCTGCTTTCTCTTTTTTGCAGGAGAGGGAAGAGCTTTGGCCCAATATTTAAGCATTGTTTTCAGTCTTCTAAGTTTTTCTTCCCAAATGAAGAAAGGGGAACCTTTCACTGGCAGTTTCCAGCAGTCATGAACCAAGTTCAGGAACTTAGGTTCTTTGACCCAAAGAGGGTTGAATCTGAAGGGGATGGGGCCAAGATCTTTGTGGCCCAGCATCTCAAGCAAGATGGGCTTATGGTCAGAAACACTGCATGGGAGGATATGCAATCTGAAATCTAAGCCCAACAAAAGAAAGGAACTCTGAACCAAACATCTATCAAGTCTAGCAGCAATGTGACCAGGACCTATTCTTTTGTTAGACCAGGTATACTTACCATTTGCTGGAGGGATGTCAAGCAGATCCCAATCCCGCATGAGGTCTTCCACCCATTCCCTTGCAGGGTCCCTTACGATTGTGCCTCCTCGCTTTTCCTCCATGCGCAAGGTGAGGTTAAGATCACCTGCAACAATGATGTTTTCCAAATTTTCTGACTCCGACAGATGTCTGATGGAGTCCCAACACTCCCTTTTCTCCCCTATATTTGTTGGAACATAGACATTGAAAAGATTGACTGCCACCCTCGAGTCCAAAGGCTAGAGCTTCAAAAACAGCCAGTGGGTGTTGTGCAGCACGGTGACCAATCTGAACTTGAGAGGGTTCCAAAGGGAGCCCAGTCCCCCAGATGCTCCCCGTGCTGAAACTGCATGTCCGCTGCTACCTTTCCAAAATTTTTTACTGATTTGGAGAAACTCCTTGTCCTCCATTTTGGTCTCTTGAATCAGAAGAATGTCTGGAGCTTCTCTTCTTATAAGGCTTCTCGTTGCTTCTTCTTTCAATTTTCTCCCCATTCCTCTACAGTTCCAGGAGACAATCTTCATCATTTATTTTTATGATGATGGCCTCCCTTGGAACCCTGCCCTTGGTTTTTTACCATCTTCGGATTTTTTCCAAGAAGTTTCTCCAGAGTGGGCTGACTACCCTGAAGCTTGTCTTTGTAAGTTTCCTGATCTCTCTTTTCTCTAGCAGATTTGCGGCCCCTTGCAGATATTCTGAACGATTTCTGCGTATCTCCTATTTCTCCATCCTCCTCAGACTCCTCCGAGTCATGTTCCTCCTCGGAGGCTTCTGTTTGCTTATCCTTGTTTCTTGCTGTGATGCTTTCTTCAGGTCTTGTTTCTGCTGAAGGAATTTTTTCTAAAGGTTGATCTTGCCTATCTTCCTCCTGAGGAGTCTCTTCAGCGGAGCTTAAGACCTCATACCTGTTTTCTTGGCTTTTTAGCGGGGGAACATTCTGGATGGAGGCAGGCTGGGGTCCATGAACCCCAGATTTCTTGTGAGATGTCTTTGGCCTCTTGACCTGGTTCCAGCCCTCTTCCTTTCCTTTCTCAGCTTCCCCTTTGTTCGGGCACCCTCTTGCAAAATGGCCATATATGTGACATTTGCGACATTTGAAGGGGAGTTGCTCATAGTCCAGCACTTGCACATGCGTCCAACTGCCCACCTTTAATTTAATGGCCTCCGGAAGCCCCATCTCTAAGTCCACCTCGACACAGATTCAGGTGCAATCATACTGATCATTGTTGTTTTCTCTGTCAATGAATTTTCCCAAAGTATCTCCAATGTGCTTGAGAGACTCCCAATTCCAATAGTGCACTGGTATATTGGGGAGCCGAACCTAGACAGGGACTGTCGTTGGGACATCCACAGCCAGATCGAAATCGGGGGTCCATTTGTTAAGGTAGAGGCCCTGAGGTCCCATGAAATAGGGCCCATTCCTGAAGATCAGGTCCTTATCCTCCTTGGTGTTGAACTTGAATAGAAAGAAGCCTCTACCCAGAAAATAAGAGGTGACTTTATTTTTGATCAGCGGAACCCAGTTCTTAACGACCTAGTTTTCCGTGGATCTTGGCGAGGGCCAAAAGCCCATGAATTGACCCACCAGGGCCCGATTTGCCAGGGACAAAGCGACCTTGATCGGACCCTCAGGAGGGAGGTTTACCTCTGGAACATCGTCGAGCCTTTTGACGAACTTAGTAGCTTCAGATTTCTTCTTTTTGGGCAGCGAAGCAAGAAGAGAGGAGAAGGCTGCTTCAGCTTCCGGGAGAGCGGCTTGCGAGGGACTAGTGGGCGAGCCTTGGGCATCCATGGCAAGAAGATCAAAACAACAAACCCGATCTGCACCAAGCAAAGGAACGAGGCATCTCAAGGCCGGGATGAAGGAGAATCTAAATAGTCCCTGCAAGCAAAAACCCCAAGGGCGCAGACCCAAGCAGATCTGACAAGAGATCTAGAGGCTCAGCGAGATCTTGAAGCAGGGTAGGTGGAAAGAAGGGATCCTAGCAGAACCGAGAGGCCCAGAGGTCAGGAGGACCTGGGGCAGAGGCAGAAACGACCGAGAGGGCAGAGCCCAGCCACAGGCCGCGCAGAGAATTGAGCTCAACCTAGTCTCCTAAATTGAGTTCATTTAATTCTAAAAATCATTATTATGGCTATAATGTTGGGTTATTTTTGTATTGAATGAGGTTGATCCCCTATGGTTTGGGTCTCTTGGTCTAAGTTGGTAGGGATTGTGTTCTATATATTGATGTACACAACACTAGAGGGGTTAGCTGTTGTAATACAAAAATTGTTGTAGCAACCCTATCTTGTAAATGAACGCTATGTACTCTATAATTTTCCCATGAATAAATGCAAGTGCCCTATTGTTGATAAGATTAATCTTCTATTCATGCAGTGCTCCTAGTTAGGTAGGGCCCCCAAATTTGGGATGCACTTGCAGTTCCATTAGAATTTACTAATATATATGAATTTTGTTTATTTAAGTTTGTTTACACAAAAAATATTCATTAATTTATAGCTTTATCTTTGGATTTCATTAATTTGTGTGGAATGGTGTGAGGGCCCTTGTATGGAGAGTTAACAACCCAAGGAATCCAAAGGAAGTTGAAAAACTGCAAGACTCAGACCAATAACTCTTAGTTGATTTATTTTTGTTTTGTGTAAATGATTATTTCTTTAGCATTGTCTGATATTTTTGTTTGATTATTAAGTTACATGAATTATTGAACATGTTTTTTTTTTTCCAAGGAAAAAATCGTAATTTTTCATTAGTATAAAAAATTACATGTTTCATTTTACTTGTTTCATCATGGCAGATCACTGTTCCTCAAAAAGAAAAATAGAGTATCTGCAACCTGTGAAAGTATGCTGCTAATAATATCTATCTACCCTGTAAATAAACATAATGAAATAAAAATAAAAGGCGATAGCATGCATGAAGCATGACAGTCTCAAAAAATAATAACAGTAAGGAAAAATGCAGTCATGGAGTGACTGCTCCCATATCCCGGAATTCCTCTATGAATGGTCTATGATAATATCTATAAATCTGTGCTCCAGCATGTTCAGTGATGTGCCAGCTGCCCCAAGCTATCTCCGCAGCTTCTTTGGAAAGTTGGTCTGCCATTTGGTTCCTCTGCCTGTATATGTGAGTAATAGTAATAGTATCAAAAGCTGATTTAAAATAATGACCTTCCCTCAATAGTGTTGTGAGTGTGTGTGAGTGACATTAAGCATGTGAATTAAACCAGTTTACAACAATTTGAGAGTCGCCAAAAATCTGCAGTCTGTTGCATCCTTTTTCTTGGGCGAAAACAAGGAGTAATCGAAGGCTAAGAAGTTTGGAAAAGTTATTTGTATCTGAACCTAATCCCATCTTGAGTTGGTAATAGTGAGTATCAGATATATAAATAACCGCCCGTCCCCCACACCCGTTATTATTTGATGCCCCATCAAAGTATGCCCAGGGAAAAGAATTATCAATATTTTCAGGTACAATGACATAGTTAGGGGAGGGTTGGCTATCTTCCGACAAGGGATAATAATTTGCTATGATAGAAGTGTTGATAAGCTCCCATAAGACCATTTTTCCCTCGAAAATGCATTTGTTCCTCCTGGACCAAATACCCCAAGCTATAAGCAGAGGAAGATTACGCAACTTAAAACATGTAGCCTCATTCCACCAGTTGGACCAGGCATCGGTCAGAGATTCATCGTGCCAAGTGATAGCGCATCCCAATGAATTTGTAACAAGTCTCCAAAGATCATGGACGGACAAACAACCAAGGAAGACATGCTTGGCTTCTTCCTCCTGGGCTAAGCAAAAGAAACATTTGGAAGGACCTTGAGTAGCTCGTTTTTTGATGTTTTCCATAGTTGGAATGCAGTTTTGAAGAATACACCACATCAACAATTGAGTCTTATGTGACGCTTTGAGTTTCTAGATAGAATGCCACCACCAATATTTTTCACGAGGTTCCTTGGGCACATTAAGAGTGATGTATCCAATCTTAGGGGAGTATATTCCACTGGGTGAAAGTACCCAAATTAATTTTTCATCCTGTTCTATAAGTTGAATATGAGAGGCCCGAAGAGCTTTGATATATCTCTGCCAATCAGGGTGTCCTTCAGGTGGTATCCCGAGTGCATCAGCTGATAACCAACCCTGTTCAAGCCAATCAGTGCTTCTACGATCAGCCACCTACGATAGATACTTAATCCCCTCTCGGGCCAAGTGATTGATGATGAATTACAGCAGTTTAAAGAGTGTACTGCTGCCCGACCATGAGTCCATCCCCACACGAAACAAATTACTCATGCCAATTTTCCAAGAAATCCTTTGTTGGATAAGGTGCGCCGAATTGGTAATAGCCTTCCAAATAATGGAAGAGCTCGTACTGTACTATATATTACCTTGGATCCAATCCAGTGAATGCATTGGGGCAATATATTTTGCGATAGTCACCTCCCTCCAAAGACTCTGCCCAGTGATAAGGTGCCAAACCTGTTTTGTTGCAAGTGCAAAAGTGAAGGTGGAAAAATCTCTTATACCCCAGCCACCCCAATCCTTTGGACGACTTGTTTGTTCCCATGCAACCCAAGCAAATATGTGCTCTTGACGAGAGTTTTGCAAAAGGTACTGTCGACAGATTTGTTGAATGTGGTTGATCACTCCCTTGGAAAGCCATGCCAAAGATGTCCAGTAGACAGGTATGGCCTCTAGAACTGCTTTGATAAGTGTCGATATCCCAGCATGAGAGAGCCACCTATTGTACCATATGTTGATTCTGCACTCTATCTTTGCAATCAGCCAGTTCCAGTCCTTTATCTGATAATCATTCGGCTTGCGGTGGAACCCGAGTTATTTTATCCCTTCTCCAATATTTCCGTGCTCAAAGGGGAAATGCATATAGGTGTGCCTTTGTTCCTGAGCAGAGCACCTTGTTTGAATAATGGTGGATTTGGTGTGGTTAGGAGCCATGCCAGTAGCTCTGTAGAAAATATGCAGTACATTGTCAAATTGAGTGACATCCTGACAAGAGCCATTCAAAAATATTATCACATCATCCACAAATAATAAATGAGTCAACTTCAAAAAATAATTTAATAAAATTACATGCAATTCTCCTGATTCCTTTGCCTTTTTGATGAGGGTCGAGAGGCCCTCCATGACCAATACAAAAAGCAGAGGTGATAGAGGGCAACCCTGCCAAATTTCCCTGCTAGCATGAAATAAATCAGTGGCAGCCCCATTAGTAAGGATGCTGAAGGTAGAATTTATGATACAACCCATAATCTAGTTTGTCAAAGAGTGGGGGAACCCCGTATGAAGAAGCATAAGATGGATGTAGTGCCAATTTACGTGGTCAAAATATTTGGCAAGATCAATTTTAAGGATAGTGCTTTTAATGTTTTTGGTCTTGATGGAGTGGAGCACCTCCTGAGCAGTGCTAATGGATTCATGAATCTGTCTGTGGTGGAGAAAAGAAAATTGTTCCTTGGAAATGTGAGTGGAGAGTATAGGCTTGATACAATTTGCAATGATTTTAGCAATAATTTTATAGATGCAATTGCAGAGGGATATAGGCCTGTAGTCATGGAAGGAAGTGGGGTGGTCGGATTTTGGGATAAGAGCAATGAATGCAGAGTTAAAACCATCAAATATTATGCCAGATATTATACTGTCTTCAATAACCTGGAGTAGATCTCCTCCAATAAGTTCAAAAAAGTGTAGGTAAAATTCAATAGGCCAACCATTCGGGCCAAGAATTTTGTCCTTTTTGAACCATTTTAGCACTCCTTCGATCTCACCCATGGTGATAGGAATACTAGGTTCCTCTGCCTGCTCCTCATCAATGAAATGGTGGAAAGTTTGAGCAATGTTCATGATATCCGGTAGATTGCTATTGAGGGGAGCACGATATTGATTGGTGAAATGATGAATACCCATGTCTGCTAACTATGAATGAGTTTTAGCAGTGTAACCGAATTGATCAGTTAATTCCCAAATGGTGTTGATGGTCTATATGCCATTTGCACATTGCTGAAAAAATTTGGTGTTTTCATCCCTCGATTTTAGCAAGATTGCTCTGCTTTTTAATCTCCATTCCTCCTCCTGTTGTTTGAGGATGTTATCCTTGTTGTTTTCAAGGGTAATCAACTGCTCTTTGGATGTGTCCGACCAAAATCCCACATTATCTGAATCAATTAATAGTGAGATCTCCAAATCGATCCTGTTTAATTCTGCCGCCTCAATCCTTCTTTTATTCCTCATCCATTGAATGATACATGCCTTTATTCGTTTAAGATTATTGTAGAAAACTCTAGCCGAATCCAAGTAAGTGAAAAGGCTGCAATGTTACCAGTGCAGACTGACAAGAGCACGATATTCAAGGTCCTGAAGCCATCTGGTATTAAATTTAAAGGGGGAATTTGGTTTGATATCCTCAGCAAGGAATTTGAAATAAATAGGTGAGTGGTTCGAGGCCCCCGCAGAACCCACCCATTGTCTGGTCCTAGCCAAATGTTGCTGGAATATCTGCTTAATAAGGAATATGTCAAGACGTCTGGCTAGTGCGGCCTCCCCTGTATGTCTATTCCTCCAGGTGGGTTGTTTCTTTGACCTATTAATATCAAAAAAATCAACCTATTCCAGAAGTGAAGCGAAGAAATGTGAGAGCGGATCAAGGACTGCATGAGGCCCCCATGATTCAAAGATCCAAATCGAAAAGTTTAGATCACCTCCCAAAATGATCTGATCATTTTATAGGTAAGGGCAGTGTAATAGAGATTGCCAGAAGTCTTCTCTATGTACACATGGGCCATACACATTAATCAACGAGAAGGGTTGAGCAAGTGCACCAGTAACTACCTGCATGCCAATGACTCCTTCGTGCCCCCAACAGTTTAGCATCTGGATAGTTCTATTGTTAATGCCTAAAGCACTCCCCTCAGATCTGCCGCACGCATCATTTGCCACAAATTTCCAGTCTGGGAGTAGTGAGCTAAGTATACAAGAGATGGCATCTCCCTCCCCCAAAGTCTCTTAGAGGAAAAGCACATCAATGGAGACTAAATGGAGAAGTTGCATGAGTGCCAGTTTCTTATTGGGGTTGGCAAGGCCCCTACAATTGAATGAGAGACAGATCATTATAGAGACCCCTCCTTGGGTTTCCTTACTCTAAGAACCAGAAATAATGACGATTGAGTGCCAGCTTCGACTTCTAAATTTTCTCTTCTAATAGCCTTAGATAGTGCTGAGGGTCTACCCCTGGATTTAGATGGAGTGGGGCATAAACCCGAGCCAATCCAATGTTCAGTTGCATTGGGTAGCGATGGGTTATATCGGAGGAAGTAGTGGTGGCCGGTAAAAGAGGATTCAATAGACGGATGGGAGGATAGACCCGAGGTCTTCGCGGAAGTGTGGGGGGCGGTAGGTGGAATGGACGGAGGGGCCGATGCAACATAGTAGGTGATGGATGGTAACGGACAAATATTTTGATGTGCATTATAAGTAGGAGATATTGACAATGTAGGTAAAGATAAAGAAAGACAAGAAGTGGATGAGGGGAGATTGTTACTCGGAATTGAAGCTGAGATTCCATGGGTTGAGCTGGGCAAAAAGGAATGAGTGCACACATGAGTCGTCTGCCAGTTAGGGAGCATAGTATCAGGCTAAGAAGCGGCCTCCTACTGATGACCATCCGATTCAGAGATAATGGTGACAGGGTCCGTTTGCATTGCCATATGGGTCACCGATTTATAGTTGGTGCATGCAACCCCTAAGAGAGGGCATTCCTTATACAGGTGCCCAACTGAGTGACATCTACTACAACAAAATGGGATGCCCTCATAATCTAACATCTTCTTCCAGAACATCCCTTCAAAGAACATGTTGTAGTTGTCATGTAATCCATTTCGAGTGTCCAAGAAAACAAGTATTCGAGCCACAAAATATATGCCCCTCTCAAGAAAGGATTTGTCATGGTCGAGATAGAGGCCAAATTCTTCCCCTATGCTGCGGAGGGCCGTATCATTCCAGAACTGCACAGGAATTCCAGGAAGGCGAATCCAAATTGGAATAGCTCTAGAGTTCTCCTTGTAGGGGTCAAAAAGGGGAGACCATCTTTTAAATAATACCTGATGCATCTCAATATGCCAGTATTTGGTAAGGACCTAGTCCACCATTGCTGGCTGAGAAAAAGAGAGAGCAAACCATCCCCTGTTAATCAGCTGAACTTCCGGAAGCTTCTCCAGTATACCTCCCCAAATATCAACAGTCCAGATCTTGAGCCTTGCCGTGTTATAATTTCTGCCACAGACCTTCCCCACAAGCATTGTAGCAGTTGTCTGTTGCAAGTCTTCCATGCCCCTGTCTCTCCCAATGTTTGAGCTTCGACTATGTCTATTTTTGGCCAGCTTCAATTTTTTTACCCTTCCACTAAGACCGTTCTATTCATCAGATGCTCCGCCAGGTATCCCTAGGCCATCTGAGTCAGATTCCGGTCGGGCTTCGTCTGGATGGGAATCAGATGGTATGTTCTTGAAGCAACCAGATGATGCATTTAGTCCATTCGAATTACCAGAGGAATTAGGTAGATGAGCAGTCATATCGCTGGTGATGCAAAGGTTTGTAAAGGTGAGAGTGTCCACCCTGTTGAGTTTAGATAACTCTGGAGCACAAAAGACCTCGTTGTTTGGTTATATTGACGAATATTCAAAAGTGATCTAGGCCTGATATTCCCAAAGCCTAAGCACCGAAGGCGATAGAATAGTAAATCCTGGTGAGTCCACCTCACGCAGAAATGGTTCCGAGCTACCCGTAGAACACACCCGCAGTGATGGTCTAGGTCGGTGGGATGTCGCGACAGGATCCATGTCCACCATTTCTTCCACCTCAGTAGATGACCTCTGGTCTTAGATGTCCATGCCTTCCAGGAGGTCGGCGGTGTAGTCCAGCTCTTCTTCATACATACCCATGACCCAAGGTAGTAATACCGCCACAGATAAAGGAAGCCCGTAGCTCAAGCAGTGCCGGTGTCTGCCACCAAGCCCAACAGAGTCGTAGAGTTCCTGACAGTAAAGGCACAACTTGGTGACCTCAAAATGATGCGGCCGACTCGTTCAAGGCTTGTGCAGTAGTCGCGACAAAAATGTTAGGGTAAGTGACAGTGGGACTGAAGCCACCATCAGGGAGTAGCACAAGTTGACAATAATCCTAGAATTCCACAAGGCAGAGATAACTGCCCGCCATAGCTCCACCCAAATCACAGAAATTCCCAAAAAACCCGTGACCACTAGCACATAGGTCAGAGCGAAAGGCGGAGAAATGTGGATAGCCAATCGAAGCTGCTTAGTTAACCAATAGTTGCGGGTGTACATAACCTGAAATGAAATATTGATAACAAGAGCCGATGATAGATGTGAAAAGCGCATCGAGCAATGCAATAAACGCTAGCCATGAAACCAAATCAGCACCCCCATCTCGAAAACCCTAAGCTGCCATAGCTAGGGTTTCCCTCCCCGTCCAAACTTCGAATTATTGAAAATTTTGGATGCCCTTAGTATGTTGATTAAGGAGATGATGTTTTGATTTATTATTTATTCTCTATTTATGTGGCATGTAAGGGGTGAATCTGTGTTCGATTAAGCTCTCGCAAAGTGTGATTATAACAAAGTGTTGTAGTGTCTTTTAACTTAGAACCAATTAAACCTCTTTCCGCATATATTTTGTTGGCACCTCGTCAGCCTACAAGCCACGATAGAAAATTTAATTGGTAGAAATTTAAGCAGATAAATATCCAAACACTAGCCTTTTAAGCTTAAGATTACTTTAGTAACTTAACTTATATGATGTTGTAGTCATATCCCTAATAAAGGTGTAGTAATAAGTGATAAGCAAGTGGTATGAAGAAGAAGTTGGTGTCGTCACTTACCTAGATGAAGTATTATTGAGTGGTGAACTCACAATGTCACAGGGTTATAACCTTAACTTATAACATAATTTGTAGCCAAATACGGTCTAGTTTGGTTGTTTCTATATTAGGATTAGTACTACCCAAATGCCATTTATTTCACCGGTAGGGATTTGGAGGCACTATACCAGATGTTCAACCTTGAATATCTATAGATTGACCATTTCAATTATTATTATAAAAGATTGAGGACCAAAGATTCAAGACCGAAGGTCAAGTAACCAATTACTACTACGTGGATGAAGCCTGAGAGTATAGGGAAATTGGGATCCTCTATCATATGTTCTAGTGGTAGATGACCAAATCCCTAACGAGCATCTATTTTCCATATCACTCTTGTCTCCATGGTTTGTTTACAAAGCTAAGTTCCTAGATATTGGCCAATCCCCTCTTCACTTATCTTCGAAGGAGAGAAGTAAGATTGTCATAAAGAATACCTCTTATACTTAGATTGGGGGAAACTTTTCCAAGTTAGGGTTTGATAATGTTATAAGAAGATGTGTAAGGGAATATGAAGTTTATGAAATCCACTCTGTTAGTGTCAGTATTTTCATCCTACCATCAGTGATCAAAAATCCTCTTTTCATATCATTTTAGGGGTCCACCTCAGAAATTTTTATATCATTCCACTAGGTCATGCAAAAAATTAGTCACTGATGGTGGCCCTAGTCCAAAAAAATCACTCTTCCTCAAATTTGATTACTTGATGGCATAGTTTCATACCTTGTTGACTGTACACCATTCATAAAGTCAATATCAGTCACGTCATCTTGAAATTCAGTCCTTCAAGGTCTCATTAAGTCCTATAGGGTTTTTCAAGGTAGCCATTAGGTCATTAGGGTTTCCTAGGTTCAGTAAAACTTCATTTCCACTGCATAAGATCAGCAAGTAAAGGGTGATCCAGTAACATATCTTCAGCATATGAATATGACTTGCAAAGAAAGATTCTTGTTTCAGCATGTAATTTTAGTTCGAAGATGTAATATTTTATTTTTTATTTTTTCACTATGAAATTTTATATCTTTCAAAATGTAATAATTTCACCATCGCAAGATGTTAACTCAGTGTTCCAAATATGCCAAACCACCAAAAAGTCAGATTCAAAGAAGTCATAAAGGTCATCAAAAGATCAAATTTTCAAGGGAAATAATCAAGTACAAAGGTAAAGGTTCAGAGTTTAAAGTGAATAACAAAGGAAGAAAGTGGATCCCAAGGCCTTAATGATCAATTTCATGAAGTATAAATACCACTAAAACAATCCATTCAAACTCATTTGCACATCAAAAGGTCGAATTTGCACTCCTTCAGCCTGAAGAAGTCAATTTGTAGAGTCATAGGTGAATTTTTTTTTTGGCAATGCACTTAGGAAGTTGGCCCTGCGCATAAAAGAGAAGCGTTGCACGTAGGAAATTTTACGTTGCCTTTTTTTTATCTCAGGCGTTGTTATGAAACGAACTCCAAAAATTGAAGAAAAGAGAGATAAATGCATTATAAATAAGCCACTTCGAGGGGGAAAATCCAATACATTACATAAATGAACAATTCTTGGATGACACAAATGACCAAAACCGCCTTCTATATATAGGGGTCTATGGTGTCACAATATAATCCTAGCCGTCCTAACAATAATAATGTAAGGGCATAATAATAACAATATTGGGGTTACAAGGGTACAACAATAACAATAAGGGGATTATACTAACAACAATAAGGGACTATAATACTAATATAGGGACCTAACATGCCCCTCTCCTTCAAAAAAATGTTGTCCTCAATGCTTGAGTAGCTTTGGATGCTTTTGTATAAAATTCTCAGCCTCCCATATAGAATATTCAGTGGGTAAGTTCTTCCATTTGATGAGATACTTTGAAATTGATCGATTTCGTCGCTGTCGAGTTCTTATTTCCATGACTGCTTCAGGTTCCAATTTGATTTTTCCTTCCTCATCAAGTTTGGCAATATTGTTGGAACTGGAAGTTTGTCCCCTATAACCTTCTTTAGACATGAAACATGGAAAACTGGATGCACTTACGAAGAAGTGGGTAGCTCCAATTTTTATGCCACAGTACCAATCTTTTGCAACACCTTGTAAGGACCATATTACTTTGGAGATAATTTATTATCCTTTTTAGCTTGCTTGAGGGACATTTGTTTGTATGGTTGTAGCCGTAAAAATACCTAGTCTCCTACATCAAAACTTCTCGTGTTGCAATGTTGATCTGCCTGTTGTTTCATTCGATTTTGTGCCAAATTTAGGTTATCTTTTAAGAGTTGGAGAACTTCTTGTTGATGCTCGATGTGATCTTTCACTGCTTGAACCTTAGAATTTTCCCTTAAAGAAGACGTGATGGACGGTGGAAAATATCCATAAAGTGCCATAAATGGGGTCATTTTTGATGCAGTACGGAAGGAAGTGTTATACCACTATTCATCGAGAGGTAACCACTCGACCCATTGTGTTTGCTTATCATATACAAAACAACGAAGATATCCTTCCAAACATTTATTCACTATCTCAGTTTGACCATTGGATTGAGGATGATAAGATGAGCTATGAGCTAGTTGAGTACCCAAACAAGAAAATAATTCCGTCCGAAAATTTCCAGAAAAAATGGGATCTCCGTCACTTACAATACTCCTTGGGTTTCCATGTAGCTTTTGAATTGTTTCCATAAATTCCGTAGCAATTGTACTTGATTTAAATGGATGAGAAAATGCACAAAAGTGTGCATACTTGGTAAGTCTATCAATTACCACCATGATGACACTTTTTCCTTCGGACTTAGGTAAACCTGTGATACCATTGAAATCTGCTCCCAACGTTGACTTGGAATGGATAAAGGTTGTAGAAGACCCAGGGTCTTAATTGTCTCAACTTTATTTTGCTGGCAAACCAAACATTCCGTCACAAACTTTTGAATATCATATTTAAGGCCATCCAAAAAAAAAAATTTCTTCAACCAGTGGTAAGTTTTTAAAAATCCAGAGTGTCCTCCTAAAGGAGAAGTGTGCAATTCCAAAAGAATATTTTGTTTTAGTTCGGAATCCTTACAAATATATAAGCGATCTTTGTACAATAAGGAATCATTTTTCCAACTAAATGTATCAGATGTACTAGGATCTTGCTGCAACTTTTGAATGAGTGTCCAAAATTCTTCGTCCTTCTTCCATTCATCCCTTGCTCCGGTTATCCAATCTTGTTGGATAATAGAAATGGCACAAAGAAATGCTTCCACCTTTTCATCCTTTCTTGAGAGTGCATCTGCAACAACATTTAGCTTCCCTTTTTTGTAGATGATTTCAAAGTCATAACCCAACATCTTTGTGACCCATTTTTGCTGCTCTTCTAAAGATAGTCTTTGTTCCAAAAAGTGTTTAAGACTATCATAATCATTTTTTACCTTGAAGTGTCTTCCCATTAGGTAAGGTTGCCATTTCTTTAGTGCATGTAGTATTTCCAACATTTCCTTTGTTGATCAATGATTGTCATTGATGTCAACCCAAGCAGCACCAGGGGCTAACCCAATATTTCATGGGAATTTTGACCCAAAAAATTAATATATTCTAGGTCAATAAGGATTTTTATGGTTTCTACTTGTCGAGATGTTTTCGTTGATATATGGCATGCCATGTAATTCTTCACGGTTTGAGAGATATTATGTTTGAAGTTTGTACCCCCAATTAGTGGGCTAAAACCCCATGGGGTTGTGGCATGGGTCATTGAAAAGTCATAATTAATATTTTTTAAGCTCCTAAAATCCCTCCCACGTTCACTTTTTGAAGCCCCTCTCAACCTAAGCATTTATATAAATTGTGATCCTCATATCCTCCTCATGTAAGGGATTTCATTATTTGAAACAGGTCATCATGGAATTTTCGCTCTAACTGTTTTTATAAGAAGGTTTAGAAGCTGAAATTTTTATGAGGTGAAGCCGAAATCGTGAAGAAGCCTCTATGAAAATTTTAGATCAAGGTGCGCAATATTTTCGAAGATATGATTTGCGGAAGTCAGTGTTTTTGCAGGCTCCTTAAATTCATCTCAAAGAAGTGACCTTGGGAAAATAATCATAACTCTCTCTCTGAATATCGGATTGGAATTACGTAAAAAGTGTCAGATAGTGCACAGTCTTTAGTTTTTTATCTATCAATTTTAGAGACGAATGAAGAAAAAATGACATGTGGCACGCCTTACAAGTTCGATCTACTGAAACAATCCATAATTTGGGCATTGTGAGAGCTTTGGTATAACTCTCTCTTGAAGAATCAAGATTGGGTCAGACCTGTAGCATTGGAAAGAGGACTCAGAGGAGTAATATGGTATCAAAAATCAGATATTGGGGATCTGAAATAACAGAGATACACCAGATTCAATATCGAGCTCCTAGAAGGTAAAGAAAAAGCTAGATCATGTGTTGTCAAGGGATGCAAAGGACCAAAATTTCTAGGGAAGCAAAGCAAAGCAAGGTGAAACAGAGGGTAGCATGACAAGAGCATCAACCAAGGTACATAACAACAACAAGAAGTTCATCACATGAAGTCTTCAAGTGGGCAACACTGCATACAATCATTGTAAAGGTATCATTGTACTAAGTCATTGTAAATACATTATTGTACAAATTGTACTAGTGTCTATCTGCCAAGAGTTTAAGAGGCAGTGTCGGGTGGTCTAGGATCATCATTAGATGGTTGTGTCATATTTTGGGTTATGTTCTAGTGTGTCTTCTTCTTCTACATCATTCTATATCATTGTAAAGTGGACCATTTTCCCTGGTACGGGAGTCCATTCTTATTTTATTCTTCTACAGGGTGGTAGGGTGGTGCTAGGGTGAGTGGCTCACCTGGGTGTCACATCCATTCGGGCCTGATCACCGAAGAACTTTTGTTAGAGCCTCCATCCGTTGGGAGTTGGAGAAGAACATTTTCGAGATTCTAGGGAATTTTGGAGCTTTATTTTCACTGGAGTTGAATATTAAAGAATTATTAGAAAAGCATTAGGTGGTTTTTGTCCCGAAGTGGGTTTCCACCTTAAAAACTATGTGCATTTGTGTTCCTCTTGTTTGCTGCTATCATTTTACAAACACTGATAATAATTGAAGACTAACTAATGCTCTAATTGAAAGGAATACTGATTCACCCCCCCTCTCAGTATTTCCAATAATTGGTATCAGAGCTTGGTTTTTTCAATAGAAGTTTAACAACTGGAAGGAGGTCATGGAGCATACCAAGAATGGTGTACCTTTGTTCAATGAAAATAATTATGCACTCTGGAAAGGAAGAATGGACGTCTATCTCTTGGTGCAAGGTCATGAAGTATGGGACACTATTTAAAATGGATTTACATCAACCACGAATGAACAAGGTAATAAGAATTTGGTAAATGATGTAAAAGAAAAGAATATTATTATTAGTGGACTTATTGAATATGCTTATTATAAGGTGTTGGGTTGTAAAACCGCCAAAAATGTATGGGAAAAGCTTGAGAATATATATGCAGGTGAATCAAATGTCAAAGAAGCAAAGATTCAAATCTATAGAGAAAAATTTGAGCAACTCAGAATGAAAGAAGATTGCAACATTGCTACATACTTCCAATACGTTGATGAAATACCAATACTATGGAAGGATTGGGAGAGCCAGTTGATGAGAAGACTATTATATGAAAGATTATTAGAACGTTACTAGGAAGATTCAACCCAAAGGTATCGGTCTTAGAATACAGTGCAAATATGGACAAACTCATCAAAGAGGAATTACATGGAGTTCTCATAGCATATGAAATGAGACTTGATGAAGAAGAGGGTACTTCGCATCTAGAAACTGTGTTTGTTGCATCTAAGAAAGCCAATAAGGATAAACAACCTTCAATTGAAAAGACATGCACCTGCAAGTGTGAAGAAAAGGGAGATGATGAAGAAGGTCTTTCAGATGAAGAATATGCTTAATTCACGAGAAAACTAAAAATTGGTAAGGGAAAATTCAAAGGTAAACTTCCATTGATATGTTTCGACTATGATGAGGTTGGGCATTTCGTAGCAAAATGTCCAAACAGAAGTGATGGCAACTCAAAAGGAAAGAAAGGCTTTAAGAATTTCAACAAGCAAGGATCCAAAAGGAGCTTTCTCTCTAAAGAAGATAGCTCATCATCCGATGAAGACAATGACAACGAAGAAGAAGCATATGAGAGAGTATTTTTTATGGCCAAGCACAATAAACAAGAGTTATCAAACAATGAAGAAGAAGGATTGACCATAGAAGAATTTTATAAGGAAGAAATCAAGCTTATAAAAGATCTCAAGGCAGAGAATATCCGTTACAATACTCTTGAAGAACAAGTTCAAGGTCTCAAAATTGAAGTTGAAGAACACAAATGCATTGGAGAGTCACTTCAAAATAAGTTGGAAGAAAGCAACCAAGAAAGGGAAGAATTAGAAGCTGAAGTAGTCTCGATGCGTGAGGAAGTGAAGAAAGGAAAAACTATCCAAAACTATGCCAACAACTCAAGGGCATTGGAAGAACTCATCAAAAATCAATGATCTTACAATGACAGAACTGGCATCGGTTACAAAGAAGAAGAAGCAAGACCTTCTATAACATAATACAATGAACCTATGAGATTTTACATGCATGTAGACTTCATTGGAAAACATTCACAAGAACAGCCTTGGAAGACAATTCCTCGACGGAAATTTCCATCCAGATACCAACATATTTTTTATGGCTACTGTTATTCATGTGGAAAATTTGGTCATAAAGCTATGGAATGTTGCATGTACCCTAGGAACAAATACAATTCTAGGAGATCTGTCAAATATGAACCTCCCAGGGCTCAGCAAAACATCAATAGATTTTAACATTTAAGAAATAATATTGAATGTTACAAATGTCAAATCCTGGCATATGAACAAAGATTACAGAAAGAGACTGAAAACTCTCCAAGAACTCAGCTGCATCCACCTAACATGGGGAAGAAGAAGAAGGCCGATAATCAGGTTTCGCTTTCAAGGTCAGCAAAGATGTGGGCAGGTTATGGTTGCTGTTTAACAAGTGTGATGTAATCGGGAGATAGAAATAAATTTGTATCTCTCCGAAAGTGAATAAGGATGGAACTACGTCCTTGGAAATGGGAAGCATCTTCAAATGTTATAGATCGTACGGTTATCATTCTCGAAAGAAGGAAGCGCTTCTAGCCAAGAATGTTCTATTGGTTGGAAAACACAATCCACAATTTTCTAATCACACAAACAGATCAAGGACACAATAACATATTCAACTCCTGTCAAAGAAATTAGGAAAGGCATGTATGGTGAAATTGTGGCTACAACAAGTCGAGCTCCAAGCGACATATATGTTCTGGATGAAGCAACTAAAGCATGTCTAATAGCTAAAGAGGATGATATAATATTTTGTAGCAATGATGATGGACTAAGTAAGAAGTTTTCTACAAAGGTGCAAAGTGATTTTGAGATGTCTTTACTTGGTGAGCTCACATACTTCTTAGGGCTTCAAATATCTCAGCAAGAGAAAGGAATATTTATATGTCAATCCAAGTACATCAAGGAAATGCTCAAGAAATTTAAAATGGAAGATTGCAAACCCATCCTTACTCCAATGGTAACAGGTTGCAAATTGAGCATAGATGACTCATCTAAGGATGTGGATCAAAGTTTGTACAGATCTGTGATTGGTAGTCTTCTATATGTAACAGATTCCCGGCCAGATGTTATGCAAGCAGTTGGAAAAGTAACAAGATTCCAAGCAGCACCAAAAGAATCACATATTAATGCCATCAAAATAATTCTTCGATATCTAAAGGGAACAATAGAATATGGCTTGTGTTATCCCAAGGGTAACATTCTCATTATTCATTCCTTTACAGATGCAGATTGGGAAAGAAGTGTTGATGATCATGAGAGTACTCGTGAAGCATTGGAATATCTTCGCCAGAAGCTTGGGATTCTCCCAAGTTCTCATTAGATTTTCCTTATTCAGAATATAAAGGGGGAGTGGAAGTGTGTACAGGTCCACAGGATGATTGTGTTTCAGGGGGAGTTACCCTTTTCCATTGATGTCAAAGGGGGAGAGAATGTTGTAGGAAGAGGTGTCATGATCGCAGGGGGAGTACTTGTGTTTCCATCAATGCCAAAGGGGGAGATTGTTGATCAACGGTTGTCATTGATGTAAACCCAAGCAGCACCATGGGCTAACCCAATATTTCATAGGAATTTTGACTTACCAAATTAATATATTCTAGGTAAATAAGGATTTTTATGGTTTCTACTTGTCGAGATGTTTCCGTTGATATATGGCATGCCATGTAATTTTTCACGGTTGAGAGATATTCTGTTTGAAGTTTGTACCCCCAGTTAGTGGGCTAAAATCCCATGGGGTTGTGGCATGGGTCATTGAAAAGTAATAATTAATATTTTTTAATCTCCTAAAATCCTTCCCAAATTCACTTTTTGAATCCCCTCTCAACCTAAGCATTTATATAAATTGTGATCCTCATATCGTCCTCATGCAAGGGATTTCGTTATCTGAAACGAGTCAGCGTGGGATTTTCACTCTAAATTTTTTCTATGAAGGTTTAGAAGCTGAAATTTTTATGAGGTGAAGCCAAAATCCTAAGGAAGCTGTCGTGAACATTTCAGATCAAGGTGCACAATATTTTCGAAGATATGGTCTGTGGAAGTCAATGTTTTTGCAGGCTCCTGAAATTCAACTCAAAGAAGTGACCTTGGGAAAATCATCATAAATATATCTCTGAATATCGGATTGGAATTCTGTAAAAAGTGGTAGATAGCGCACAGTCTGTAATTTTCTCTCTATCAATTCTAGAGCTGAATGAAGAAACAATGACACATGGCATGCCGTACAATTTCCCTCTACTGAAACAATCCATAATTAGGGAATTGTGAGAGATTGGGTATAGCTCTCTCTTGAAGAATCCAAATTGGGTCAGATCTATGGCATTGGAAAGAAGAATCTAAGGAATACTATAGTCAAAAATTAGATATTGGGGATCTAAAATAACAGAGACACACCATATTCAATATCGAGTTCCTAGAAGGTAAAGAAAAATTTAGATCATGTGTTGTCGAGGGCTGCAAAGGACCAGACTTTCTAGGGAAGCAAAGCAAAGAAAGGTGCAACAGAGGGTAGCATGAAAAGAGAAAAAACCAAGGTACATAACAACAACAAGAAGTTCATCACATGCAGTCTTCAAGTGGGCATTACTGCATACAATCATTATAAAGGTATCATTGTACTAAGTCATTGTAAATACATGATTGTACAAGTTGTACTAGTGTCTATCTACCAAGATTTGAAGAGGTAGTGTCGGGTGGTCTAGGATCATCATTAGGTGGTTGTGTCACAGTTGGGGTTATGTTCTAGTGTGTCTTCTTCTTCTACATCATTCTATATCATTGTAAAGTGGACCATTTTCCCTGGTACGGGAGTCCATTCTTCTTTTATTCTTCTACAGGGTGGTAGGGTGGTGCTAGGGTGAGTTGTAGCTCATTGGGTGTTGGGACATCCATTCAGTTGACTACTGAAGAATCTTGGGCGTTAGAGCGTCCATTCAGTGGGAGCTGAAGAAGAATGCTTTTCTAGATTCTAGGAAGTTGGAGCTTTATTTTCAATTGGAGTTGAATATTAAAGAATTATTATAAAAGCATTAGGTGGTTTTTGTCCTGAAGTGGGTTTCCACCTCAAAAATTGTGTGCATTTGTGTTCCTATTGTTTGCTACTATCATTGTACAAACACTGATAATAATTAAAGATTTACTAATGCTCTAATTGAAAGGAATACTGATTCACCCCCCCTCTCAGTATTTCCAACATCCTTCTCCTAAATAGCTTTATGAAAATACTTTCCTTTGACTGGATGACTTTAAAAAGAAATGGGTCTTCCTTCTTGCATTAAAACAACACCAATTCCATTTCCTGAGGCATCACATTCCATAATAAAGGTTTTTATGAAGTCTTGCGTAGCTAAGACTGGTGCTAGGCACATTTCCTCTTTAATATGTTCAAAGGCCTTAGTTGCTTCAAGAGTCCATGAAAATGCATCTTTATTCAATAATGTTGTTAGAGGTGCCGCTATTCTCCCATAATTCTTAACAAACTTGTGATAATACCCTGTTAACCTTAGAAATCCTCACAACCGATTTATGGTTGTGGGGAATTTCCATTCCTTGATGGCTTTAATTTTGTTAGGTTCTACCTTAATACCCTCGTGAGATACAATATGACCCAGATATTCCACCTCTTGTACTCCAAAGAAACATTTGGATGTTTTTGCATATAGTTGTTTCTCCTCCAATAGTTTGAGCACCCTGTCAACATGTTGAACATGGAATTCATCAAACCTTGAAATGTAAAAGGTGCATTGGTAAGGCCAAAAGGTATGAACAAAAATTCATAATGACCCTCATGAGTTCGAATTGTTGTTTTCAGAATATCTTTAGTATTCATTCTAATTTGATGATATCCTGAATGAATATCCAACTTGGTAAAATAAATTGCTCCATTTAATTCATCCAATAATTCATGAATCATAGGAATGGGAAATTTATCTTTAATAGTGAGCTTATTGAGCTCCCTATAATCCGGACACATGTGCCATGATCCATCCGTATTTTTCACCAATACTAGTGGAGCAGAGAAAGAACCTTGACTAGGTTTAATTATACCGGCCTCTAACATTGTTGCAATCATACGTTTAATTTTGCTCTTTTGTACATAAGGATATCTATAAGGCCTGATGTTTGGAGGAATAATTCCTGGAACTAAATGAATAGCATGATCATGATCATGAATAGGTGGGAGTCCTTTGGGAGTTTCAAACACCTTGGAATGATTATCCAAGAGTTTTTGCAGATCTGGAGAAATAGAAGATTTTGATGTTGGAACTTCTAGTGAGCATGATTGTGCAATTATGCCTCGTTGTTCGTTCTTCAGAAACTTTTCCATGACATTTGAGCTTATTATCTTTATTGGCTTCCCTGTGATACCCCGTAATTCGACTTCCTTTCCTTCCAAAAAAAATTTCAAGAAAAGTTCTTGAAAATTAAAAGCTACCTTCCCCAAAGATTGTAACCATTGTACTCCTAGTACAACATCAACACCTCCCAATGGATTGGAAAGAATTAGAATATTCAATACATATTCCCCCATGGTTAGCTTGATATTATGGCATTTTATAGAGAAATTTATAGTCCCTTAATTTTCAACCATCACTTGACATTCTGGTGCTGGGTATAGGAAGAAATTAAATTCCTTGGCTACCTTACAATGAATAAAATTATGGGTACTACCCGAATTAATCAACAGTATTACATTTTTCTTCTTGATATTTCCTTATATATTGAGAGTTTGAGGAGTGGTAATTCCTGCCAATGCATTACACGATATGGTGGGACTCATTTCTTCTTCTTCTAGGGTTGGTTCTAGGTGTATATCCTCTTCTTTTGAAGTTTGTTGTTCATTTTCTTCCTCCTCTTCACAATCTGTGTAAAATAATTTCTTCTCAGCACACTTATGACCTTTACTGTATTTCCTATCACAATTCTAGCAAAGCCCTTTTGCTCTTTTTTCTTCCAATTATTGTGGTGTCAACCTTGTAGGTTGTGGAAGTCTAAGAGTACCAACACTTCCACCTTTATAGATGTGAGTGGTAGGCTTCCTTGTCGCCATAATTTTATATTCAATTTTTGTTGTCAACCTGAAAGCCTTCTCCAATGATTCAGGTTCCCAAACGTGAACCTCATGTTGGATGTTATCCTTTAATGTCCCCATGAAGACATCAATCCTGTGTTCCTATGGAATATCAGTTACCCTTATATTCAATTTTTGGAAGTCCTCAATGTGCTCCACCACTAAACCCTTTTGTTTGAGATTTACCAATTAGCTAAAGAAGGTGTTGCTCTTTGTATCCTCATAATGTGCTATCATTTCCTCAGTAAAAATTGACCAAGTGACAATTTTTTTACGGGAGAAAAGCGATCGATACCATTCAAATGTATTTTGTTCTAGATGTAAAGTTGAAATGCGTCCGTTTTGTGTGCTTTACACATTACTGAGATCAAAATATTGCTCCATCTGTAGTATCCATGTTATGGGATCCTTGTAATCAAACTTCCTCATATCCATATTTGGATTGTGGTGGTTCTTCCATCCAACATTAGAGTTTATGAAATCACGATTAACATTTATTTTGTTCTCATTATGAGTTTCCTCTACTATCTTTTCGCCATTAGGAATCATTTCTTGTATCAACTTTGCCAAACCTTCGATGTCTACTTTTAGGTCATTCTTCATGTTTTCCATGTTGTCTTTCATTTTTCATCGATCTTAGCTTCGAGGTCATCCATCTTATCTTCCATGCCAACTTCCATGCCATCCATCTTAGCTTCCAAACTATCCATCTTAGCTTCCACACTTTTCTTCAAACTATCCATCTTAGTTTCTACGCCTTTCTTTAAAACTTCCATTTTATTTTTTGTTTCTCTTTGCGATAACGAAATTTGGTGCACTTTCTCTTGTAATTTTGATATCTCATGTTGCATTTCTTCGTCTTCATGAGTCATATTAGAGGATTTTGAAGGATTAATGGGTGTTGAATTCTTTTTAGGGGGAATTTTAGAACCCAATACTGATATCTATTCTTTAATATGCCCTTGGAATAAATTCAAACTAATTTTTCAAACAAGACTTATGTAACTTGAAAAAAATATAGACCTTTTTCTTGCTTTTGAGGAGATCGATATTTAAACTGAATTATCTCTATGATTTCTGATCTTCAATATTTGAAATTCGGTCCAGTATTAGCCCCCTGAATATTCTTTCGAATGCCATAGATTTGGCCTGATTTGGATTCTTCAAGGAAAAGTTATGCCCAATCTCCCACAATGACCTAATTATAAACTGTTTGAGTGGAGCGAACTTGTATGGAATTTCACGTGTCATTGTTTCCTCCTTCTGCTCTGAAATTGATACATAGAAAACTACAGTCTGTGTACTTACAACCACTTTTTACAGAATTCCAATCCAATGCTCAAGGTGAGAGTTATGACGATTTTCCCAAGGTCACCTCTTTAAGATGAATCTAGGGGCCCTGACTTCGACAGATCCTATCTCCGAAAATATTGCGAAAGAAGATCTAAAATTTTTATATGAGGTTCCTCAAGATTTCGGCTTGGCTCTCTAAGAATTTTAGCTTCTAAACCTTCGTAGAAAAAACGTTATAGTGAAAATTCCACGATGATCTATTTAGGTGAAATTAGGGAGCCTGAAAAAAGCCCTAACTTACATAGATCATATCTCTGAAAATATTGCAAACCAAGATTTGAAATTTTCCACGACGTTTCTTAGGATTTCGACTTCGCTATTTAAAAATTTCAGCTTCTGAAACTTCGTAGAATTTTTTTTATAGCTAAAATGCCACGATGACCTGTTTGGAGCAGTGAAACACTAGAATCCAAAGTTCTGATTCCAAATGTTATGAAACCAACTCCAAAAATAGAAGAAAAGAGAGAACAACGCCTTATAAATAAGCCACTTAGAGGGGGAAACCTCCAATACATTACATAAATGAACAATTCTTGGATGATACAAATCACCAAAACCTCCTTCTATATATAGGGGTCCATGGGGTCACAATATAATCCTAGCCGACCTAACAATAATAATGTAAGGGCACAATAATAACAATATTGGGGTTATAAGGGTACAAAAATAACAATAAGGGGGTTATACTAACAACAATAATGGACTATAATACTAATATAGGGACCTAAATGGTGCTGCGCTCCTGGGCAAGGTGCTGCACCTTTTCCCAGTGCGCTACACTTATGCCCAACAAGCTCTAGAAGCATCAAAACGCCCTCAAACCTTCTCAAAATTCCAGAAAAATCTGATTTCCTCCTTTATCAAGTAAGTAAAACAAAATCTTTGCCTTCTTGCTTTCATAAGTGTCATTTCTATGGTGGTTTTCTTCATAAGAAAAATTAACTAAGTGTCTAGTGGAAAACCCTAGTTTCACTCCCTCACTATTAATTTGCTGCCCATAAACCCTAAAATACCTTCCTACATCACTATTCAATCCATCCCTACCCCTACACTACTCTTTCCTAATCCCTAAACCCCTTCCCCATAAAACCCTAAGTCCCATGCCACTAAAATTCCTAAGCAACCACTACCCCAAACCTGTAATCCAATTATCATTTTCAAATCCCTAAGTATCTTGACCCCCTATCACCCCCCAATGTTCCCTAACCCCTTCCCTCATCTCCCTAAATTTTCCTACCCTAATCCCTACTCCCTAGACCTATTCTCATCACCAATTATAGTTTTATGCTTTTAGTATGTTGACTACCTTGAGTTTTGTAACATGATTGAAAGGGTAGAGAATCACCTTGTTTTGAGTATACTCTTCAGTGTAAACCTCAAAGACAATCAAGTGACCATAGCAAGTGTGAATTTCACAGTATCTACATCCATAATTTCTACTGCCACAGGGATTCCAAACATGGGCGAGAGGTGGTTCAAATCCAAAGATTTGGAGGATCAGTACTATGAGCCATTCATAAAGCCAATCTACAAAAATGAGAGGAAGAGGGTCTTTCCTTTCGACTATCTTCTTAATAGGTATGCCCCCATGATGAAGATCATCATGAAGTATTTCTCTTGTGAAGGGAGGTTCTATAGACTTTACACTTATCACATAGGAATTCTCATGCACTTCAAAAGAGTTAAATTGCTCAATATCCCATACTTTTAATTCAAGAGCATAGAAAAAATGGCATACATTGTGCAAAAGAGAGAGTTTGACAAGCAGATGAATAGTCTTTTCCATCATTCCTTGATCAAAATAATTGTCCTTCATCGGCTTAACCAGTTGAACATTTCATGGGACACATTGATAGCAAATGAAATCTTCACTGCACCACAAGTTCCACATGCTGAAGATGTGCCTTCTTCATCTCACCCTACTACATATATGCCTCCATCTTAGCCCATAGTGCCTACCATTTCATCACCTTATTCCATTTCACATACTCCATCACCATCACAACCATCATCACCATTTCATGAACAACATGAGTCATTTAGCAGAATTGAGGTCAGTAAGCCTAAAGAGGTTGAAATGAGTACAATGGAAAAGACATATCAGAGAGGGAATAGGCAGGTTTTTTCCCCACATATTGTGGGAGGGGCCCTGCCTTCTTCACCAACAAAGTAGGTATAGAAGGGAAAATAAAAGATGGCAGAGGAAGATGTACATGAGCTAGCCATTCATGACGAGGATGACGTTCATGAAACATAGACTGATTTTGACCTTGTTGATTTAGATGATAAGCATGATGATGAGGCCTCCAAAACGATTATCAAGCGGAAGGATGCCCAAATCAATGAGCTTTAGACCAACTTAGAGAGATCTAAGTTTGTCATTGCATACTATGAGCAGAAAAATGAACAACTCAAGACCAAGCAGGCCATTATGGAGATTCAGGTTCTTAAGGCAAAGATAGAAGAAAACAAGGAAAAGACATTACTTAATGATGCCTATGAAAGGTATGGTGAAAAAAATTAGGTAGAAGAACAAGTTCCAAGAATAATACCTAGGACTAGAGGGTTGAAAAGAGCTCTAGAACTAGAGAGGCAAAAGGACGCTGAGCTTGCAAATGAGCTTACATTGAATGAACATTTTGCCATTATTTTCAATGAGAACCAAGAGCAATGAATTGATAGGGCCAACCAAAATCTTGAGAATCTCCTAGATAAGATAAGCAAGGACAATGACATATTAAGAAATAGGGCCAAGCACTACTTCAAGAAAAACTAAATTGCACGCTCAAAGCTACAAAAGGCCAAATCAAGACTTGAAATCCTAACCAAGAAAAATTAAGGGGAAAAGCTTGATATTCTTGTCGAGGAATCTCTCAAAGCCTAGTACACCTCATCATCATTCCACAAATTTTTTTTTGAAGAAATTTGGGCAAATTTTGAAATTTTGGGAAATTTTGTGTTTTTGGCAATTTGACACAGTCAAACTGGCATAGGGCGCTGCGATTTTCCTAGGGACATACAATGAAGAAAATGAAACAATAATTGGATTCATAAGGCCAATTAATATTATAAAAAACACTTTAAAAAACTTTTTCTGGTCAAAGAGGCAGTCAAAAGGTCAAAAAACACTCAAAAAATGACTGTTCTGCCCTGTTTTGGAGGTTGGCGCTATGCTTTTGACTAGTCTTGGAAGAATGAGGTTTTGGAGGTTCAAACCTTGACCATTTTTGAAAATGGGAACAGATATGGAAACTAGACAGGACATGCTTTCCAGTGAGCTATCTTGAGCTCAATTTGTACACTTGGAAACCTCTCAAAAGTGAAGCCTAATATGGCATTGCACTTAGAAAAATGACACTGCGCATAGGACACATTTTCTCAGTTTGCTAGTATTTTTAAATTTTCTCAAATTTTTCTAGTTTGACCATGGTAAATGAGATTTTTACCAATGTAAATCATGAATGTAAAAGTAATTATTATGTGGTTTACTTACCTAGGGGTAAATACATTAGGTGAAAAGTTTGATGACATGTAATGAATCAGTTTGCAAAAAGTGAGGGATGAGTTAGTTTGACCTCCCTACACTCTAGGTATTCAACTCAGTTTTTGGTGGAACACCTCCTCAAATTGGGAAATTTACCCCTTATTTTGGGAAAGGTTTTTTGAGGTCTATATCATGTACGTTTTGACTCATTTCACAGGTTGGATATCGATGCATTGATCAGAGACTCTAGTGTAATTAGTATTTGGCAGGAAATTAATGAAAAGATTGCAACTATTTCTTTGGGATATCTATGGTATGGAAATTTAGCATTTTTTTTCTTGTGTCTCATTATGTATGAATTTTTTGTTTCATGATCCATTTAATTTATATGATATGCTGGTTTTCAAGTTGATAAACATAATACATCTCTCATGCTTTGTTTTGGGAAAATCTTCATAGTTTGTTCATCTTCTCCAGTTTAGAAAGAATTCATGCATAGCCTTGCTATTTCTAGCTCCTCATCAATTTGATCCATCTCAACCTGAAATCATAAGGTGTTAGGTTTTCTACCTACCTTTCCCCATTGAATCTCTACAACCTTAATCTTATTTGCCCTGACCTAACCTCTTTGATCTAATTCAGCCATCCAACAAACCAATTCAAACAAACCCTTATAATCATACCTAGCCTAAAACCCTAATTCATCCAACCCTCTTGTCTGTGACTTTGTGGAGAGAGCCCTCTCCGGTTTGGTAGGGCTAGCTACCAAGCTAAAATATTGGCCTGTGGTTACCTATGTTTGGACTGTTTCTCAACCTTAAATATCTGGCGGAGTGATAACGTACTGGCGCCATTGCCGGTGAACGAAAGATTTATTTTCCTTGGGTGTACAACAAGAAACATTGGAATTTGATCCTTTGGATGATAGGGTTAAGTTTCAGAAAGGATAATTCAATAATTGTAGTTCTAATATTGTAGAGCTAGCTTCGAGAAGATATACTAGAGAAAATCCCAATCCTGATCCAACTGATCCATTAGATGATCCAGAGAAGATTTTTCGGAGGCATACATATAAAACTACAAACATTCAGTCAGGACGAGTTCCATTGGCAAGATCTACTTCACTACCTGCTAAAATAATATCTCTTGAAGATATACAATATGATCTGAAATTTGAATTGTCATTGTTTAAATCTAAGTCTGAAACCTATTTATTCGATATAGTCTTCGATCCTTTAAGATTATCTGAGGTCAATTCATTATTTGAATTAGATCTTAGTCCTTTGAAAGATTGGTTCTTTGAAGAGATTAAACCTGAATGAAACCTTAAGATCAAAGACTAGATTCAATTCTACCATCAAGAATCAATACCTGTCTCGACTCAACCTCAACCTCAATTAATTGTAGTTTTCATCTACACCTTCGACCTCATCGTTTATACCTACTACTTCAGTACCTACAACTATTTTTCCACTACCTATTCAACCAATCCCTCCTGTTGTCAATCCAACACTTCATTCAGCAGGATTCATGGCAAGATTTTCCCTACTTATCTTGACTGCCCAATTGAATGATTTACCTCAGGGTTATGGACAAAGACTTCCCTTGTTTGATGAAAACTCTACCATATTTTCAAGACAACACATTGTTAAGGTCACTGACTTCATAGATTTGGAAGAAATTGATGCCGACAATGCCAAAATGAGGATTATATCCCAGAGATTTTCTGGAGATGTCAAAGTTTGGTTCATGTCCTTAACTGCTAATTCCATTGCCACCCCAGACCAGTTGATTGATGCATTTATAGACCAGTGGGAGGTAAAGAAAAATCATTTACAATTTCTTTTTGAGTATGAGACCATAAAGAGAAATCCCAATGAATCAGTCCAATATTTTAATACTTTCTTCAATATAACTTATAATGAAATTCTCATTGAGATCAAGTCTCCTCTAGGCTTAGCTCTCATATGTTTTCCAGATGCATTTGATCTCGACATGGCCTACCAACTAAGGGAAAGAAATCGAGCTACATGAGAAGATATGAAAAAGAACATGGTCAATGTTGAAGCAAATATTGTTAGGTCCCTATATTACTAGTATAGTCCCTTATTATTGTTAGTGTAACCCCCTTATTATTATTATTGTACCTTTGTAACCCCCATTTTGTTATTAGATTAGCCTTGCATCCACACAGCCAGTTTCCGCTAGATTACATCGTGGCCCACCAGGATTACATTGTGGCCCACCAGGACTACATTATGGCCCCATGGACTCCTATATATAGAAAGGAGGTTTTGTAATTTGTATCATCCAAGAATTGTTCATTCATGTAATGTATTGGAGGTTGCCCCCTCGAAGTGGCTTATTTCTAAGGCGTTGATATCTCTTTTCTTCTCTTTTTGGAGTTGGTTACACAACATTTGGTATCAGAGGCTTTGGATTCTAGGGTTTCGCTGCTCCAAACAGGTCATCGTGGAATTTTCGCTATAAATTTTTTTCTACGAAGTTTCAGAAGCTGAAATTTTTAGGGTGCGAAGCTGAAATCCTGAGGAATATAGTCTAAAAATTTCCAGAGTTCTTCCAATATTTTCGGGACATCATCCGTGGGAAGTTAGGTCTTTTTTCAAGCTCCTAAACAAAGTCATCGGGACATTTTCGTTTATAAATTTTGACTACTGTTCAAAATCTGAATGGCATGGTGCGAAACCGAAATCGAGAAATTTTCTAAAAATTTCGCAGCTTGGTTCAGCCATTTTTGGAGACATGATCTGGCAGTGTTTTTCTGTGCCTCGACCTCACTTCCCAAGAGGTGATCGGGGAAAAGTTCAATAAACTCTCTCTGGGAAGTGGACTTGAGTGCCGAAAGTGGTCGCAAGTACATGGACTTTGTTTCTTGGCTATCAATTTGAAATATTGGCATGATGAAGAAAGACACATGGCAAGTCCTACAAGTTTTCTCTACTGAACCAGTCCAGAATTAGGTCATTGTGGGAGATTGGACACAACTTTGTCTTGGGGAATCCAAATTAGATCAGACCTGTGGAATTTGAAAGAATATTTAGAGGGCTACTATAGGGCGGAATTGCAGATATTGAAGATTTTCAATTACAGAGATAATTCAATTTCAATATCGAGCTCCTCAAAGCAAGTAAAAGGTGTGTATTTTTTTTCCGAATTGCATAAGTCTTGTTTAAAGAATCAAGTTGAATTGATTCCAAGGGAATATCGTAGAATAGGTATCAATATTGGATTCTAAAACGGCGCCTAAAAATAATTCAACACCCATTAAGCCTTCAGAAGGCTCTACCATGACTCATGAAGATGAAGAATTGCAACATGATCTATCAAAATTACAAGAGCAAGTGCAACAAATTCACTCCCTGGAGAAAACAAAAATGAAATGGAAGTTTTGAAGAAAGGCATGGAAGTGAAGATGGACGGTTTGAAGAAAGGCATGGAAGCTAAGATGGATGGCGTGGAAGTAAAGATGGATGGTTTGAAGAAAGGTGTGGAAGCTAAGATGGATGGCATGGAAGCTACAATGGATGACATGAAAGACAACATGGAAAGCATGAAGAAGGATCTCAAAGAAGACATCGAAGGTTTGAAAAAGTTGATACAAGAAAGGTTTCCTAATGGTGAAAATATAGCAGAAGAACCTCATGATGAGAACAAAATAAATGTTAATCATGATTTCATAAAATCTAATGTTGGCGGGAAGAACCACCATATTCCAAAAATGGATATGAGGAAGTTTGATGGAAAGGATCATGTAACATGGATACTACAGATGGAGCAATATTTTGTGACTTCCATAACGCAAAATTGGCTACTAAAAGGCACGCATTGCAACTTTACATTTAGAACAAAATACATTTGTATGGTATTGATGGCTTTACTCCCGTAAATAAATTGTCAGTTGGTCAATTTTTATGGAGGAATTGATAGCACATTATGAGGATACAAAGAGCAACACTTTCTTTAGCCAATTGATAAATCTCAAACAAAAGTGTTTAGTGGGGGAGCACATTGAGGACTTCCAAAAAATGAATATAAGGGTAACTGATATTCCAGAGGAACACAGGATTGATCTCTAGTACTTTCAGTGACATTCAACATGAAGTTCGGCGTTCGGGAACTCCTATCTATTGAAGAAGGCATTCAAAGTTGGAAAGAAAGTTGAATGTAAAATGATGGAAACAAGGAAGCTCACTTATCACCAAACTGAAGAAGGAAGTGCACACGCTTAGATTTCCACAACCTACAAGGTTGAGACCACACAACTGGAAGAAAAGATAAAAGGCTACAGAAAGTGACATAAACACACCTTAAAGGCTTCAATATTGTAGAAGAAGAAGAAAATGAACAAGAAGATGATATACACCAGGAACCACCCCTAGAAGAGGAAGAAATGAATCCGACCATATCGTGTAATGCACTGGCAGGAATTACCACTCCTCAAACTCTCAAGATAGAAGGACATATAAAGAAGAAAAGGGTAATAGTGTTGATTGATTCAGGTAGCACCCATAATTTATTCATTATAAGGTAGCCAAGGAATTAAATTGTTTCCTATACCCAGCACCAGAATGTCAAGTGATGGTTGCAAATGGAGGAACTATAAATTGCTCGGGAAAATGCCATAATATCAAGCTAACCATGGGGGAATATGTGTTGACAAGTCCAATGCTTTCCATTCCCATGGGAGGTGCTGATGTTGTACTAGGAGTACAATGGTTACAATCTTTGGGGACGGTAGCTTTTAATTTTCAAGAACTTTTCTTGAAATTTTTTTCAGAAGGAAAGGAAGTCGAATTACGGGGTATTGCAGGGAAGCTAGGAAAGATAATAAGCTCTAATGCCATGACAAAGCTTCTAAGGAAAGAACAACGAGGAATAATTGCACAATTATGCTCACTAGAAGTTCCAACATCAAAATCATCTATTTCTGCAGATCTCCAACAAGTCTTGGACAATCATTCCAAGGTGTTTGAAACTCCCAAAGGACTCCCACCTATTCGTGATCATGATCATGCTATTCATTTGATTCCAGGAAGTGTTCCTCCAAACATCCGGCCTTATAGATATCCTTACTTCCAAAAGATCGAAATTGAACGTATGATTGCAGAAATGTTAGAGGCGGGTATAATTCAACCCAGTCAAAGTTCTTTCTCTGCTCCTGTAGTATTGGTACACAAGAAGGATGGATCATGGCGAATGTGTCCGGATTATAGGGAGCTCAATAAGCTCACCATTAAAGATAAATTTCCCATTCCTGTGATTGATGAATTATTGGATGAATTACATGGAGCAATTATTTTACCAAGTTGGATCTTCGTTCAGGATATCATCAAATTAGAATGAAGACTGAAGATATTCCAAAAACAACATTTCGAACTCATGAGGGTCATCATGAATTTTTGGTCATGCCTTTTGGCCTTACCAATGCACCTTCTACATTTCAAGGGTTGATGAATTCCATTTTCAAACCCTTCCTTAGAAAATTTGTGCTAGTATATTTTGATGATATACTAATCTACAGCAGGTCTTGGAAGGATCATGTTGAACATGTTGACAGGGTGCTCAAACTATTGCAGGAGAAACAATTATATGCAAAACATCCAAATGTTTCTTTGGAGTACAAGAGGTGGAATATCTGGGTCATATTATATCTCACGAGGGTGTTAAAGTAGACCCTAACAAAATTAAAGCCATTAAGGAATGGAAAGTCCTTAAGACAATAAAGCAGTTGCGAGGATTTCTCGAGTTAACAGGCTATTATCGCAAGTTTGTTAAGAATTATGGGAGAATAGCAGCACCTCTAACAACATTATTGAAGAAAGATGCATTTTCATGGACTCCTGAAGCAACTAAGGCCTTTGGACATCTTAAAGAGGCAATGTGCCTAGCACCGGTCTTAGCTATGCTAGACTTCACAAAAAATTTTATTGTGGAATGTGATGCCTCAGGAAATGGAATTAGTGCGGTTTTAATGCAGGAAGGAAGACCCATTGCTTTTGAAAGTCGTCCAATCAAAGGAAAGTATTTACAGAAACCTATTTATGAGAAGGAAATGTTAGCAATACCGCATGCACTAAAGAAATGGAGAACTTACCTAATGGGAAGACACATCAAGGTAAAAACTGATCATGATAGTCTTAAACACTTTTTGGAACAAAGACTATCTTCAGAAGAGCAACAAAAATGGGTCACAAAGATGTTGGGTTATGACTTTGAAATAATCTACAAAAAAGGAAAGTTTAATGTTGTTGCAGATGCACTCTCAAGAAAGAATGAGGAGGTGGAAGCATTTCTTTGTGCCATTTCTATTATCCAACCAGATTGGATAACTGAAGCAAGAGATGAATGGAAGAAGGACAAAGATGTATGGACACTCATTCAAAAGTTGCAGCAAGATCCTAGTACATCCGATACATTTAGTTGGAAAAATGATTCCTTATGGTACAAAGATCGCTTATATCTTTGTAAGAATTCCCAACTAAAACAAAAGATTCTTCTGCAATTGCACACTTCTCCTTTAGGAGGACACTCAGGATTTTTAAAAACTTACCACAGGGTGAAGAAAGAATTTTTTTGGGATGGCCTTAAATCCGATATTCAAAAGTTTGTGGCGGAATGTTTGGTTTGCCAGCAGAATAAAGTGGAAACAATTAAGACCCTGGGACTTCTACAACCTTTATCCATTCCAAGTCAACGTTGGGAGGAGATTTCAATGGATTTTATCACAGGTTTACCGAAGTCCGAAGGCAAGAATGTAATCATGGTGGTAGTTGATAGACTTACCAAGTATGCACACTTTTGTGCATTATCTCATCCATTTAAAGCAAGTACAGTTGCTACTACATTTGTGGACAGAATTCAAAAGCTACATAGAAGCCCAAGGGTTATTGTGAGCGATAGAGATCCCATTTTTACGGGAAATTTTTGGACGGAGTTATTTTCTTGTTTGGGTACTCAATTAGCTCATAGCTCATCTTATCATCCTCAATCTGATGGTCAAATAGAGATAGTAAATAAATGTTTGGAAGGATATCTTCGTTGTTTTGTATCTGATAAACAAACACAATGGGTCAAGTGGTTACCTCTCGCTGAATGGTGGTATAACACTTCCTTCCATACTGCAGCAAAAATGACCCCATTTATGGCACTTTATGGATATCATCCACCATCCATCACATCATATTTAAGGGAGAATTCGAAGGTTCAAGCAGTGGAAGATCACATCGAGCATCAGCAAGAAGTTCTCCAACTCTTAAAGGATAACCTGAATTTGGCACAAAATCGAATGAAACAACAGCAGATCAACATCGCAGCGAGAGAAGTTTTGATGTAGGAGATTGGGTATTTTTACGGCTACAACCATATAAACAAATGTCCCTCAAGCAAGCTAAGAAGGATAATAAATTATCGCCAAAGTACTATGGTCCCTACAAGGTGTTGCAAAAGATTGGTACTATGGCATACAAATTGGAGCTTCCTGCTTCTTCACGAGTACATCCAGTTTTCCATGTTTCATGCTTAAAGAAGGTTATAGGTGAAAATATTCCAGTTCAAACAATATTGCCAGAACTTGATGAGGAAGGAAAAATCATATTGGAACCGGAAGTGGTCACGGAAACAAGAACTCGACAACTACGGAATCGATCAATTTCAGAATATCTCATCAAGTGGAAGAACTTACCCACTGAAGATTCTACATGGGAGGATGAGAATTTTATACAGAAGCACCCGTAGCTACTCAAGCGTTGAGGACAACACTTTTTTGAAGGAGAGGGGCATGTTAGGTCCCTATATTACTAGTATAGTCCCTTATTGTTGTTAGTGTAACCCCCTTATTGTTATTATTGTACCCTTGTAACCCCCATTTTGTTATTATTGTGCCCTTAAATTATTATTGTTAGGTCGGCTAGGATTACATCGTGGCCCACTAGGATTACATTATGGCCCCATGGACTCCTATATATAGAAAGGAGGTTTTGTAAATTGTATCATCCAAGAATTGTTCATTTATGTAATGTATTGGAGGTTGCCCCCTCGAAGTGGCTTATTTCTAAGGCGTTGATATCTTTTTTCTTCTATTTTTGGAGCTGGTTACACAACAAATATTTTGATGAAAAGAGCTAGAGCTAGAAACGAGAGAAGAGTCACCATTAAAGATGAACCATCCACCTCATCTTCCGATGCTAAGATGGATACACTGATTAGGAGTATTGAAAGGATGGTTCACAGGATGTCCATCACTGAGAGATAGCTTGAGGTTATAAATCCTAACTACAAAGGAAAAAAAAAGCCTTAGTTAAGGATCAAGCAGAGAGAACAACGGGCTCCTGAGCAACTAGCACCACAGAAGCAACAAATTAGGACACCCTTGCTGCAGAACTATGCTCAAGGAGAAGAAGAAGATGAAGACACAATTGTTGAGGAAAATATCCTTTTCAAGGTTTATGATCTACCTATGTTTTTAACCAAAGATGAGGAGCATTTTGAAAAGAAAGATGAGCCTAAGGATAATGATTTCATCCATGGTAATGATAATGAATTGGAGAGCGAATCAGATGATTATCAGCGGGGGTAACTGAATGCACTTAGTTCACAAAATAGACACATTTCATTGAGAAGTAGAGATGTGCCTCTTAATCCCATTCAGAAAAGAGCATCTCAGTAGAAAGACACTCAGACAAGGTAGAATCGTTCGAGTAACCAGAGTAAGGGAAAAGAGCCCGCAGTCACAAATCAGAACAAGGTAAATCAACCATCCAAAATTTCACCAAATAAGGAAAAGGACAGTCAGAAGAAAGAAGTTCCATCAAAGGACCATGCTGGACAACAAGACATCACCATTAAATAGGTAGACAAAACCACTCCCTTCAGCCTAGAAACTGAAATTTCAAAATTAAAATTATCTATTCCTTTAACTGAGCTTGTTAATAATAACCAATATAAGTCTCATTTTGACAAGATGCTTAAAGTAGATCCTTTGTCAGACATGGTGAATGTTGAAGATGATCAACCCGAACTCATTTTTGGTCATGCTATTGATGGTCAATTAGAAGATAGCGAGGTTCCTCCTTTTTACTTGAGTCTAAGAATCCACCAATGCATTTAACATAATTCCATGTTAGACTCTGAAGCCTCCCACAATATAATGCCAAAAGCCATTATAGAAAAGTTGGGCCTTGATATCACTCATCCCTACCATGACTTATACTCCTTCGATTCAGGTAGAATCCATTGTATTGGTCTTATTGAAGATTTAGTAGTCTCCCTGGAGAAAATTCTGACAAAGAATGTTCTAATGGATGTGGTGGTAACTGACATACCACCATATTTTGGCATGTTGCCGTCAAGATACTGGAGGGGGGGGGGGGGGGGAAATTAAGGGGCACATTACAATTAGACTTTTCTTATGCAACTATCCCTGTTTTCGGGCAATTGAGAAAATTGTACCGTGAAACCAAGATGAAATATATGATCACAAGCAAAGAAAAGCCTAACAATCATCTAATAAATGTTGTACATACAGATTTAGACTTATTCATTTTGTTTAATGATAGCAGCTTAAATGATGTAGATAGCTAGCTAGTAGATGTAGAAGATGTTCCAGAGATTCATAGTGGCCAATGTTTTAAAAACCGGCCGGTTTGAACCGGTAACCGGCCAAATCGGCCGGTTAGACAGCCCGGCGGTTGAAACCGGCCACGCAACCCGGCCAAACAAGGCATTTCGCCCTTTTTTCACAAAAACCAGCCCTAACCGGTCGGTTTATGCATAAACCGGCCGGTTCCGTTCCTAACCAGCTGGTTAGGTGCCAACTACTATGCGGGCGACAACGGACCCACATTTTCGCAATTAATTAAGTGTTAGGGCTGATTTGGAGCCAAGGGGAGGGTTGTTTCCCTCTAAAAACACCCTCCCCAATCTTTTATAAGGAGGAGTAGCCTCTCCTTTGTCTCACACCAACTCATTTGCTGTTTGTGAGTTTGATTAAGAGCTTGGAGAGTGTTGAGTGTTTGCCAGAGCAGTTATCTTGGAGATAGTTTGGAGCTATCAATAGCGTTGGCATCTTCAAGAGGACACTAAGGAGGCTAGTTTGCATTTCCAGGTAAGAATTTGCACTTGAAAAATCCTTCATTTCATTGCTGTTCATGTATTTATTTTCTGAGTTCTCATGTGTTTAGCTATTTTATTGCTCTAAAATCTCTAGTCCTATGCTATCAAATTTTGTATGTTTGAATGTGCATTTTTTTTTTTAAATTTAGCTTTAGTTGTCCATTTATCTTAGCTGCAATTTTTTTTAAATGGCAGATTTATTTCCAAATTTCAATTATTTCAAGTCAAGATGGCTCCAAAAGCCAAGGACAGTGCATGGGTCCATTGTGATGTGATTGATGGAAAGATGGTATGCAAACTTTGTCGAAAATGTATTGGAGGTGGGTGTATTATTAGATTGAAACATCACTTGGCTGGGATAAGAGGCAATGTAACGCCATGTGATGCACCTAATGCAGTGTTAGGTCCGATTAGGGCAGAATACCTTGCCAAGCTTGAAAATTTTGAGGAGACTAAGGCTAGGGAGAAGGCCATCCAAGATGAAATTGCAAGGAAGAGGGAAATAGTAGAAATGATGAGAGAGAGTGGGTATGAAAATGAGGAGTAGGATATTCAAGACTCCTCTTCTATCCCTTCCACCAATAACCCCTTTCAGTATGTTCCTCCTGTTGGCAAAAGATCAAACCCAACAAAGAGACCCAACCTCATGAGTTATTTCTCGTCCAATGCTAATCCCACAACCACTGCCAGTGCCTCCATGTCCCAGCCAACTCCAAGTCGTCAACCCACTTTGGATCAACATTGGAAAAAACAATGCAAAGAAGCTTCTCATCAGTACATTTCTAGATGGTGGTATGATTCAGATATCCCATTTAATGCTGCTAACTCACTTTATTACCAAGCTATGTGGGACTCTGTTTTTGTTGCAGGAAAGGGCTTCAAAGGCCCTATTGCACATGAGTTAAGGGGAGCTCTTTTGCAACAAGAGATTTCTAGTATTGATGAGTATTTGGCTGAATATAAAGAGTCATGGCTCAAAACAGGTTGTTCCATCATGTCAGATGGATGGACTGATGGAAAGAACTGCACTATCATTAACTTCCTTGTTGCTTGCCCTCGAGGAACAATGTTTTTGAGATCAGTTGATGCATCTGATAAGGTGAAGGATGCAACCCTTCTATTTGAGCTTTTGGATGAGATTATTCCAGAAGTGGGAGAGCAAAATGTTGTGCAGGTCATCACAGATAATGCCTCAAACTATGTTCTTGCTGGAAAGATGCTTGAGTCCAAGTATAATACCATATTTTGGACTCCATGTGCTGCACATTGCATAGACCTCATGCTTGAGGACATAGGCAAATTGGAATGGGTAAAAAGCACTATAGAGCATGGCAAGTGCATTACAAAATACATTTACAACCACTCATGGGTATTGAACCTAATGAGGAAAAACACAGGGGGCAAAGAGCTTGTTAGGCCTGCCATTACGAGATTTGCAACTCACTTCCTCATGTTGCAATGTCTCAATTCTCAACAAAAAAACCTGCAGAAAATGTTTTCTTCTGATGATTGGACTGAATCCCGGTGGGCTCGTAGACAAGATGGAAAAGACACCAAAAAGAAAGTCTTTGACAATTATTTTTGGAAAAGGTCTTCAGAGCTGGTAAAAATTACTGAGCCCCTTGGTAAGGTGCTAAGGATGGTGGATGGGGAAAGGATGGCAATGGGATACATTTATGAGGCTATGGATCAGGCCAAGGAGCAGATACGGGCAGCTTACAGGGACAAGTTAGCTAAATATGGCCGGATATGGGAGATCATTGATAACAGATGGAACAATCAACTCCATCGTCCTATAAATGTAGCTGGGTATTTTTTGAACCCAAAGTATCATTATAGAGCTCGGCTAGAAGATCAGCAGGATGGGGAGGTCAGATCTGGATTGATTGATTGCTTGGAGCGCATGATCCCTAACCGTGCAGACCTTCTGGAAACACATAAACAACTTACTCTTTTCAGTATGGCAGCTGGTACCTTTGGAAAGAACTTGGCAAAAATGGCAAGAGATGTGGATCAACCAGGTAAGCAATTCCAATTTGTTTTTATTTTCATGTTAAATTGTTTGTAAATAAGTAATGAAATGAACTATGTTACTAATGAATGTCTTTTTATTTGCAGCACATTGGTGGGAGTCATTTGGCGGCCAATGTCCTCAATTGCAAAGGTTTGCAATTAGAATCCTCAGCCAAACTTGCAGCGCTACAGGTTGTGAGCGCAATTGGTCTGTTTTTGAGCGCATACACACAAGGAAGAGAAACCGTTTGGAACAGAAACGGTTAAATGATCTTGTGTTTGTGCAATACAACCTTCGCTTGAGGCGGAACCAACTGATGAGCAAAACACCTGATCTAGATCCCATTGTGTTGGATGATATTGATCCAACATCAGAATGGGTGGAGGAGATTGAAGATCCAGTGTTTGAGGCTGATTTTGATTTTGATGCAACAGTAGCGGGGGGTGAATTTGAAGCAGATTTGGTGGCACCATCAGACGTAGACCCAGGATTGGTAGCTGCATCAAGCAAAGGCAAACAACCAATGGTTGACACTAGTCATGCACCTCGAGCAACTCGTGCTTCGATTAGGTCCACTTCTATTGTTATTGGTGGCAGGGGTACTAAGGTTGCAGATGAGCCTGAGGCTGAGGCATCCTCAGACTCTGATCCAGATGATGTCTATGCAGCGCAAGCAGCCGATGTTGATCCTGTGTCTAGTAGCGGCGCCGATGATGAATTTGATGATTTATCATCATTCATGTGTAGTCTTGTATTAGGCCAATGGCCTCATATCTTGTAGCATTGTTTTTGGACTTTATGGGCCATTTGGAGCCTCATTTCTTATGTATTTTTCGATGATATGTATTTCACTCGGTGCCATTTTGATATATTCACCTTTGCATGGTATATAAATGAGAAAAATTTGCATATTTTGTCTCTATTGGCTTGGAATCATGGTTGCAAATCTTAAAAATAGTTTTTTTTATTAAAAAAATAATTATTTAATGTATTTTTTTTAAACCGGTTCATTGGCATCTGACCGCTCCCGGTTAGAAACCCGGTTCATTAGGTCCACCAGTCCGGTCACCAGTTCCGGTTTTTAAAACATTGATAGTGGCATTAGAGAAGTTATAAAAAAGGAAAAAGAAAATATGCCAAGATCATCAGAACAACCATCAGATGAAGTAGTGAAAAATTCAGAACAACCATTAGATAAAGTGGAAGAAATTTCGGAAAAGCATGAAGAAACAGTTCAAAAAATTGAGCCAAAATAGAAATCAGAGTTTGAGCACTTGGAGGATGAAAATGGTCTATGGTCCTTGGAATTTGATGGTGCCTTGGGGAAAGACGGGGCAGGTATTGGAATTTGTGTCCGAAACGCTTTTCATTAGCAGAATAAAGTCCCTACAAATGTTAGATTGTGCTCTTATAAGTTAGCTTTTGATTGCACTAACAATGAAGTGGAGTATGAAGCACTGATTACTGGCCTAAAAAATCTTGAAGAAATTGGGTGCAAGAAGGATTGCTGTGTATGGTGACTCAAAACTTGTGATCAAGCAAGTTAAAGGTGAATATCAAGCTAACCATCCTCGAATGAGACAATATAGGAATGTTGTACTAGATATTTTGAAAATGTTTCAAGAGTGTATACTTACAGTGGTGCTAAGGAATCAAAATCTCATGGCATATTTATTGGCTAAAGCTACAAGAAATTTTAAGATCCCCATATTTTCAAACAATAAGTTTGAGATTCACGTGAAAAACTGACCCACTGTTCCTGATAACTTGTGGTATTGGCAAGTTTTCTGGGATGATAAGCAGGTAAATAAATTTCTCTAAGGTGAGGCAGAATTTAAGAATTATTCCATAGATGAAATTTGTGATAAAGATGACCAGGATATAGAAGCAACTCAAATGGATATACTAAAGCTGAAAGACAACAATATTTCAAAAGGTCTCATACCTTTGGAAGAATTGTTTGAACAAGTTGACGTAGCAAGGAAGCCTACATTGGTCCCTACGGAAAAGGGTGTTGAAGATGTCAACATCGTGACAAAAGACAAACCAAAGATTGTTAAACTATCCAAGTCCTTATCTCCCGAGGTAAAGGCTAAATATGTTAAATTACTTTGTGAATATTCTTATGTTTTCACATGGGAATATGCAAATTTAAAGGTGTATGACAAGAGCATCATTCAACACACTATTCCGATCAAGTCCGATCAAAAGCCCTTTCAGCAAAAGTTGAGAAGGATAAATCCCAGATCATTGACATCTATTGAAAAAGAGGTAAGCAGAATTTTTAAGTCCAGTATTATTGTCCCTATGAGATTCTCCGATTGGATTTTGAATTTGGTCCTAGTAAGAAAGAAGACTAGATAAATCCAGCTCTGCATATATTTCAGGAACTTGAACAAAGTGTCCCTCAAAGAAAACTATCCACTTCCCAAAATGGACCATATACTTCAAATAGTTGTCGGTTCTTCCCAGATGTTATTGTTGAATGGCTATTCGGGATATAACCAAATTTTGGTGCACGAAGATGATCAGGACAAGACAACATTTAATACACCTTGGGGCATGTTCAAATATGCAAAAATGACATTTGGTTTGAAAAATGCAGGGGCCACATTTGAACGGGCCATGGACATAGCATTTGCCAATGAAAAAGATGTTTTCTTGGTTGTTTATTTAGATGAATTGAAAATGTTTTCACATTTTGATGATGAACATTTGCACCATTTGATAATTTTTTTCGAGAGATGCAAGAATTTTGGAATCTCTCTCATCCCAAAGAAAAGCCTTTTTGCCATGGAGGAGGGAAAAATTCTCAGTTACATCATCTCCAAGGATGGGATCCAGATTGATCCTTCTCGTGTTCAAGCAATTCAAAAGATTGATTTCCCTCGCAGAAAAAAGGAAATACAAGCACTCAATGGTAAGATGAATTTCTTATGTAGACTCATTCCTAATTTGGTAGAGCATCTTAGAGAGTTGAAAAATATGTTGAAGAAAGATAATGATGTGAAGTGGTCTGAAGATGCCCAGAAGTCCTTCAACTCAGTAAAGTTTACCTTGAATACTGCCCCTGTTTTGATAGGTCTTGATTATACTATTGATTTCATAATATTCTCATTTGCTTCTGAGCACACCATGGCAACAATCTTGATGCAGAAAAGGGATAAAGCAGAGCTACCAATAGCATTTTTCAGTCACAATATCAGAGATACAACCCTTCGGTAAAAAATCATAGAGAAACATGCTTTGGCTTTGGTAAAAGTGCTGAAATATTTTTGAGTTTATATTTTACATTCACATACTATTGCTTATGTGCCTAATGCAGTTGTTAAAGAAGTTCTCATGCAGACAGACCTAGAAGGCAGGAGAGGGAGATGGATAGAAGCATTAATAGAATATGACCTTGAGATCAAGCCCACAAAGTTGATCAAAGTTCAGGGCTTAGCCAAGCTCATGGCTGAGTGAAACCTTCATGCTCTAGAAATCAACTTGATTTTAGCCTTGTCCGATAATGAATAAGAAGCGAATCTTATTCAGGTATCCGATATCTTTTTGTCATCTCTACAATATTCTGATATTGTTTATGTTTTGCAACACCTAAACCCTCCTGTAAGCATGAATAAGATTCAAGGAAGGTCTTTGAAACTCAAATCTTCAAAGTATTGCATATTGGACAATGCACTTTACTGGAAGGATCTCAGAGGTGTGTTGCTGAACTGTTTGGTCGAAGAAAAATCTAACGAAATGATGAATGAATTCCACAAAGGAGATTGTGGGGGCCACCTATATTGGAAGACCACGACCAATAAAATATGAGAGCGGGATATTATTTGTCAAATTTTTTTGCAGATGTATAAAAAAAAGTAATGAGATGCCATGAATGTCAAGTTTTTTAGGGTAAGAGAAAGCTTCTCCCATTACCTTTTCAACCTATTTCAGTACATGCACCATTTCAGTAGTGGGGCCTATAATTCATAGGCGAGATTCACCTAGCATCATCCACACAACACAAGTGGTTATTGGCAGCCAAAAATTACTTTACAATGTGGATCGAAGCGATCACGACCAGGAAAGCAACAGATTCTGTCATCATTCAGTTTTTAGAAACTAATATTTTGTTCCATTTTGGTTGTCCTACTAATATTATCACAGATAACGCGACAACATTCAAGTCTAAGAAGATGACTGAGTTTTTTGGCAGATATAACATTAAGTTGGGACAATCTACAACCTACTACCCGCAAGGTAATGGATTGAGGGAGTCCTCTAATAAATCCTTGATCAGTATCATTAAGAAAATGTTAGAGGCAAATAAAAATAATTGGCATAAGAAGCTGATTAATGCACTGTGGGCAGACCAAGTGAGTAGTAAGAAGTCTATTGGCATGTCTCATTTTCAAGTTGTGTATGGTGTTGATATTGTGTTTCCTTCATCATTACAGTCCCGGTAATGAAATTACTGCAAGAAGTAGGGACTGGGGAAAATGACATACAACACTGGATTAATCAAATGACACACCTTTAACAGACGAGAGATGAAGTATTTCAGAATAATTCAAAACTCCATGATAGGATAAAGAAGATCTATGACCGGAAAACAAAGGAAGACAACTTCAAGGTTGGAGATGTAGTACACCACTAGGATGCCAGAAATGAGGATAAGGGTAAGCATGGAGAATTTGAGAATTTATGGAAAGGCCCATATCATCTTTCTGCTTTTCGGGGACAAAATTCTTATTTTATTGAAGAGATGAATGGACAAGAGTGTTTAGGAGGACCAATCAATGGTAGGCTCCTAAAACACTATCTTTTCTGAAGCATATTTTTTAGTCAGTTTTCCATTTCATTGTAAATATCAGTGACATTTTGTACAAGTATGAAATAGAAATCACTTGAGTTTGGAGCTCGAAGTGAAGGCCATGGAGCTTCACTGATTTTCTGCCATTTTCAAAAGTTCATTTTTCAGTCAAGGAAGTCAGTATTGAGTCAAGTTTCAACCATTTAAGTTTTTCTTGAGTCAGTCTATTTATTCTGAGTTATTGGTTTTTAGTCATGTTAATTAGTTTGAGTTTTTGACCGTATTGGCCCAATGGATAAGGCACTGATCTGCAAAATCTAGAGTTCTGTGGTTCTTGACACCTCTTTCAGAGCTATCATCCCCAATAAGGCCGATGTTAGTGTCAGTATTTGCATCCTGTCATCAGTGATAAAAAATCCTCTTTTCATATCATTTTAGGGGTCCCACTCAGAAATTTTTATATCATTCCATTAGGTCATGAAAAAAATTAGTCAATGATGGTATCCCTAGTCCAAAAACATCACTCTTCCTCAAATTTGATTACTTGATGTCATAGTTTCATACCTTGCTGATTGTACACCATTCATAAAGTCAATATCAGTCATGTCATCTTGAAATTCAGTCCTTCAATGTCTCATTAGGTCTTCTAAGGGTTTTCAAGGTAACCATTAAATCATCAGGGTTTCCAAGATTCAATGAAATTTCATTTCCACTGCATTAGACCAACAAGTAAAGAGTGATCCAATAACATCTCTTCACCATATGAAGATGAATTGTAAAGAAATATTCTTGTTTGAGCATGTAATTTTAGTTCTAAGATGTAATATTTTTATTTTTATTTTTTCACTATGTAATTTTACGTCTTTCAAAATGTAATAATTTCACCATCCCAAGCTGCTAACTAAGTGTTCCAAAGTTTCCAAACCACCAAAAATTAAAATTCAATGAAGTCTCAAATGTAATCAAAAGATCAATTTGTCAAAGGAAAGAGTCAAGTACAAAGGTAAAGGTTCAGAGTTTAAAGTGAATAACAAAGGAAGACAGTGGGTCCCAAGGCCTAAATCATCAATTTCATGAAGTATAAAGACCACTAAAACATCCCATTCAAACTCATTTGCACATCCAAAGGTCTAATTTGCACTAACTCGGCCCAAAGAAGTCAATTTTCAGAGTCAGAGGTGAATTTTTTTTTGGCGCTGCGTTTAGGAAGTTGGCGTTGCGCGTAGGGCATTTTGCGTTGCCTTTTTTACCTCAGGTGCTACGCTCCTGGGCAAGGCACTGCGCTTTTTCCCAGTGCACTACGCTTATGCCCATAAATATCTATAAGCATCAAAATGCCCTCAAACCTTCTCAAACTTTTAGCAAAAAAATCTTTCCTCCTTTATCAAGTAAGTAAAACAAAATCTTTGCCTTCTTGCTTTCCTAAGTGTCATTTCTATGGTGGTTTTATTCATAAGAAAAATTAACTAAGTGTCTAGTGGAAAACCCTAGTTTCACTCCCTCACTATCAATTTGCTTCCCATAAACCCTACAATACCTTCCTACATCACTATTTAGCCCATACCTACCCCTGCACTACTCTTTCCTAATCCCCAAACCCCTTCCCCATAAAACCCTAAGTCCTAGGCCACAATAATTCCTAGGCAGCCACTACCCCAAACCTGTAATCCAATCATCATTTTAAACTCCCTAAGTATCTTTTCCTCCTATCACCACCAAACTTTCCTAACCCCTTCCCTCATCTCCCTAAATTTTCCTACCCTACTCCCTACTCCCTAGACTTATCCTCATTCCAATTTTCTCCCCTAGGGTTTCTAGTCCAAGACATCATGGAAGAAGATAGATAATATATGGAAGAGGAGGAATATAGGCAAGAGGAGGAGGATAGATTGGAGGAAGAGGACAAACAACAGATAAGGCCACACAAAGGAGGTAGAATCATAAGGCTGGAGCCCACTAACTCTAGAGGACTGATAGCTTCACCAATGACAGTTTCATGCTTTTAGTATGTTGGTTGCCTTGAGTTTTGTAACATATTTGAAAGGGTAAAAAATCACCTTGTTTTGAGTAGACTCTTCAGTGTAAACCTCAAATACAATCAAGTGACCCTAACAGGTGTGAATTTCATAGTATATACATCCATCATTGTTGCTACCACAGGGATTCCAAACATGGGTGTGAGGTGGTTCAAATCCAAATATTTGGAGGATCAGTACTATGAGACATTAATCAAACCAATCTATAGAAATGAGAGGAAGAGGGTCTTTCCTTTCCAATATCTTCTTAGTAGGTATGCCACCATGATGAAGATCATCGTGAAGTATTTCTCCTACGAAGGGAGGTTCTCTAGAATTTACACTTATCACATAAGACTGCTCATGCACTTCACAAGATTTAAATTTCTCAATATACCATACTTTTTATTCACGAGGATAGAAAAATGACACATTGTGAAAAAGAGATATTTTGACCAGCAAATGGATAGCCTTTTTGACCACTCCTTGATCAAAACCATACGGTCCTCCATTAGCTTAACCAATTGAACATTTCATGGGACACATTCATAGAAAATGAAATCTTCATTGCTCCACAAGTTTCACATGCTAAAGATGTGCCTTCTTCATCTCACACTACTACATCTATGCCTCCATCTCAGCCCACAGTGCCTACCATTTCATCACCTTAGTCCATTTCACACACTCCATCACCATCAACACCATCATCACCATTTCATGAGAAACATGAGTCACCTAGCAGAGTTGAGGTCAGTAAGCTTAAAGAGGCTGAAATGAGAATAATGGAAAATACATATCAGAGAGGTCATAGGCAGGTGTTTGCCCCACATATTGTGAGAGGAGCACTAACTTCTTCACCAACAAAGCAGGTACAGAAGGGAAAATAAAAGATGGCAGATGAATATGTACATGAGGCAACGATTCATGATGAGGATGACCTTCATGAAATAGAGACTGATTTTGAACTTGGTTATTTAGATGACGATCTTGATGATGAGGCCTCCAAAATGATTATCAAGCATAAGGATGCCCAAATAAGTGAGCTTTAGACCAGATTAGAGAGATCTATGTTTGTCATTGCATACTATGAGCAGGAAAATGAACAACTCAAGACCAAGCAGGCCATTATGGAGATTCAGGTTCTCAAGGCAAAGAGAGAAGAAAAGAAGGCAAAGACCTTGCTTGATGAGGCCTATTAAAGGTATGGTGAAACCAATGAGGTAGAATAACAAGTTCGAAGAAGAAGCCCTAGGACTAGAGGGATGAAAAGAGCGCTAGAACTAGAGAGGCAAAAGGAGGCTGAGCTTGCTAATGAGCGTACATTGAATGAACAATTTTCCATGATTGTCAATGAGAACCGAGAGAAATGGCTTGAAAGGTCCAACCAACATCTTGAGAAGCTCTTGGAGAAGGAGAAAAAGGACAATTAAATATTGAGAAAGAGGGCCAAGTAATACTTCAAGAAAAACCAAATTGCAAGCTCAAAGCTACAAAAGGCCAAATCAAGACTTGAAACCCTAACCAAGAAAAATGAAGGGGAAAAGCTTGAAATTATTGCTGAGGAATATCTCATAGCCTAGTACACCTAATAATTATCCCACAACAAAAAATTCGAAGAAATTTGGGAATTTTTTTTTTGTTTTTGGCAATTTGACACAGTCAAACTGGCAAAAGCGTAACGCCCTAGGCACTGCGTTTTTCCTAGGGACCTCCAATGGAGAAACCGAAACCACCATTGGATTCATAAGGTCAAGTACAGTCAGAAAAACCACTTAAAAAAACCTTTTTGGGTCAAAGAGGCAGTCAAAAGATCAAAAAATACTCAAAAAATGACCTTTCTGCCCTGTTTTGGAGGCTGGCGTTGTGATTTTGAAAAGTCTTGGGAGAAATAAGTTTTGGAGGGTCAAAACTTAACCATTTTGGAAACTGGGCACATATATGGAAACTATAGAGGACAAAATTTTTAATGATCTATTCTGAGCTCAATTTTGACACCTAGAACCCCCTAAAAAGTGAAGTTGAAGATGGCGCTGCACTTAGGATAGTGGCGCTGCGCATAGGACACATTTTCTCAGTTTGCTGATATTTTTCAATTTTCTCAATTTTTTCGAGTTTGACAATGGTCAATGAGATTTTCACCAATGTAAATCATGAATGTAAAAGTAATTATGATGTGTTTGACTTACCTAGGGGTAAATACATTAGGTGAAAAGTTTGATTACATGTAATGAAGTAGTTTGCAAAAAGTGAGGGATGAGTTAGTTTGACCTCCCTACACTCTAGGTATTCAACTCAGTTTTTTGTGGAACACCTCCTCAACTTGGGAATTCGACCCCTGATGTTGGGAGAGGTTGTTTGAGGTCTATGTCATGTAATTTTTGACTCATTTCATAGGATGGATGTTGATGCATTGATCAACGACTCTAGTGTAATCAGTATTTGGTACGAAATTAATGAAAAGGTTGCAGCTATTTCTTTGGGATACCTGTGGTATGGAAATTTAGCATTATTATTCTTATGTATCATTATTTATGAATGTTTTGTTTCATGATTCATTTCATTTCTATGATATGATGGTTTTCAAGTTGATAAACAAAACACATCTCTCATGCTCTGTTTTGGGAAAATCTTCACAGTTTGTTCATCTTCTTCAATTTAGAAAGAATTCATGCTTAGCCTTACTCTTTCTAACTCCTCAATAGTCTGATCCATCTCACCCTGAAACCATAAAGTGTTAGATTTTCTACCTACCTTTCCCCATTGAATCTCTGCAACCGTAATCTTATTTTCCCCGACCTAGCCTCTTTGACCTAATTCACCCATCCATCAAACCAATTAAAATAAACCCCCGTACTGATACCTAGCCTAAAACCCTAATTCATCCAACCCTCTTGCTGTGAATTTATGGAGAGAGACCTATCTGGTTATGTAGGGCTAGCTACCAAGCTAAAATATTGGTCCGTGGTTACCTCTTTTTGGACTCTTTCTTAGGCTTAGAGATCTAGCGGAGTGATAACACTATCAACTTGCCACGATGGAACCTGTTGGGGAGATTTTGACGCAAAGAGGATATCGTACAAAATCCTACAAGTATGAAACTTTTGAAAAACTCTTCATAACGATGCCCAGAGGTATACTTCCCAATGTGATGAATTCCAAAGGATGGGGAAACCTACTCCAAAGGATTAGATGCCCCTTCAACCTCAGGTGTGTTTCTAGGTATTTAAGAAGTGGGGCATGGAATTCATTGGTCCCATTGACCCCCTATCCAAGTAGAATAAGTGCATCATTGTTTACACAGACTACATGACCAAGTAGGCAGAAGTAAATATAGTGAGAGAAACAACAAAACAAAAAGTGACTAAGTTTATAAGGGAAAACATCTTCTACAAGTATAGTTTTCCAAGAGAATTGGTGACACACCAAATCTCCCAATTCACCACCAATCTAATCAAGGGAATATTAAAGCAACACCACATCTGATACCAAAGGTCTAATCCATATTAAACTCAAGAAAATGTATAAGTGGAGGTCACCAAAAGAGCATTAGAAAGCACTCTGACCAAGGTGATCAACAACAACAAAAGGATTGGACAAAGACACTTGCTGAGGCCACTTGGGCCTACAAAATCACTTGGAAGACAACTATTGGATTTAAACCCTATGATATAATTTACGATAAGAAAGATTTGTTGTCAATTGAATTTGAATATAACATATTAAGGATGGTATCTTAACTTGATATTGATTTAATTAAAGCATAGGATGAAGTATTTCAACAATTGAATGTATTAGACGAATAGAAAATGTAGGCCTTATTGCACATCGAAGTATTCCAACTGCAAAAAAAAGTATGGCCTAACAAGAACATAAAAAAAAAAGCCTTCCATGAGGGTGATTGGGCTCTCTTCTATGAATCCAAGTTTAAATACTTCAAGGGTGAGCTCATGACTATATGGTCGGGGCCTTATTTGCATGAAAAATGTTATGATAATGGCTTAGTCAAAATCGAGACTATTGATGAGGAACAAGTTCCACTCTTGGTAAATGGATATTGGTTGAGAGCATCATGGATCCTAATCCTTTCATTTATTGACTAGCAGAAAAAAGGAGGAAAAAAAAGAAAAAAACTCAAGAAAAAACCTACTTTGAGGCACTTGAGGCAGATTCACTGGCTAAAAACCTCCATGAGATAGCTTGTGAGTGTGAAAAAGAAAAAGAAAAAAGAACCATAGGTGAAAACCTCTTTCAAGGCACCTGGGGCATACCCACTGGTCGAAAACCTCCATGAGGCAACTAATAGGTCTCTGAGAAAAAATAAAATGGAAATGAAAAGAAAAAGAGAAAAATATGAAAAAAAGAGAATTTTTTTTTTCTCACCTTAAATTGTGTGTAGGTACTACAGGAAGAACGTAGTAAGAAATTATACAATCTAAACATTCGGCCCAAGACATCAAATTCAACACTCCAAGTGGGCCCAAATCATACCTCCTAGAATGTTTTCCCACTACTTTCATCATCCACCATACCAAAAATCCATCCTTAGCACTCTCATATATGTTTTTATTGGCTCCCCCAAACTAATATAGGTAAGTCCTGTAATGATACTGGATAACCTAATTTCAGGAAAAAACTACAAGTAGAGGAATTTCTTTGCATATGAGCTAGAGACAAGCATCAGGGACATAATAAAATTTATCTCCTCCATCACCATGCATCATGTGCTAAATTTCCCTTCACTATTTGTTATTTCTAACCCTGCTACAACTCAATTGCTTATATTTTCCAACATAGCCACAATAAAAACATTCTCTATCAACACCATTAGCTCCTCCATGAATTATCATATCCTCATGCAATTTATATAAGGTATTTTGGTGATCATGAGGGACCTTTGTGTCTATTACAGGAGACTACAAATTCTTATAGTAGCTAACAAAGATCTTACATGCTCAATCTGTAGAGCAAAAAAAACACCCCAGAAGAGAATAACAACCTCCAGAAAAAAGGATGAATGACTCCAGCAACACCAACACAATCACTCACTCCAAATTTGAAAAATGAGCCTGAGAAGCTATAAGATTTCTTGTAGGATACTACAATACTATTTGTTTTCCAGGAGCACCCTGAAAAAACTTGCAAGTATACAAAAACTATCCTCCTTTGTCATGAAAAGTTAAAACATCAGGTATGAAAAACCTTTGATACTCACCCTACGAACTGATTTAGAGCACAAGGAAACATTATGTGTGCAATTTTTTTATTTTTATTTTTATAGCCAAATAAACTAGTAGAGGACTTAAATAAATTTGGCTGGAAAAATCCAATTTTTTTAAAAGTTACTCCCATGTGTCGGAGGGTGAAATAGACAAAAATGGTGATTGTTTGAAAAGATGGTCGTTATCATATCTTAATGGAAAGGAAAAGTGGAGTATGAGTTACAAGGTTCGATAGGGGTTGGTGGGACCAGTTCAAATGACGTGTGTTGAAATATTTTCATCCACCACCCACTTAAGTGAGATATAAACGTGAAGTTCACCGCATATTCACATTTAAACATATTACATGCAAACAAGATTCAAAAGATCCACAACGAGTTTCTCCTCACTACAAGAGAACGTTACAAGGTATTAGGTATAGAATTTCAAATTTATAGGTGTAGACTAAAAGCAACTACAGGAGGGAGGGTTTTACTACAGGGAGAACAAAGCATCGTTTAAAATGCTCATAGGGACTCCCAATAAGTCTAAGGAGTTTGATTTATGTCCCAAAGTCATAAGTATAATATTTTTCCATCATTTAATTCATATTTGGTGTTGTACATTGGGAGACAATCTCAAGGCTATATTTGAGATAAGTGCCCAAGACATTTTATTATAACGGAGAAATGAAAACATTTGTTGCCCCTTCTTTTTGAAACCCCTAGAATATAACATTTAAAACCGTTTAATCTCTATAATGGAACAAATATTCTCACAATGCCTTAAAATGGTGAATACAAATGAAGAGAAACAAGATTGAAAATGGTGGTGGAAAACCTCTGAAAATAGGCTGCTATTATATAATCTATTATCTTTAGTTTTAGAAGAAAACGGTTAAGAAGAAATGTCATTTAGAATAAAGGAGCGCTTCATTAAGGATTTTAACTCTAAATCACAAACGTAAAATTAGAGACTAGCAACTACATTACTTTATTCTGAGAAGAAATAAAAACACACGATGAAACAGGAAAGACTAACTGTACCCAAAAAATACTGGAAATTCTTATGATAAGCTTTATTCATCATCATAAAGATCAAGTACAAAATTTTGGTGCTTATGAGGTCCAAAAAACCGGATCCCATTTCTTCTTCTGAAAAGTCTTATATACAATTTCAAAATGGACAGTTATAAAACAATCAACTTCCTAAACTACTTTTGTTTTATTATTACATTTGAAATAGAAAATGCATGTATTTTAGGAAATAAATAAAATAAAATATAACATAAACATTATGTCATTTGATAGTTTGAGAATCTGGAACGGAGGAAGTTCCCGCCTCTGTCTCCTTTGATTGTGTAATCATCTATTCTCCGCATTTCCTACACAGATCTACATTTGAATTGGGGCAATTAAAAATATTTACATGTGGCATTTTGAAATTAGTAATTCTTGAAAATGAAGGTCTTTTAGAAAATAGGGTCTTCATCATCCACAACAGTTGGAAGTCTTTATGCAAATAGTTGAAAATAGTGGCTCCTCTCATAATTGCATTCTTCTCATAAGTATATGCAATTTTTCTCTTCGATTCCACCAACAAAGTTTCATATGTTTCCCAAGGGAGTAAATTTCCTTATTGATCCCAAAAGGATGGTAAACCAACCCTGGTTATTTTATCAAATAGAATATTAAACTTTATCACTTCTCCCTTTAATTCATTCAACTTGTTTTCTGCTACTTTTCTATATGAATTATTTACAATCATCATGTTTAACTCCAAAACACAATGGGTCATGTCTTCAATTCCAAATTCTTTGAGTTCCTGTGCAGAATTAGAATTTATAAAATCAATCAAATTTTTAGCATATATAGCACTATTTTGTGACTTTTTCTTATTTTCCACAATGATTCCCTCCATGTCCCTAAAAATTTTCTTGTCTTCTTCAATAATAACAAATAAATCCCACACATTTTTAACAATATCAATAATATCATTCCATATAATATCCATGGCCTGTATAAGGGACATATTTTCTTTTACTTTCTCCTTTAACTCTTTAATTCCTGGACAAGAATTTTGACACTCTCTCTTGTATTTTTCAACATTATCTTTGGTCATCAACACCTCTTGCTATGTGACTTTAATCACCTTCAATGCACTGTCCAAATCTCTTTGAGTCTTTTTCAAATCAATTTCTGCCACCCTCAACTCAGTCATTACTTGAGTTAACTTGGCAGCATGATCTTCAGAGTCAGGTGATTCAACAATGGTATAAACATGAGAATCAAGTTTCTTCTGCAACATATCGTTATTTTCCTTCATTTTGGACATTTCCTTATTTCTTTGCAAAATATCCTACAATAGCTTTTCCTTTTGTTGTTTCTACTTGGGCCACCTCTGCAGTCATTGGGTGTTCACTAGTGGGAAGTTTAAGCTTCTTCTTTAAAACTTGAATTTCATCTTCAACACCCTACAAAAACTTTTGAATTGTTTTCATATCCTCAGGATCAACTCAAATTTTAATAATGATTTTCTTCAACTTTTCATTCTGCGCAAAATTTCTTGAATTGTCTTTCTCTAACTTCAACTATTTTATAGCCTTTCCCAACATATTTTTAGCCTTAACAATAGCTGAGGAAGCTATATTTAAATCATCAAAAATCAACTGAAGAGTCTACATATGAAGATTAATTTTATCTGGAAGAGTAATTTTCTTTATGTCAACTGTTAAATTAACAGTCTTGAAACCAATAGTAGCTTCTACAATCATCTCTGAAGCATGAGAAAAAGCTATACTTATTTGATCTTTCTCTAAATCCATTGTTGATAATAATCTAGTTTTCTTAGGAGATATTTGCGCCTCTCACTGAGATTCTATACTTTGTATTATTCTCTTATTCCTTTCTTCAATTTGTGAAAATACTTGTTTAATAATTGGAACAGACTCATGATATGTATCTTCTGGAACGAGGGATGAGGGAGTACATGAGTTTTCCTCCAACTGCAAAGAATATCCTACCATTATTGATGAGTTGGTCTCATCAGTTGCTTTTGTTCTCTTGGCTTATTTATCTATATCACCACCTAAATCATCTATTTCTTCTCTTCCCCTTTTTAGATTCTTTTCAGTGGGATGTGGGGTTTCAACTTCTATCTACCTGCATGTTGAGCCCCAAAGATGTAATTTTCCACCACATTTACCCTTATTTTTTTGTCCCCTCATCAATTACAGTTTAAATGATCAATATGATTGATTAGGATTACTTTAAGAATGTATATAATGACTAAATTGCTATGTTTTCATGATTTTTGTTATTGTAGTAATTTTGACTAGACTTAAGCATAGAACACAATCATTCTGTAGCCAGTCGCCTATTCCGCAACTATCTTCATGTTCATGCAGGTTCCGGGTGTCACCTCAAGGAAAAATGCATATGGTCATATTCCACATCACTCCCCCATCATTTCTTACTCTCCACGAAGTTTGAACTCGAGTCTACAGGTGGTTATGCACGTGGGAAACCAAAACTAGGAGATAGACTTCTAATAGGACAAATACTGTATAGATGTCCTTAATCATAGTACGAGGCCACCACCAGAGTCCTAGTTTGATTTTAGTTGGGAAAGAAATTTATTCCTGTTTTATCTCAAAGACAGTTATGTAATTTTGTTATAAGTATGGCTCGAGAGACCGAGAAACAACTAGCTAGATTTTGTTTTATTGCTAGATCTCAGAAGACCGTAATACTCAGTTTTGAAGAATTTCTCCTTTAATGAAAGAAGCATCACTTTATTGCAAGAGATGAGTCAATCTTGAGTAGATTTGCGTGCTAATTCGGTGGTAGAGGGCCCCTGTTACCTGAGAAGCTTTGTTCATATGGTTTAGATAAGTAACTTAGCCTTGTTTCATTCCTAGTTTAATAAATTTTCTGAACTTTGTGTTTTTATACTTACTTGCAGTGGATGCTACAGTCAGTCTTATCCTTACAAACTATTCCAAAACAGCACTAACATTGGATGAGATATAACTGTAGTATTTTAGGAGTTAATTGCATTTTTTTTGAAACTTTATGTTTTATGTTCATTTGCATTGAAAGATATAGCCAGACTTGTTTTTACAAACTATTCCAAAATATCACTCATACTAAATGAGATAGGGCTGTAGTATTTCATAGAATTAGTTGCATTTTAGTTCAGTTGAAATAATCCGGAGGTAGATGTCACTCTAGTTTAATTATGTCACTATATTTCAAGTTTGATAATGGCGCTCTAGTTCAATTCTGTTCACTGTACTTTAAGTTAGATTAGTGGCATTCTAGTTCAGTTCCAGTTCACTGTATTTCAAGTTAGGTTAATGGAATTCTAGTTTAGTTGTGATCACTATTTTCAAGTTTGATCAATTGCATTCTAGTTCAGTGTTATCCATTGTTCTTTAAGTTGTATTAACTATCAAAATTAGACTTCACGGCCTTCATTGTTTACAAACTAATCTTGTTCAGACTTTCTATTAATGCATCATCATATGGGCAGGAATTAGTGATATCATTTTAAGGCCTTGATTGTTCGGAAATATTTTGCAATTTCACAAATAAGCCTTTTCCCAAAAACTATTCTAGAAAATATCTAACTTTTGAATGAGGCTTAGTAGTGACAAGTTGAGCTATAGAATGGATTAATCTTAGCATTACAAGTTAATTCAGAGTAGAAATCTTATTGTGCTACAAATAATATTTTCCAATTGTGTTCCAATAAACTTTTAGCCATGGATGAGATTCTTTGTAATATTGTAAGATGATTGTTTACTTAGGAGAACCTCATTTACACTAAACTTGTCCTTTTTCTCAAGCTATCTCAATATATTTAATGAATGAATTGGATGAGTTCATGTTATGAGTTATTGAGTTCATGTTGTGATTTATTTCCTTTCTATGAGTCATTATCAAACTTTGCATTTTCTGTTCTTTAGTATAGGTTTTGCTCTATTTTTAGTGTGACCAACAACTGTTTTTTTTTTACATTTAGTTCTTTTCCTTCTTAACATAAAACCAAAAAACCAAAAACATCATAAAAACATTAAACACAACGTAGTGAGAAATAGATACCTAGGCACATATAGTGCACCTCACTTCAGCAGTTTATTAACCCTGGTTGATAATTTATGACCTCAATTTAGGAACACTAAGTTGAGCACACATTTTGGCGCCGTTGTCGGGGAAGTGTAACTAGGTAGCCCTGTTTCTTATCTCCCAAAAACAATGACATGCGTAGAGAAAGAGACTCAAGGGGTAGATTGATAAGAAGTAGAAGCTTGATTCCTAGAACACCAATTGTTTCACCAAAACCAAGAGCCAGAACATCTTCAACTCAAACCCAAATTCCATCCTTTACTGATCCTAGACTCTCAGAGGACTTAAGATTAGATATTCCATTAGAAATAACTTCCACTTCATCCACTGAACTTGTCGTAGAAGAAGATTCAAGGATCCCTGCTAGAGGCACAAACTCTTCCATTTCCACAGAAGAATCAACTATGGCAGAAGAAGGGGGAGGAGGAGTCTTTAATGGAGAAAACACATTATTTGGAGGGGGTAGAGGTAGAGGTAGAGGAGAAGGAAGTAGAGGTGCAGAAGGAGAATGAGGCAGAGGAAGAGATAGAAGAGAAATGGGAAGCTCTTTTGGGTTTCCTATAGTAGATGAAGAAACCAATACAACTATGAAAAACATTTCACCCTCTGTCCTTCCAAACTTTTATGGACTTAAAACTAAAGATCCTGAAACCTTCCTATTTGAATTTGAAGTCCTGTGTAGAACCTATGACTACTTACAAGATGCTCAAAAACTTAAACTATTTCCTTCAACATTGAAATGGGCAGCATTGAAGTGGTTTATGAGTTTGATCAATAGTTCTATTAGGACATGGGAAGACATGAAAAAAGAATTTCTAGAGAGGTATTTGGATTACTGTATGCCAATCAACCATAAGGAGGAAGTGTTTAAAATGCTACAGAAAGAGGATGAAAATCTGGAAGATTTGTTGGAGAGATTTAACTACAACATCAAAAGAGCAAAATGGGTGTCCCAGACCAAGATATTTAAAGCTCTCTTTGTCGAAGATAATTAGATGAATGGTTAGATATCGTTAACATGAGATGGGAAAAGGGGATTATCTCACCACATTACCTCTAAATAGCTGAATTATGTATCAACCTTTCAAGAGAGGAAATCTAAAATTGTAAAAGGACCAAGAGACCGTTTGTAAAGGGCAAGTAATTTGTCAGACAGTATAGGCAGAAATAGGACATAAGTAAGCCATGAGTTAAAATCGGAGCATTCGGGGAGTCTTAGTGAACAAATAGACCCCCTTAAGTTACAAAACAAGAAAAAATCTGAATCTGATGCCTTAGCAATCTTTTGTCCCAAATGTAGAAAGAAACATGCCTTGAGAGAGTGCCCTTTGGATAAAAAAGTTGTAGAGAATTGTGTAATTTGTTCAGAAAAACATGAGACCAAGAGTTTTCCTTCACTCGTCTTAAAGTCAAGTTACCAAGAAGAAACTCATTAAAAGCCCGCTGCACTTCACTTTGTTCTGTGAGGCTTCTAAAGGACCTCAAACACAAGGATTTCACATCAATAGCACCCACCTCACCAAATTGAATTTCAAAGAACCTTGGCTCCACTTCTAAAATCAATCACAAACTTGGGCGAAAGGAGCACAAAATCCCTATGGAAGATACTCTCAGTGTTATTAAATTCACAATCCTATCCACCATATCCACATTTTCCTCCTCAACAAAATTTTCAACAAAATCTTCCAAACCCACAACATCAAAATCAACCACTTCCATTACCATTTCCTCAGAAAACAAATCAGTTGCCTGCCCAACCCATACCAAACCCCAAAAATAAAAATCCTCAGAACACATACATGATAGAAGGCCAACAGTTTCCAACTTATTTGATCACTCCTTTAGACCTTATTGATGTTCAACTTAGGTCTAGAAAAATACTTGAAAAGAGGAAACCTTTTGTTATCATACAAGATCAAAACAACTATGAGTAAGATTCTTTACGGGTAAATAAAAGTCTTGAAGAAGACACATCTTTTCAAAACCCAAATATTGAAAAATCAAAACAAAAAGAACCAATAATTTCAACTCCTATATTAGAGCAACCATCAACATCCACTTCTACACCTCCCTTTCCAGAAATATTACAAATTGATAGGGGTGTAGAAAAACAAATTATGGTGCCTAGTTATGATTTCCTAGATGAGCTAAGAAATGTTTGTATTAAGATCCCATTATTACAAGCCATCAAAGAAATTCCAATCTTAGCAAAAACAATAAAGGAGTTGAGCATGAAGAAAACTAGAAAAAGAATAAGAGAGATAAAGAAAATTCAACTAGGAGGAAAAATAGCAGATATCATGATGGGTAAGATGGCTATTCCAAAGTATCTAGACCCAGGAAATCCAGTTTTCAAAATTCACATCAATGGAATTGAGATCCAAAACACACTTATTGATTTAGGAGAAACAATCAATATCATGAGTAGAAAAATCATGGATAAACTGAAACTTCTTAATCTTCTTTTTACACCGACATTATTACAATTAGAAGGCATATCTGTGATTAAACCTGATGGGGTAATGGAAGACATTCTAGTGTCCCTAGATTCTTGGGAATATCATGTGGATTTTATGATCCTAACTCCTAAGAATAATCTAGGGGGGCATCCTGTTATATTAGGAAGACCTTGGTTAGCTACAACTAATGCTTTCATTAGTTGTAGATCTGGTGATATGTACATCTCTGATGGTAGTTCAACCAAGAAATTTACCTTGTATCCTCTAGCAAAAACAATTATAGAATTAGATGATACTCAAGATGAGGATGAAGAAGATTTACAACCTCTCTTCACAATTTCAAAAATTAGTGAAGATAATCAAATTCTGAATACTCTAGAAAAATTTGAATCCTCTCCAGAACACAAACATGAATCATTTCAAGAGAGATCCAATATTGAGTTTTTGTCATCAAGGTAGATGTCTCTTCATTCTATGGATAAATTTGGTAGCTCTACAAGCGAGATATTTCCAGGCAAAAATTTGAACATAAATAAGAACCTAGAAAAATCTCAACAACAAGAGTTAGTCAAAGTATTACAAAGACATTATTCTGCATATGCATGGGAATACACTAACATGAAAGGGGTAAGCCCCAAGACTTGCACTCATCACATATATATAGAGGAAAATTGCAAACCAATCAGATAACCTCAAAGACGGATGAATCCAAATCTTAGGGAGATTGTTAAAGAAGAATTGCAAAAATTGTTAAATGTTAACTTCATCTATCCCATTTCATATAGTCAGTGGGTTTCTCCTTTGGTAATTGTGCCAAATAAAAATGGTAAATGGAGGGTATGTATTGAATACCGGGAATTAAACAAATCTACTCTTAAAGATCATTTTCCCTTACCTTTCATAGATCAGGTGTTAGATACATTAGCTGGCAAAAAGTACTTTTCATTTCTAGATGGGTTTAGTGGTTATAATCAAATCCAAGTAGCACTTGAAGATCAAGACAAAACCACATTTACCTATTCTGGGGTACCTATGCTTACCGAGTATTTCCATTTGGATTATGCAATGCACCCGCAACATTTCAAAGGGCAGTACTAGGAATTTTTTCAGATCTAATACATGATTGTGTAGAGGTATATATGGATGATTTCACAGTTTATGGAAACACATTTGAAGAAGCCTTAGCAAACTTGGAAATTTTTTTAAAGAGATGTAAATAAGCAAATCTTTCACTAAGTCATGAGAAGTGTTTTATGATGTTTACTCAAGGAATTGTTTTGGGGCATCACATTTCAGGGGATGGGATTAGAGTTAATGAATCAAAAGTTGAAGTCATCTCTAACTTATTTGTTCCAAGTTGTGAAAAATATGTTAGGATTTTTCTAGGATTTATGTGATATTATCAAGGTTTATAGAAAATCCTTACCAAGATAGTGACTTCACTTTTCAAATTACTTACCAAAGATCGTGAATTCATGGAATCAGATTTGGGCTAGCCTGAGACCCCGAAAACAAAAAATATCTAAAGTACTCATTTTAAGAGGACCTTAACTCTGAAAATGAAGTTACCTTTTCTGTTTACCGGATGCCTCAGATACAACTTTAGGAGCAGTATTGGGAAAAAAAGACCTGATTCCTTATGCCATCTACTATACCAGTAAAAATTTGACTCCTTCAGAGTTAAACTATACTGTAACTGAAAAAGAGTTTTTAGCTGTTGTTCATGCCATAAAAAAATTTAGACACTGTATAATAGGCTATGAAACTTTTGTTCACACAGATCACTCGGCAATTAGATATCTAATGAACAAATCAATTACTAATGGCAGAGTCATAAGATGGTTATTGATTTTACAAGAATTCAACATTACCATCCTAGATAGGCCTGGAAAACAAAACGCAGTAGCTGATTTCCTATCTAGAATCCAAAATATCAAAGGCAATACTCCAGTTGAAGATCAATTCCCTGATGAATATCTTTTTGCAATTTCTACTCAAACTCCTTGGTTTGCTGACATTGCTAATTATTTAGTTTCAAGGAAATTTACTTCAATAATGAATGCAAGAGACAAAAGAAAGATCATTTATGACAGTGCAAAATATTCATGGGTTTCTAATGATTTATACAAAATAGGTCCAGATTTTATCATTAGGAGATGTGTTCGGGAAGATGAGATGCCTGAGATCCTCAAGACATGTCATGATGAACCTTGTGGCAGACACTTTGCTGATAAAAGAACAGCTTATAAGATCCTTCATTTAGGATATTATTGGCCATCCCTTTTTAAAGATGCTAAAGAGTATGTCAAAAGGTGTGACAGTTGCCAAAGGTTAGGGAAACCTTCTCCTTCAGGTGAGATGCCATTGCAGCCTCAGGTACATATTGAAACTTTTGAAAAATGGGCTTTAGATTTTGTAGGACCTATTAGTCCTCCATCAAGACAAAAGAAATATATATTAGTTTGCACTGATTATGTTACCAAATGGGTAGAGGCCAAGCCATTACTTTCTGCTACTGAAGCATCTGTAGTTAATTTTCATTTTGAGGATATTTTTACTCGTTTTGGTGTCCCAAGGGAAATTGTTACAGATCAAGGAGCTCAATTTACATCAAAGCTAGTGGAACAAATGATGGAGAGGTACAAAATTAGACACAGAAAATCTACTCCCTATCATCCACAAGCAAATGGTCAAGTGGAATCTACTAATAAGGTCATTGAAGGGATCCTAACGAAGACTATTCTTTTGCATAGAAGAGATTGGGCAGATAGGCTTCCTGAAGCCTTGTGGGCCTATAGAACTACATGGAGGAGCACAATAGGCCATACTCCTTATGAACTTGTTTATGGAAAGAAATTTTTGCTTCCCATAGAGTTCCAGATTCACACTTTCAAAATGGCAGTTCAGCTAGGACTTGATCTAACAGAGGCACAAAAGCACAGATTGGAGCAGATTAATGAATTGGATAAGATCAGACAAGATGCAGTTCAGAAATAAAGTATAGTCCAACAACAAAGGACTAGATGGCATGACAAGTACATCAAGGAAAAAAAGTTCAAAGAAGGTGACTGGGCTCTCTTGTTTGATTCAAAGTTCAAGGATTTTCAAGGTAAATTCCAAATACATTGGCTTGGGCCATATGATATTATAAGAATTTTTGACAATGGAGCAATAAAAATCAAGACAATAGATGAAGAGAAGGTCACCTTTCTTGTAAATGGTCATAGATTGAAGCTGTATCACAAGCCACTTTCAAGAGAAGAATTTGTCAAGATATTTCAGGAAAACAGTGATGTGAAGTTAATGAAGAAGAATTTTTCTTCTTCATCAACTTAGTTGAATTTTCTAAATTCAAAAGCATAAAAAAAGAAAAAAAAAAGAAAAAGAAAAAAAGAGAGAGTAGAAACATGAAAACTAATCACTGATTAGCATGTTTATACAGAAAAGATAGAGTGAAAATCAAAATCTTTCTGACACTTTAGCTTTTCAAATTTGTTCTTTTTCTGCAAGCAGCTATTACAAAATCATAAGTGCAAACCCATATTTCACTTATGATTCATTTCATTCCATTCATCCATACTCCATTTCATTCCATAATTCATTCATTTCATTCCATGGTCCACCTCATTTTCATCTCAGACTTTTAAGATTGATTTCTTGCTGCAATTGAATAATACAAATCATAAGTTGCAGGTCATTTTCCATACTTCACTCCACTTCATAATTGAGATTCATTTCATTCCATTATTCACTTCACTCATACCCCATTACACCATACTTCATTATCCATTTTTAACTCATTTCATACAAACATTCCATTCATGCTTCAAACCTTTCCATTCCATGTTTTAAGACTTCTACAGGTACATTCTGCAATCAGTCAGACATTCTGCAGCCAACCAGACATTCTGCAGCCAGAGATCCTGAAGGCACTATCCAATAATCACTTGATTGAGCAGCAAATTGATCCTGCATATCCAAGACAACAAGAAAAATCAAAGGAGTCATGAGGACTGAAGATCAATGATTTTCAAAGGAGGACAAGGCATATCAAAACCAAAAAAAAAAAAAAAAATCAAAGCAAAGGCAAAGGTAAAAGTTATGAAATTATTATGGTGACAGATCATGAAAGTTTAGCATAGTTAAGTCATGCATGATTCAAAAAGGTTATTTTAATTAGTCGTGTTGATCATGCCTATCAAACCTATCATAAAAAATTTGGACAAAATCCCTTCCATCTTGCCATATCCAATCATCATTTAAAACTTAACGGTTAAGTACTGAAGTGATTTAATCAGTCACGTCACTAGGCCAAAGTATTTAATGATGATTTTGAATTTCTCATGAAATATCCCCGCGGTATTTTCTTCCGTGATAACTCTCAACTCATTAATCCGTGTGAATCACCATCACCGCATTATAATCATTTCATAACTACTCCATATCATTTCTTTCCATAGCCAATTCTTAGCCATTCCAGTCTGTAAAACAGAGGAAACATCTGTGGAGTAAAAACATCTCTTTAACAAATATTTTCACCGTGAGCAGAGGAGCAGTAATTTGAAGGTTGAAAAGATAAGTTATGGGTCTCATAGTAAAAACTGAACCAGTTGGAACCAAGTACTTGGAAGGCTATCCACAAATCAGAGAAATGCTATAGCAGGCTGGGTGGTTTCAATTTTTGGAAAAAATCAATGGTTTTCACAAAGAGGTGACTAAAACATTTGCACGGTCCTTCAATGGAGCGAAGGTCGAAATAGGAGATGTTAAATTCACCATTACAGAGGCTTTCATTGCAGAAGCAACAGAATTACCCATGCAAGGAGAAAAGTGGTTCAAAAATGGGGAATTTCATAACGAGGCATGGAGGCAAATACTCAAAACACCAAGTATGGATGTTTCCATTTTTAAGAAAGGTATTCCTAGCTCGACACTGAAGAATAAATGGAGGAACATGTTGCTCATTTTGCAAAAATTTATAACTTATGAAGGAAGATTTGGTACCCTCTATGTTTATCATATTCGGTTAATGATGCATTTCTTAGAAGAAGAAATCAATTTGCCCTTTTTCTTACTTCATAGCTTAAAGAGAATGGCCTCAAATGTTCAAAAGAGGATTCAATTTCTGGAAACAACCTTGTATCACCATGGGTTAGTCAAAATCTTATGAACATCATTTGGGAAAAATGGGAGATAATTGGGATGAGTTTATAGTGAGGAATCACTTTAAAGAACCCAAGGAATCTCCACCTGAAGGCAAACCTACAAGAAGAAGCAGGAGAAAGGAAATTTCCAAAGCTGTTGAAACTAAAACTAGTAAATCAATACAAGAGGACAGTGAAGAGATGATTTCTGAGAAATTGGCTCAAATTAAGAAGCAGCTTAAGAAGGAGATAATAATAAGAAAATATGCCAAAGACAGAGGAGAAGGGCCATCTCAACCAAGACGGAGCCACAGGCTTAGAGGTATACTAAAGAAAACAGAGGTTAGACAAAATGGAATCATAAACATTGAGGATGAAGAAACACCTAATGATAGATCACCTGAGTATCAGTATGAGGAGGATTTTGATGAAGGATCTCCTGAAATAGACCCAGCACAACAAGAAATTTACAATTATGTTGAGACACTAGAGAAGAGAGCTTCAAAAAGTAGAGACATAACTCCTAGTCCACCAAAATCTGCAATTGATATGCTAAGAAGAGATAAATATGAGTTAGAAGTACTCAATAGGCATATCAAGAATGAGAATGAAATTTTAAGGGAGCAAGTTAAGCTCAAAGGTGATATGAATACCACTCTGTCTCTACAAATGAAAAAGTTGCACAAGGCCAGTGAAAGATTGAAGAAGAAAAACAAAAATTTAAGCAGGGCACTTACAAATTTGAGATTCAAGTTAGTCATAAGGAAGCCCAGAAGGCCATTGACTGTCAGGAAAAGCAGAAGAAGAGGCTTAGATGTCCTAGCAGAGGTCTCAGAGTACATGGAATAGTTGCATGAGGACATGCAAAAGCCTTGCAGTGGGGGTATGTTGAGCCCCAAATATGTCCTTCTTTTCCACCACATTTCACTTCATTTCCTTTGTCCCTCATCAATTATAGGCTTGAATGATCAATAGGATTGATTAGGATTACTTTAAGAATGTATATAATGACTAACTTGCTATGTTTTCATGATTTTGTTATTGTAGCAATTTTTGACTAGACTCGGCTACAGAACACAGTCATTCTGTAGCCAGTCGCCTATTCCGCAGCTATCTTCATGTTACACAGGTTCCAGGTGTCACCTCAAGGAAAAACACATATGGTCATATTCCACATCACTCCCCCATAATTTCTTACTCTCCACGAAGTCTGAGCTCGAGTCTACAGGTGGTTATGCACGTGGGAAACCAAAACTAGGAGATAGACTTCTAATAGGACAAGGACTGTACAAATTTCCTTAATCATAGTACGAGGCCACCACCAGAGTCCTAGTTTGATTTTAGTTGGGAAAGAAAATTATTCCTATTTTATCTCAAAGACATTTATGTAATTTTGTTATAAGTATGGCTCGAGAGACCAAGAAACAACTAGCTAGATTTATGTTTTATTGTTAGATTTCAGAAGACCGTAATACTCTGTTTTGAAGAATTTCTCCTTTAATGAAAGAAGCATCACTTTATTGCAAGAGCTGAGTCAATATTTAGTAGATTTTCATGCTAATCCGGTGGTAGAGGGCCCCTGCTACCTGAGAAGCTTTGTTCATATGGTTTAGATAAGTAACTTAGCCTTGTTTCATTCTTAGTTTAATCAATTTTCTGAACTTTATGTTTTTATACTTACTTGCAGCGGATGCCACAGTTAGTCTTATCCTTACAAACTCTTCCAAAATACCACTAACATTGGATGGGATATAACTGTAGTATTTTAGGAGTTAGTTGCATTTCCTTTAACTTTATGTTTTTTTGTGCTCAATGACATCAGTTGTTACAGCTAGTCTTGTTCTTATTAATTTCTTCCAAAATATCACTAACTTCGGATGAGACATAGCTGTGGTGTTTCAGAGCTCATTGTGTTTTGTTGAATTTTATGCTTTTATGCTCATTTACATAACATGTTGCAGCCAGTCTTGTTCTATAAATTATTCCAAAAAACCACTAACTCCGAATGAGACAGAGCTGAAACATTTCATAGAATTAGTTGCATTTTAGTCTAGTTGAAATACTTCGGAGGTAAATGTCACTCTAGTTTAATTCTGTCACTATATTTCAAGTTTGATAATGGCATTCTAGTTCAAATCTGTTCACTATGTTTTAAGCTAGATTAGTGACATTCTAGTTCAGTTCCATTTCACTGTATTTCAAGTTAGGTTAATGGCATTCTAGTTTAGTTGTGGTCACTGTGTTTCAAGTTTGATCAATTGCATTCTAGTTCAGTGTTATCCATTGTTCTTTAAGTTGTGTTAACTGTCAAAATTAGACTTCATGACCTTCATTGTTTACAAACTACTCTTGTTCTGACTCTCCATTAATACATCATCATAGGACAGGAATTAGTGATAACAGTTTAAGGCCTTGATTTTTCTGCAATCTTTTGCAATTTCACAAATAAGCCTTTTCCCAAAAACTATTCTAGAAAATCTCTAACTTTCGAATGAGGCTTAGTATTAACAAGTTGAGCTGCATAATGGATTAATCTTAGCATTACAAGTTAATTGAGAGTAGAAATCTTATTGTGCTACAAATAATCTTTTCCAATTGTGTTCCAATAAACTTTTAGCCATGGATGAGATTCTTTGTAATATTGTAAGATGATTGTTTACTTAGGAGAACCTCATTTACACTAAACTTGTCCTTTTCTCAAGCTATTCCAATATATTTCTAATGAATGAATTGGATGAGTTCATGTTATGAGTTATTGAGTTCATGTTGTGATTTATTTCCTTGCTATGAGTCATTATCAAACTTTGCATTTTCTGTTCTTTAGTATAGGTTTTGCTCTATTTTTAGTGTGACCAACAACTGTTCTTTTTTTTAACATTTAGTTCTTTTCCTTCTTAACATAAAACCACAAAACCAAAAACATCATAAAAAAATTAAACACAATGTAGTGAGAAACAGATACCTAGGCACATATAGTGCACCTCACTTCAGCAGTTTACTAACCCTGGTTGATATTTTATGACCTCAATTTAGGAACACTAAGTTGAGCACACACCAGATACAAAAGATTACCCTCAATTTTCCAATTTCTCAATTTATGGGCTCGATTCATGAACAAAAGGAGCATATCCATTCTCCAACCCGTGGTTTGAAATGATATGATATGGGTCATACGCCCATTTTTCTTCTAACTGTAAATGCACAACCTCCAACATTTTATGGGCCTCTTCAACTGCTTGTCTAGTATTCACAATAAATGGGCCCACAGTCATGGGAAACTTGAACAAATGACCCCTTTTCACAGGAATAAAAATGGATTTGATCTACATTGAGGTTTTTCCTTTTGAATTCTAAAGCAAACATTCTCATTGGAACGAAAGTAGGTAGTCTAAAAGGTTCAACATCAACTCCATATAACCTTATCCTTGCATGATATTTAAAGGAAAACTAGTCCCAAAATTTCACATATTTGCTCAATTTTAAGAATGATTGAGCTCTAGGAAATAGACATGGTGTAGGTGAACCATTGAGAATTGAATATACAATTGGAAGAAAAGAGGAAGTGAAATCAAAATTTGAAATTTGAAATTCAATTTTTTCTTTTTTTTGAAATTTTCAAAATTTGACAACAACGTTTATCCCTTTTCCTTTGGTATATACATATTTGATTTTTTTTTTTTTTAAAGGAAACTGAAACTTATACAACACACCAAATGTTAAAACGAGTTACAACATTTGGCTCCATCTGGGGATAGTATTTTTCACAAAAAGAACATTAAGAACCGCAGATTAGTGCCTTCACTTCGGGCATGGAGTCAAAGGTAACTTACACATTTCAATGGATCACTCACTGATATATGTACAATGATCAAACCGATATATTAAATGATGGAAATCATGAAACTTAGTGCTGGAAGTAGTGTTTAAGGTATTTCCCTTTCATTGGCAGCTGCAACAATTCTCCATCCATATTTTCCAAAATGAAAGTGTTTTTATCTCTTGATTCAACAATTTTGAATAGACCATACCAAAGAGGATCAAATTTTCCACGTTTTCCTTTGTCTTCCCTTCTGGTGTCCCATCTCAGAACTAGATCACCAGGCTGGAAAATAATTTCTTTTTCCTTTCTGTCAAATATTAATTTCATATTATCCCGATAACTGATCAAATTGTATATTACTTTATCTCTATTTTAACTCAATTCCACCAACTTATTCATTCTTCTAATCAAAGGGATAGGCTCTTCTTGGACTTATTGAATAAAATCTACAACAAGTTTTACCAATTGACTAGGAAATAATGCTTCTGTTCCATACACCAACTCAAAAGGTGACTTACCAGTGGATCTTTGAGTAGTGAATAAGCTTACCCATAAAGAAAACTTCAATTTAGAATCCCAATATTTTTGATTCCTTGCAATAATTTTATTCAAAATTCTTACCAATGTTTTATTTCAGGACTCTGCTAACCCATTACCCCGGGGGTGATAATAAGTAGAGTGTGATAAAATTACATTGTATTTTTGATAAAAATCAATCAACTTTGCAAACTTTAAAACTTGGGCATTGTTTGTTACTAACCTTTTGGGGTAACCAAATCGACTGAAAATATTTTCTTCTAAAAACTTCATTACCACCAAATAATTTTCCTTCCTTATTGGTACAACTTCTACCCACTTTGTGAAATAATCTATTCCTGTCAATATCCACCTATATTTTCCATTGGATGTGGATTGATCTCCCCAACAAAATATATCCCCAATTGCCTAAAAGGCTCCTCTACAGACACAAGAATAAAAGGAAGTGGTGCTAACTTCTTCTTTTTAGCAAAAACTTGACACTTCTAAAAACCTCTTACAAATATGTAAACATCTGCAAATAAGGAAGGAAAAAAAAAACCATCTTTCAAGATCTTATGAGCTGTTACTTTCCAGTTGTAGTGACCCCCACAAAGGCTATCATGATACTCCTTGATTATCTCAATGGTTTTTCCTTCTGTTAAATATAGCACCAAGATACCAACTAGATCCTTCAAATATAACTTTCCATTCACTATTATGTAATTTTGAGCTTTCACCTTCAGAGCTAGGTATTTTGATCTGTTTAAAGTAGGAGGAAAACAGAGAAAACATAAATAATGTACATATCCTTGTATCATTCGGAACATAAGAACTTGTACTAAATTTTAACATCAGATTTTGACTTCTTTTGTTCTTCTGTATTTTTGTTTTCTTCAACTTCAGTTAATACATTTATCCCCAAGGCCTGGAAATTAGTTTCTCTCAAGATCTTGGCTAAGCCTTGGCCTTTCACTTACTTCATTGGATTTATTTCCAAATCATATTCTTGAATTATTTCTATCCACTTTCCCCTTCTCCCTTCAACATCACTCTGAATTATAACATATTAAACAACAAAATTTGTTACATATGCAATTATTTGGGATTGAAGAATATAAATCTCGAAAGCCTTAAGTGCCTTGACTAAAGCATACACTAATTAAGAATCCCCAAAAACATAAATGCATTGAACTCCCAATTATTTAGCAATTTGTAGTCCAATAATTAAAGCCTCATACTCTGAAATATTCTTGGTAGAATCAAATTCTAATTTGTAAGAAAAAGACATAAAATGACCTTTCGAAGAAATAAAGAGAATTCCTGATCCACTGCCATCCCTTGAATAGGAACTATCAAAATAGAGCCTCCAGACTCCATTTATTGTCAACTCCTTACTTTCAATTTCTTAAGGGAGATGTACTTCTGTATCTTCAGCAACTTCTGCAACTTCTTGCAGCATAAAACAATAAAAATCATCTTTTTCTTGACTGTACACAGGAGAATTACTATAAATTTCCTTGGTGATGGTTTTAACAAATTGGGTTTCTCTATACAACCTTCTTGTTGGCGAGGAAACAGGTCTTGCAGGCAAGACCCAGGTTCACGGGTTGGGGCCAACAAAGGAGTTCGATGTAGTCTAGAACCACGCCGGCATTATCACCCTACTTTGGAGAGCAGAGAGTCTCACCCGAGGCGTGCCGCAACCACATGCAGAAGGGGAATAGATCGATAGCAGGGGAAGGATCCGCAACTCATGATTAACATAGAATTGATTGCATAAACATAGTTATATACGTAGGAACATTCAGAGAGTAAACATGTATTAAGCAAATAAAATTTTAAATCATCAGAACCATCATGCATGCATATAAATCACATAGTAGGACAACAACCTGCAATTGTATTGATATCTTCAGCCAAATCCATAAGTACATAACTTCCGCAAGGAGAGCTTACAAGTCTGATATAGACGCCTTATAGAATGGAAAGGTAAATAAGAGAAACCTAGGAACTACAGAGATATCATGCCCAATCTCCTTTAGTCGCTTTGCATTCCTTCTCCTGTCGCATCCTCCTTTCTTTCTGCCGGGTGACTGCTATTTATTCACCCGCTATCGCAACTATTAATTCCTCTTTTCGTTCTTCTTTAGCTGCTTCCGGCTTCTCTCTTGTTGTCTGCATGTTCTGCTCGCTGTCTTCTACTGTATGTCTTCTTCGTCTGTGCTCATGCATCTGCTTTCTTCAGCTATGTACCTGTTCCCTCGCAACTTCGGTAGCTCCGCTTCTTTCTGTAGTTGCGACTTGGTCGCGACTGCCATGTGTCTTCATCCCGCAACCCAAAATCTGTCCTTTATTCAAAATTCAAAATATTCAAACCATGTTTCAAAACAAGGGCCCCAACAGGCCCCGAACACAATTTCTTGACTCGTCCCCGAGTCAATCACAGATCACAGTCTCTATCTCCATCGCCCCGCTAGCTCCCGTGGCCGGTTCTTACTGTGTGCCTTTAGTCTGTTGTTCAAACAAGGGCCCCAACTTCGGGACTCTACAGAACGTTGTAGCTTTAAGCTCAGTGAAGTCCGACACAGCTTTCTACCACCCTTGCAGTAGTGAATCTGTTTCTTCAGCAATCTTGGTGACAACGGCCTCCTCAATATGCGTCGGTACCATCCCGAACACCGAGCTAAGCTGGGTTTCGACCTCGGTGGCCAGATGTTGCATCGTCCTGGCGCTGCGTTGGAGGGGTGGGTGGAGCTCACGAATGATCCGTTTGGCCACGGCTGAATTGGCCTCTGTTTGATGGATCTATACTTCGAGATCAATGGCCTGGGCATATAACTGGTCCAACCTCACGGGGTCCATGGCCTCTTGAATTTCCCTCAAAACCTGCTGTAGTTGCGCTGAAATGGGCTGCGCTTTGACGGTAAGGGCCAGTGAGCATTCCTAAAGACCCTTCAGGAGTTCGTGAGCCTCGTGCGCCACAGAGTGGAGATTTTCCTGCATGTGAGTGGCCTGGCCCTGCTTGGCTGCGACCTGTGATGCATAGACAAGCGCTGGATCAGGGAGCTCTGGTCGTGCTGCTAACGCTGCTTGAAGCTCCTGATTTTCCCTGTCGAGACCAATGAAGGCAATCTGGAGGTGGAAATCCTGGGCTACGACACTCGTCTCTGAGACGTCGGCAGGAAGCGGAGCATAATGGGCCCCGAAAATCGGCCAGAATTCTGAAAACACCCGGGAGACGTTGTTGAGCTGATCTTTCAGCTGTTCCTGTGCAGTGAGGAGTTGGTCGCTCTGTTCAGTAAGCGTTGTAATTTTCTGTTGCTACTCGTCACACCACTGCTGGAGCTCGGAATGAAGTCTTTCATCTTGATGGGCCGTCTTTTGGATAAATAAGTACAGCTGAGATGTACCCCATGTTTCTAAGTTGGCACTCCCCGAAGTGCCCTGATCCGGCCTCCTTTCTTGCAAAGGTTTCCCACTGTCAACTGATCGAGTCGAGTGCTCTGGAGGGGATGGCGGCGGGGTCTGTGGGTGCACTCAGTCAGCCGTATTCAAGTCCGACCGTTGTTGCTAATCGATGTGGTCAGTTTGTGGAGGGATAGTAGGCTCAGGCTGAGCCTCGGCTGAGTCGGCATTAATGTGAGCCATCTGGGTAAATATAGTAGACAAAGAGACTTGGGGTTCTCCCACGGGGTCAATTGGTGGTACTAATGCTGCAGTACTAGAGTCAACTTTAGCCCCGTGGTCCCCACCAAATATTTCCCGGATGAGCGGGTCGGACACAGTGGCAGATGAATTGGATGGAGCGACTGAAGTGGTAGGTGGAGGTGGAACTGTGGATGGAGGTGGAATGGTGGATGGAGGTCGAATATTAATGAACTCTGAAGGGTCAATAAGGGGTTCTTCCTGTATCAACGCCCCTGTATTTGGCGGTAGTGGTGGATCATCATCAGTGAGGTCCACCACCGGGTTTGCTTCGGTGGTGCGGGCCCGCTTGGCCGGAGGAGTGTCTAATTGATCTGGGGTCGGGCCCTTTTCTCCCATCGGGGTGATGATTGGGCTTGCAGAGGTGAATAGAACAGTAGGGATGGGGGAGGTGAGAGGAGTTGTATGGGGGTGCGAGGTGGAACGAGCGAGCTGAAACTCAGAAAATAAAGGGAATGGAGCAGCACTGCTTGAAATAACCTGGGTCGCCGCATTGAAATTGCATACCTGAGTGTTGAAGTGGCAGACGACGGGGACGAGCGGCTCTGGGAGTTCCTGTGGTGGTGCTGTCGCATCCATCTTGGCAGGCTGTTGCAATGGCAACATCCGCTCAAAGTTGTACCTAGGGGTCCCGTCGCGGGTTTCCATCATGACCCCCGGCCACGAACAGACTTCGCGGTGGAAGGTGGAATCTTCCAGCTGGAATTTCAATGGTGTCATGCGAAAGGTGTCCTCCGGCACGCAAGTGGGTCGGAGGTAAGTATGCCTGTGACTTACCCCAAACCACACTTGCTCGCTGTATTCATCTAACAGGTTTCTGGGCACCTGTTGCTGGCTGGTTACGACGTCTGTCATTAACCCATACTAGCTCCGGAATGCTTCAAAATTCACCTGTTTGGTGCTCGGATCAGCCGACACCTTCCATGGAACAAAATTCATCACGAGAGGCTGGCCCTCTGGAATCTCCACTGGTACCTGGACAAGAGGAGTGTGCCATTTCCACATGGCAAAAGCAACGATCAAGTATCCGTAAATGAAGCTGGTAGCGTGCTTGTAATTCTCTTCGCATGCATCAAATAGCTCTTTCAACAGGAAGGATCACCAGTTCAGCTTGGTGCCCTGAACGCAATGCTCTACAATATAGATAGTGTCCAGGGTGCATTCACCCTTTGTGTAGTGCCTCATTGTCTTGCTGGCGATGAGGTAGCAGGCAAATTTAATATCGGGCTTATTGATAAGCTCGATCTTGGCTCCCTTCCCTCCTCGCCGGGTGCCATATTTTCTATATAGGTCTGCGTCTGCTGACTTCTGTGCTCGCTTGGAAATGGTCTGACATGCAGTCGAGACATCCGCACCATTCTGTGAAAGCCCGGTTAGACGATGGATGTCTTCAGCATGAATGGGAATTTCCCTGTTCAGCCACAAGGACCCATTCTAAATGCGGCTGAGTAAGAAGCGAGTGCACTGCAACACCGGTCCTGTGGTCCCAAATACCGGAAGATTTCGTAAATTCATGAGAGAGGATTGCTGAAGTCCTCGGAATGCTGGTAAAATTTTGTTGGCTGCATGCCCGGCTGTGCTGTAGTAGTGCTCCATATACACCTCCCAGTGGAGTGTCGAGAATTCAGAAGAGTCGGAAAGGTTGGCATCTATCAAGGCTGCACTGTCGTATTTCCCAACCAAGGACTCTGTCTTATGAATCCTGCTATCGAGCTCTGGTTCGAGGACGGAAGGGAGGGCCTTTGCCATTTTTTATCGGCGCTGATAGACGTGTAGTATGCGTCTCGGTGTCCTCTCTTGGTGTTGTGCGTCTGGATCGTTCTGCTGCTCTAGCTCTGCTGCAATTGCTAATTCTAACTACTCCGGCATTCTCGTGCTTTTTTCTATGCAAGTTATGGAATTTCCTGGCACGAGTGAAGTTGATGAGACCCCATAACGAGTTAATTCCGGCTAGCATTATTCTCTGTGATAATCGTGCGATCAATCGCGTGCCTAGGTGTATTCTGACAGTTGATGATGGTGGCATGGGGCAGTGGGCGGACGCGACGGCTGAGGTTACTGCAGATGATGGCATAATGATTATGGTGAGGTTACTTCCAAATATGGTAATTTATGATTCAAATCTAGACGATCCTACGGACTGACACAAGTACTGACTGAAATGACCTGGACTGACACTAACACGTTTATGAATCCTACAGGGATGACACGCTGAACACGTCCCTCCCTGACCACAGTCAGTTGCGGTGTGGTCCCTGCAATAGAGCGGTGATTCAAAAGCTATGCAGAAAAGGAAAATACTACCTATGCTCATCCCGGTTGCGGGAGAGTTATTCAGCGACGCTACTCTACGGGTGCTCTCGGGTGCGAGAGTTATTGATGAAAAGTGAGAAGTACTTACTTTTGGTAGGGTTTCAGGCGTTCGCCATTCACCCACCCAGGTAAAATAGTACCGTCCAGCTGAGCCAACCGAACGGCTCCAGAATCTTGGATCTCAATGACGAAGTAAGGTCCTAGCCAGTGCATCTGCAGCTTTCCTGGAAACTTTTGAAACCTGCTGTCATATAAGAGGACCTTACCACCAACCTGGAATGTTTTTTTCTTGATGTGGCGGTCGTGCCATGCTTTCTGCCTGTCCTTCTGAACCTTCTGGTGAAATTCGGCCAGAAACCGGGCCTCGTCAAGTTATTGTAGTTCGTGGAGGCATTCCTGAAGCAACTCCTCTTCTGAGAACTTGAGGGATGTGGCAATTAAAAGTCTTGGTACAGTGAAATCAGTGGGAACCACAACTTCCTGGCCATACACTAGCTGGAAAGGTGTCTGATTGGTCAAACGCTTCACCGTAGTCTGGTAGGCCCATAATGTAGCTGGTAGGTGCTCATCCCAATCATCGCGCTGGGCATTATAGATCTTAGTTAAGCCCTTTTCAAGAATTTATTGAATGCTTCAACAATACCATTGGCCTGCGGGTGGTACGGGCTACTTTTGTGATGTTGGATCATGAATGTGTCTAGCAACGAATTGATCGTGTCATTAATGAAGTGCGTACCCTAATCGCTGGTTAAACTTCGCGGGCAGCCAAACCTGCTGATGATGTGTTCAAAGATGAACCGAGCTGCTGTATCCGCCGTGCATTCGCGTACAGCTGCTGCCTCAGCCCACCTGGTGAGGTAGTCGGTTGCGGTAATGATGTAATGGGCCTTGGAGTGCCTGGCGACCGGGGCTATGGGGCCTACAAAGTCGATAACCCACTTCTCGAATGGCCGCAACACATGTACGGGGTGTAGCGGGAGCTCGTCCCTGTGAGAGAGCCGCCCCGTCCGCTGACAGATGTCGCATCTCTGAACAAAAGTCTTATAATCGGCATGGAATGTCGGCCACCACAGTCCAGCTTGGAGCACCTTCCTCGCGGTCAGTTTCGCTCCCACATGCCCCCCCGCAACACCGTTGTGGCATTCCCACATCACAGCTTCGCGTTTGTGGTCAAGTACGCATCTGCGCAGAACCTCATCAAGGCCCAAATTGTAGAGCTTTCCTGCAATTAGTTGGTATTCGGTGGCGCAGACGACCAAGTGCCGCTTCTGGAGCGGGGTGTAGTCCTGAGGGCATTGCCCCGTGGTCAAATAGGCGGAAATTTCGGCCAAATAATCCGGGACGGATTCGACTCGGAAGAGGTCATCATCTGGCAATTGATCATCGAGAGAGCCGTCATTCTTTCCCATCTCTAACCTGGATAAATGATTGAGTCCGACGTTCAACCTCCCGGGCTTGAAGATCACCTCAAATGTGAATTCTTGGAAGAGTAGGAGCCAGCGACAGATCCGGCCCTCTAAGACAGGCTTATTGACCAGGTATTTCAAGGCAGAGTGATCCATAAAGAACTTAAATTTGCTGCCCAGAAGGTAGTGGCGGAACTTCTGGAGTGAGTACACCATTTCCAGTGCCTCCCTCTTGGTAGTGGTGTAATTATTCTCCACGTTAGACAATTTGTGGCTGGCGAAGTAGACTGGGTGGTAAACCGTCGTCTCGCCGGGTTGCGCCAAGACAACCCCAAGTGCAATGCTGGAAGCATCAATGTGCACATGGAAATTCTTATCCCAGTCTGGGTGGACAAGAATAGGTGCCGTCGCTAGCTTTTCCTTTAGAATGTCAAGGGCCAGCCGACACTCCTCTGTCCACTGGAATACTTCGGACTTCTACAGGAGATTTTCTAAAGGAGCAGTGATCTTTGCATAATTTCGGATGAACCGCCTGTAATATCTCGTGTGCCCAAGCAGTGCCCTCAACTGCTTCACCTTTGCGGGGGCTTCCATATGGATGATCACTGCAACCTTGGCGGGGTCGACACAAACTTCTTGCTTGCAGACCACGTGTCCTAACGGGGTGCCGAAAGGGACTGCAAAAATACATTTCTTCAAGTTCAAGAAAATCTGGAACTGGCGACACCGATCGAACATGATGCGTAGTAGGGTGGCGTGTTTCTTCAGCAGGTTGTAGATGGTCCAATCATCCATGTAGACTTCTAGGAACTTGTGGATATACTCCCAGAAAGCAGCGATGACGATCCGGGAAAACACGGCTGGGGCGTTATTCAAGCCAAACGGCATCACGTGGTACCTGAACAATCCCCACTCAGTGGTGAATGTCATCTTCGTCTTTTCTTCTTCCGCAATGCGTACCTGATGATAACCCGAAAGCCCATCAGTGAAGGAGTAAGCTTCGTTTCTCGCAACATGGTCTAATAAATTGTCGCTGAAAGGAGTGGGAAATGGATCATGGATGCAGGCGTTGTTCAGACTTCGGTAGTCGACGCAGACTCTGATTTCTGCCTTGTCCTTCTTATTATGAATGAAAATAGGACTTACCCACTCCACTTCTTCCACTGGAAAGATAAGACCTGACCTTTTCTTTAATCCGCGGGTTCAACCGGGAGGGTCGGTGCTTCACAGGCCTGGCGTCCGGTTTCAGCACAATGTGCATTTCCCCAAGGTCACCTTTGATGCCCTTCAAATCTGCAACTGATGAAGGAAATAGGTCTTCGTATTCTTGGAGGAGGCTAAAAATTTCCTTTGTCATCTCCTCGTCCTAGTAATCTCCAAGTGTAGCCAGTTTGGGTTTCACATCCGTACCGATGTTCAACTTCTTGGTCTTCAGTGGTAGCAACTGGATGCCCTTAGTGGTTGGCTCGTCTTTGATGCTACGCTCACCTTCCTTCTCTTCGAAGTATAGGTGTCAGAGGTCCTCCAGACCGTCATCATCCGGATCACCATCGATCCGCTAGCAAGCCAACTCACGCCTGCCCGCAGGATGTAATGGTAAGGTGCTCCCGTCCGTCCCTGGATCACCGAGAAACAAGACCCCCTTGATTTCTTGTAATGCTCGGGACACCATCTCGGTTTCTCCCTCGAAGGAAAAACACCACACAAATTTGCTCGCGACTTCCGTCCAGGAGCGGGTCCCTCATTTCCGTTTTTCTTCTAAATACCATGCGTAGGGAATGGTATCTAAAGAATGGAAAAACTGATGAACCCACAACTCTTCTGGGTACCCTATGCTTCGCCACTGTGCCTCACAGTTTCTCAGGTGGTCTCTTGGATTTGAAGTCATGTGGTACCTATGCATGCTGCGAGGTCCTTCATCTTCTTTAAACCGTGCCCTCAAGGCCTTTGCTGCACAACTCCACCGCGTCAGACTGTTGCGGTGATTCTTCCACCACCGTACTGATGTGGATTGCAGCGCTACGTCCAAGAGTGGTATCCGCCTTCCTTCTGGTACCATGTCTTCTACTTTGGCAATAAAGGTGTTGACGGCTTGCATGTTTAACAGGGTAGGATACCCTCGGATCTCTGCACCAATCCAACGTACCTGGGAAATATGCGCGCACCTCCGTGTGCTGGTACCATACCCACCCTGCTGCCAGTCCTCCCATGCGAGTTCCGAACCCAGCTCCGAGCTCTGGACACTGTGCCAACTGATAGAACTGGTCGCGGTCGGGTTAATATAATCTTCTCACTTTCCCGCAGTCGTCTAATAAAGGTGGTCCATCATCTGAGCATCCTCCCGGTTATCCACCGTTTCGGTATATCTTAGGCCTTGATATGGGTCAAGAGGCTGAGTGACCCAGACCTCTCCATCTTCAAAGATCATGAGCTCCTTTTTGAGGTTGATAATAGCGTAATTATCGAAAGCCCAATCGATGCCTAACAGGGCAGGGTAAGGATCCTTGTCCCCCATAATGTCGATAATTCAAAATCCGTGTAAGTCTTCACCCCCGCAATGTAAACCTCGACCCCTTCGAGTCATCCGATTGGCACAATGCACTACTAATTTGCCAGTCGAAGCTGGATCGGTGAGTAGGTCAGCCGTGGCCTTCCCAGAGCCTCCCACATCTTCCGCGACAAGATGTTGACGTCAGATTCTAAGTCAAGCATAGTGTCACTTATTTGGAATCCCTCGGCCTGCGTATTAAGCCAGAACTCTTTTCCCGTCCGGTGCTTGTTCCGCTTGACCCGCTGAACGTACTAGGGGGCTGTTCTCACCGGTTTCCCTGGTCATGTACTCCCTTGCAGTGCAATTTCCAAGGTATGCTTTAGCTGCTCCCTCATCTCAGCATTATCAACAATCTCGAGGAACAATTGGAGCAATTCCTCAATCACGGTTCTTGTGGCGCTCTGCTCACCGGGATCGGTTGGCAGGGGCCCTGCCAAGCCTTCAGCTGCTCTCATCTGAGCAAATGCCTCGACTGCCTCCTGAAAGAACTTCTTCTGTGTCGCTGGCCTGATTAACTGGTTTGGGGAGGCTGGCCGGACAACTTGTGCCGGCTCCTTCCCACGAGCGTCCTCCCCCATCTTCTTACCCCCTCGCATAACAATAGCCACGTTCTACATGGCCTGAGTTGTAGGCGCCCGTGGCTCAGAATTGACCAAATTCGTGGCCCTCTGCCGTGCCCGTTCCTCCCACTTCTTGATAAGTTCGGGGAATTCCTCTGTTGCATGGGCATTTACGCGGCACTGGGAGCACCATGGGCATCGGGGGAGGGGACATTCCTGAGCCACGTGACCCTCCTGGTCACAGTTGTAGCACTTCACCGGACCTCGCCCCCCTGTATGGCCTCCGCGCATACCACCTCCTCTCCCCCTGGAAGCCTCATTCACCCTATAGGAGGGTCGGTCCAACCGGTCCACGAGTGCGTCGAGAGCCCTGCATTGCTCAGTGTTGTGAGTCGTGGAGGCACAAAACTCACAGTATGCATTTTTTGGGATGCTGGAGTATTTATGCAGAATTGGGCACATCCGAGGTTGATGGCCCATCGCCTGACAAATTTTGCAATATTCAGTGGTGGTGGGATTTGTATGAGGGGGGAACCCCGCATACGACTGTTGTGGCTAGTAGACCCCTTGTGGATTCATTGCCGCACAACCCCCTGTAGGGGGACCCCCCTGGATCACCGCAACAGAGGGTCCAACCCCTGTGCCACGCAACCGTGGACACTCGGTTGCGACGTGGCCCTCAACCAAGAAATGAGTGCACCAAATGTTCGGCTGGGCTGGTCTCATCGGCTGCAGTTCCTTGAGCTTCTCAGTCAAACTAGTGATCTGATGTTGCAATCCTACCAAAGAAGGATCCTGCGGGGCCGGCCCCCCCCAATATTCCTAAGGGTATCCTGCCATGGCCTCTATCTTCATGGCCTGCTCCAAAGCGTCCTGCAGGTTATCAATCTTTTGCTGAGTGAGGGGGGTTCTTCTCAAGGGAAGCATAGCCTTGATGAACCAATCCCTCTGATGGTTTGGATCGATCGGGTAGCTGAGTTTCCCGATCACGTCCTTGAATCGATGCATTAGCTCCCATGCTGTCTCTCCTTCTTTAAGCTTAATTTCCCAGAGCTCAGACAGACCCTGCTGGTCTGTCTAGGGAAGCTTGAATTCACGGACATAGTCTCGCTTAAGATCAACTATTACCGGATTTGGATGAGCCTCAGACCATTTGATGAACCATCGTAGAGCCCTTTCTCTGAGCGTAGTTTGGAACTCTATGAGCTTCTTGGCGTCTGGCGTCTGCCGAGCCCTCCATATGGATTCACAGAGATAACAGTGTTGCTCTACATCATCGTTGCCTCGACCAGAGAATTCCGGGTACCGGGTGAATGACCCAGCCATATTTACTTGCAGAGGGTTGACCAGGATAAATCCTCCGGGTCTTGGTTGCGTAATTTTTCCACTGGGGAATGCAATATTACTAGTGACGCCGCTATTAACGTGTGTCACTGTCGACAATGAACTATTGTGCAGTTGAATTAATGCTTGTAACTTAAGGAAAATATTATTTAACGGTTGGTAAAGTACCAGGGGAAGGCAGGGAGCCATGCCGTGCAGAGTTTTGGAAGTAGGGCTACTTGGAGAGATGAATGCCGTCCACTCTTGAAACAGCTGCTGCATTGCGATGTACCATTCACCATCGGAACTTTCTTCGGGCCGCACCCCTGCATCATCTTCTTTAGTCATCATCTCCCTTTCTCTCTTCACTGGGCTCCCATGCACCCACCGTACTCCTATAGCAGTCCCCTCCCTTTCTCGGGTATCTGCTAGAGTGTCCATAATCCCTAACCTCTGAGGTGCCTCCTTCTGATTCCTCCTATCGGTTTCCCGTCGTTTTAGATCCTGCATCACTTTTTTTCGCCACCTGTCGGCGATCTACGTCCGCCAATGTGCACGTCGCTCCCTCAACTGCCTTGTGGCCTCAGCATCCATTCCCCACTCCCCGCTTCACACTTTATGCGGCATCTGTCCCTTCAACCCTTCCCCCAGCACCGGAGGTTTACGCTTCCATGCTCGTCTTTTAGAATTACATCAGCCCTTCGTCCACCATTAGAGCCTTAATCCACAACGGAATCTCCTTAAGAAGCTTCCCTCTTAGCCGGGAACGGAAGATAGCCTCAGCCTTTGAGAAGGATTGGTAGCACTCTGCAGATAACTCTACAATATATTCGTCCAAGGTGGTCTCTACCCAAAAATCTACCGCGCGGGTCAACTCAGTGTTCGACCAATGTAGGGTCACCAGATCCCCATGCAGCCACTTGCGGTTTATCTTCTGTGAACCGTCCCTAGGCACCCTCGCCTGTAACCTCTGCAACCAGTTGTAGAGGTCACTAGGGAATTTTCCCCAGAGAATCTCGTAAGTATCACTAGCGAAATATGAAAAAAGAACGAGATCCTTGAGCACGTCTTCCTTTTTATTCGTCAACTCCGCTTGCTGAGCAATGAACTGGTCCAGATGGTTATCCCACCATCTCTGTATTTCGCCTTTGAAGATCCTCGATACCATGATCTAGTTCCCCTCATAACATGCAGGTCCCGACAACAGAACCATTTGTTGGTGAGGAAACAGGTCTCGCAGGCAAGACCCAAGTTCACAGGTTGGGGCCAACAAAGGAGTCCGCTGTAGTATAGAACCACGCCAGAATTATCACCCTACTCTGGAGAGCAGAGAGTCTCACCCGAGGCGTGCCGCAACCACATGCAGAAGGGGAACAGATCGATAGCAGGGGAAGGATCCGCAACTCATGATTAACATAGAATTGATTGCATAAACATAGTTATATACGTAGGAACATTCAGAGAGTAAACATGTATTAAGCAAATAAAATTTTAAATCATCAGAACCATCATGCATGCATATAAATCACATAGTAGGACAAAAACCTGCAATTGTATTGATATCTTCAGCCAAATCCATAAGTACATAGCTTCTGCAAGGAGAGCTTACAAGTCTGATATAGACGCCTTATAGAATGGAAAGGTAAATAAGAGAAACCTAGGAACTACAGAGATATCATGCCCGATATCCTTTAGTTGCTCTGAATTCCTTCTCCTGTCGCATCCTCCTCTCTTTCTGCCAGGTGACTGCTATTTATTCACCCGCTATCGCAACTGTTAGTTCCTCTTTCCATTCTTCTTTAGCTGCTTCCGGCTTCTCTCTTGTTGTCTGCGTGTTCTGCTCACTGTCTTCTGCTGTATGTCTTCTTGGTCTGTGCTCATGCATCTGCTTTCTTCAGCTATGTACCTGTTCCCTCGCAACTTCGATAGCTCCGCTTCTTTCTGTAGTTGCGACTTGGTTGCGACTGCCATGTGTCTTCATCCCGCAACCCAAAATCTGTCCTTTATTCAAAATTCAAAATATTCAAACCATGTTTCAAAACAAGGGCCCCAACACTTCTTTCCTCACCTCCAAAAACTGGGATTATAGAATAAGTAAAGTCCAATCTTAAAACACCTCCCAAATTATCCTCCCAGGACCTAGAAATAAGCATTCTAAAACGTGTTCGAATAACTGCCACTACCACATCCATCACAAGAGTTCTGGCTGGAATTTGGGCTAAGGAAACTTCTAGATATTTAATTAATCCCACACACTTAACCTTTTTAGAATCAAAATAATAAAGATCCTTATAAGGTTTAGTGATTTTCAAGTTCAATTGTTTCATAATTGACAACGACATCAAATTGTGAGAAGCTCCTGAATCCAACATACATTTTTCAAGCATAAACGAATGCACTATCAAAGAAATGTAAAAGGGAGGAGTAGATGAATCTATCTATTCAACATTAGGACCAAACATTACTACTGGCCTTGTTTCTGCTACATTATCATCTTGAGATAGGTTAATGAAATATGAAATAATATTTTTATATTCTGAGGTTTTAGCCAACTCTACCAAAGGAATTTGAATCTTTATTTTCTCCAAATCCTTTGTTAAGCTAAATGAGTGACTTAACTTGAAAAAATTCTCTGAATCTTCATCATTCTTCTTCAAATTTGAATTTTCCTCAGATGAATGAGAAAATTTATTCAAATTTCCAACTTTTTATTTTTCCTGTGAACTTTCTCCTTGCTGGAATGTAGTCTTTGCCACCGAATCAACGTGTTGTTTCCATTTATCAAGCTACCTCAAGGGTTGTTGTGGAGTCTCTATATGTTGAGGTGCCTCATCGTTTTGCACCTCTTCACTATTCTGCAGTCTTGATTTTTTCCTTGATATCAGATCATATTTCGTATGTAATTCAATTTGCATAAAACTAGTAATTTTTTTTTTCAATATTCATAAATTTATTTCTCATCAAGAGATGTTTTTGTTTCAACATTAAACTCCTCATTTACAATATATTCTATTTCATTTGCATACAACGTGGATATTTGGCTCTCCTGTTATTTCACACTTTCTTCCACTACATCTTGAGAACCATATTCTATATACAAAGGGGGCTAGATCTGATCCTGATCCTTTCTTTCTCTCCACATAATCTGAAGAGGGTGTCTTCTGAACCGTGGGTTAAAATTTTTATTTTGACCCTGCTGAATTTGTTCAGGAGGATTTTTACTTTCAAGTTCTAACTTCACCAGCTTACTTGATAAATTTTTAATGACTTTAGTCATATCTTCCAATCTCTGATCATGTAAAAATTCTTCCTTCTCCTTTCCTTTATCATGTGCTTGCTTTTTTCCTTTAGACTTCTGAGCTGTAGTCAAGTTTTCTTCAATTTCTAATCGATTTGTTTGAATATGGTCCAAAGTGGGAGATCTTATTTCTCTCAAGGTAAAACAAAAATCTGATTCAAAGGCTCCTGCAAAAACAACCTTTGCTCCAACAGGTGGAGGTTTTATTTCTATTGGAAGACCATTATATAACTTATTGAATCTTTTGATAGAATCAACAAAATTTTCTTCTTGTTTCCTTTTTCTAGCATCAAATTCTGTCAAAAAGTACCCATGATCCTTTTTCTCACCCCATCTCTAAGTAAAGCTATTTTCTGATTATTCCCAATTATTAATTGAATTAGATGGAAGTGAGTTAAACCACTTTCTAGATTCTCAGTCTAAAGACTGGACAAATAACCTCAAAACCACATCAAGATATTCAACATTTAGGTTTTCAATGAAGGCGCAAAATGTAGTGATATGTTTTTCTGTTGTGATTTCATCCTCCCCTGTGAAACGAGGCAACAACTTAAGGTAGTCCTATGGCATTGCATTCGTTGGTTTGGGAAGATTTAATGGAGCATACCTAGTCAAAAATAAATTAGGAATTGCCATATTTGGATTCTGATTAGCACCTACTTGAAAAACAAAAGGTGGAGGGGGTAACACAGATATAAGAACTGGTTGATTTATGAGAGAAAATGACTGGTGTGAAACTGAGAAATCAACTGTTGTAACTTCTTGAATTTTTGGAAAAGAAAAAGAAACTGACTCAAAACGATATTTCCTTTGAAGTCGGCTCAAGAAAAATTGTCGGGGTAAATGCAGGTCCTTCTTCAAAAAACTGAAAATTTTTGATCACTTCTTCTGAATGGAAAAGAGGAATTTGTTGTTTAGAGTTACTACCAAGAGCATACATGGTAGGACTAGGAGTTACTGGTGATTTGGCTTTCCAAACCCTTATGGACACCAACTTTTCTGGATCGAAAAGGAATGGAACTTTCTAATACGAGGTATTTTACCTCGTGTGTGGTATTCTGGAAGCTAGGTCTACTATTGTGATTAAAAACACAACCTAATCACTTTATTTTTTCACTAATCAAAGCAATGATTTTCGATAAAACCCAGGGAAAAATAACTTTGTGTTTTCGTTCCCCGTAACGGCGCCAAAAAATGTTGTACCTTGGGAGACAATCTCAAAGCTCTATTTGAGATCATTGCCCAAGACATTTACTATAAATAAAAAATGAAAAAAATTGTTTCCCCTTCATTTTGAAACCCCCAAAATATAACATTTAAAACCTTTAATCTCTATAACAGAACAAAGCTACTGACAATGCCTTAAAATGGTGAATACAAATGAACAGAAACAAGATTGAAAATGCTGGTGGAAAACCTAAGATAATAGGCTAATATTATAGAATCTATTATCTTTAGTTTTATAAGAAAACAGTTAAGACAAAATTTCATTTAGATTAGAGGAACACTTCATTAAGGATTTTAACTCTAAATCACAAACGTAATATTTGAGACCAACAACTACATTACTTTATTCTAAGAATAAATAAAAACACATGATGAAACAGGAAAAACTAATTGTACCCAACAATTTCTGGAAATTATTCTGATAAAATTTATTCATCATCATAAATATCAAGTACAAAATTTTGGTGCTTCTGAGGTCAAAAAAACGAGAACCCCTTTCTTCTTCTGAAATGTCTTATATACAAAATTTCAAAATGGACAGTTATAAAATTGTCAACTTCCTAAACTACTCTCATCTGATTATTACATTTGAAATAGAAAATACATGTCTTTCAAGAAATAAAATAATATACAGAGGTAGGAACTTCCTCTGGTTTGGATTTTCAAGCTATCAAATGACATAGTGTTTATGTTATCCTTTGATTTTGGAGTCATCCAATCTTTGCATTTCCTCCACATATCTACATTTGAACTGGGGCAATTAACAAGCTTTACATGTGCCATTCTGAAATTAGTAATTATGGAATATGAATGTTTTTCAGCAAACAGGGTCTTCATCATCCACAATAGTTGGAAGTCTTTATGCAAATAGTTGTCGATAGTGGCTCCTTTTAGAATTGCAATCTTCTCATAAGTAGACCCAATTTTTCTCTTCGCTTCCACCAACAGTGTTTCATATGTTTCCCAAGGGAGTAAATTTATTTGCTGGCCCCAACAGGATGGTAAACCAACCCTGGTTCTTTTATCAAACATAATAGTAAACTTTATCACTGCTCCCTTTACTTCATTCCGTTTATTTTATGCTGCTTTTCTGTATGAATTCTTTACAATCATCATCTTTAACTCCAAAAATTCCTGGGTACTGTATTCAATTCCGAATTCTGAGTTCCTGTGTAAACTTAGAATTTATAAAATCAATCAACTTTTTAGCATATAGGGCTCTATTTTGTGACTTTTGCTAATTTTCCACAATGATTCTCTCCAAGGCCCTAACAATGTTCTTCTCTTCTTCAATAATAACAAGTAAATCCCACACGTTTTTAATAGTCTCAATAATATCATTCCATATGATATCCATGACCTATATAAGGAACATATTCCCTTTTACTTTCTCCTTCAGCTCTTTAATTTCTTGACAAGAAGTTTGATACTCTCTCCTGTATTGTTCAACATTATCTTTGGTCATCAACGCCTCTTTCTCTATGAATTTAATCACCTTCAACGCACTGCCCAAATCTCTTTGGGTCTTTTTCAAATCAATTTCTGCCATCATCAACCCAATCATGACTTGAGTTAACTTGGCAACAGGATCTTCAGAGTTAGATGATACAAAAATGGTACATATATGAGAATCACGTTTCTTCTGCAACATATCATTCATTTCCTTCAGTTTGGACATTTCTTAATTTCTTTGCAAAAGGTATTGCAATAGCTATTCCTTTTCTGTTTCTACTTGGGCCAGCTCTGCAGTCATTGGGTGTTCACCAGTGGGAAGTTTAAGATTTTTCTTTCAAACTTGAATTTCAGCCTCAGCATCCTGCAACAACTTTTGAATTGATGTCCTATCCTCAGGATCAAATCCAATTTTAATAATGATTTTCTTCAAATCTTCGTTCTGTGTGGAAAAAGTTCTTGAATTTTCTTTCTCCAACTTCAACTATTTTATCACCTTTCCCAACATATTTTCAGCCTTAACAACAACTGAGGAAGTTCTATTTAAATAATTAACAATCAACTGACCAATCTGCATATGAATATTAATTTTATATGGAAGAGGAATTTTCTTTGTGTCAATTGTTAAATTAACAGTCTTGAAACCAACAGAAGATGCTACAATCATAACTGAAGGATGAGAAAAAGTTATCCTTAGCTGATATTTGGTTTGCTTAAGAGAGATTTGAGCCTCTTACTGAGATTCTATACTTTCTCTTATTCTCTTATTACTCCAATTTGTGAAAATATCTGTTTAATAACTGGAGCAAAGTCATGATATGTATCTTCTAGAACAGGGGGCGAGGGAGTGAATGAGGTTTCCCCCAACTGCAAAGAATACCCTGGCATTGTTGATGAGATGGTATCATCAACTACTTTTGTCCTCTTGGCTTCTTTCTCTATATCACCATCCAAATCAATTATTTATTCTCTCCCCATTTTAAGATTCTTTTCAGTGGGATGTGGGGTTTCAAATTCTATTTTCCCAGAAACAGAATATTTCCCTCCATTTTCCAATTTCTCAATTTATGGTCTCGATTCATGAACAAAAGGGGCATATCCATTTTCCAACCTACGGTTTTAAATTATATGATATGGATCATAAGCCCATTTTTATCCTAACAATAAATGCATGCTCTCCAACATTTTATGGGCCCTTCAACTGCTTGTCTAGTATTCACAATAAATGGGGCCACAATCATGGGAAACTTGAACAAATGACCCTTTTTCACATGAACAAAATGGATTTGATCTACATTGAGGATTTGCCTTATGAATTCTAAAGCAATTTATTCTCGTTGGAATAAAAGTAGGTAGTCTAAAAGGTTCAATATCGGCTCCATATAACCTTATTTCTGCATGATCTTTAAAGGCAAACCAATCCCCAAATTTCACATATTTTCTCAATTGTAAGAATGATTGAGCTTTAGGAAAACACACATGGTGTAGGTTAACCATTCAAAATTTAATATACAATTGGGAGAAAAGAAGAAGTGAAATCAAACATGCCTTCATTCCTAATTTCCTTCCTTATTACATATGTCGAGAAAACAACCGACTGTTTGTTTCTATTGATGTCCATAACATTCAATCCCAACTGTGTCAAACTTTCCAAATGACTAAACAGAAACAAATAATTGACAAGAGAGGGAAACCTAAAACAACTAGTAAGTGATGGGTTCATAAATTGAGTGTTGACAACAACCTCCAAATAAGAAGGTATATCAAGAATCTCTCCACACTTCATCATGAGGTAAAAAATTCCCAAAACTGACTTATCCACCATAAAATCATCTTATTTGCCCACAATTTTAGATAAAACCTAAAGGAATGGTCTCATGTCTTCAACAAATAGGTCCAAATAAAATTTACTTGAATCCTTAGAAATTCAGGCATTAGCTAAAGAAGGATTTGGGCAAATTTAGGTCGAGGCAAGTCTAGGAAGTATGTGGTTAAAGACTCATAAAAAAAACTAATGTATGAACTTGCATAAAGATAGTAGAAGGAATTTTGAATTAAGAGGGGAAAAAATTGAAAAATGTTCTCTCCCAATGGGCTCATTACGAAACATTTCTGAGGATAGATTACTAAGACTAGCCAATGGATAAATTCCTGAAACAGATAGGTTTGAGGAACAAAAGCTGACAAAAACCCTGACTGGACTAAGGCAGAGTAAACTGGACACTTGGACTGTTTTAACATGAGATGCTGATAGAATTGGAGGTGGTCAACTGTGTAGATGGTATCGACAATATCATGTTCAGTATCCATAAGAGAAATGTGCGTAGATGACTTGGTTAACTTGTTTTTCTTTGACATTTTATGAATTTTAAGTACAATTGAGTGTAAATACCTCGTGCTGATGAAGAAAGGTTACTGGATGCCAGTGAAATCTCTTTGAAACTTCAACAGTTCAGGAGAAGGACATGGGAAACGACAATGGGAAATGGATTTTTATAGATGAAGGTAAAAATTAAGGGAAAAAACGTTACATGGGAAATTGAATGAATTCTAAGACTAGTGACATGACATGTTAGATGAAAAGTGAGATTATGTGTGAGATGTTGTGGAATAATTATGAAGCAGGCTCGCTTGCTGACATTGATGGCTCGCCTGCTGAAGTCACTCCAGGGGGACTCCACTGTATGGGAAGGCATTTAGGGTTGTGGCCCCACTATAAATTTGGGCTACTCATCTCTAGTCAATGAGCGAGAGTCAACATTCTTTGTCGAGGCACTCCTTGTGATAACCTTTATGTTGTTTGTGATGTCGAGATTGCTTCATTGTGTGGGCAATATCTCATCAACGATCCTAGTGTGGAAACTGAATTGCTTGTTAACACCACTTTGTTCGATGGTGTGCCCCAACTCCGCTACATTAATTTCTTCGACAAGTTTTTAGAGCACACACACACACACACACAACACACACACACACACACACACACACACACACATATATTATTATTTTTCTTTAATTTTTAAATTTTCAAAATTTGACAACAACGTCTATCCCTTTTCCTTTTGTATATACATATTTTATTTTTTATTTTTTCAAAAATAAAATTGAAACTTATACAACACACCAAATGGTAAAAATGAGTTACAACATTTGGCATCATTTTTTCATCTTAAATTTTTGAAATTTACAAGCCATACTTTTATTTTTTTGTCAAGGAAGTAAAATAACAAAGGGACAATCAAATTTTTTGCCTCTCCATTTTTTTCTTGCCTATGAAACTAATACAAAGTATGAATTTGGAGAGATAATTTGTTCATTAAAGTTTGATTTAGAAACTGTGCATTTTTTTCAGGATAGAATCCACTACTGCCATAGGAAACCCTCTTTCTTGCAACATAGTATTCTCCCCTTCCTAGAAAATTTTCCAAGCTTGTCAAAACAAATATGGGATTGTTGAAGATCTTGTCATACACCATGGGGGGTGGATTGAATAAAATAGAGCCAATATATACCACTAGGATTCATTTGAATCCTGAAGTCATGGCCATCCTAGAAAATTGCCAATGGTTGGGCTTATTTGGGAAACTAATAGGATATTATGATGAAGTTGCCTTAGAGCCTGCCATGAACTTACATCTGTTACACAATAATTTGTCACCCTGTTCACTTCCTGTTCCCAATCCTGAAGTGCCCTGTGATGAATATTGTGGAGTAAATACACCTTGGAAAAATACATTGTGATATCCTTTAAATGCTAAAAGAAAGTTGCTTTGAATAATTACTAAAGAAGGTGAGCTCAAACCCTAGATTTCTAGGTCAGTGATTTTATCCAGTGATCTGCCCGTGCTTATGGAACATTGCACATTCTAGCTTAGCACTATCAATGCTCTTCTGATTGCAAAAACTATGTTGAACCCTTTCTGGCAGTGTTTCCTCAAATGGAGGAGAAGCTTCGAGCTTTAGAAGCTTGTAGGTTGTCAAGCTGGATATTTTTTGGTGGAGATATGGTCGATCTATCTCATTTGGAGTTATTGATCTTATCAATAGGGGATTATCCCTTGATAAGTGGTCCTTCCTCCTTCTTTCATGGGATCCTAAATCCCTCTCCCATCTTATAAATTTATCCCCATTGCTCCACTACTTGTTGGTCATTGTTGGGATGGTCTGATCATTAATCCTTTATATCCTCGTGCTGTGTTAATGCATAAATTTCCATTCAGGAGAAGGATCCCTTGAAGAGCCTTGGTTTGGACTCGGACTACACCAAAGGGAGGCCTCCAACATCAAGGCCAAAGTTGTAAGCTTCCTCTTTTATATGATCAATAATACATTTGGTGTTTCTCTTTCTATATTTGTTTCTATATGCCTACAAGTAGCCTAATGCTCCTTGATCTGTTAGGTAGTTGATATTCAATGTATGCTTTGTATTGGACCACATTTGTTTTTATATATTAATCTCCTACAGGTATTCGAATGCCACCAATAGCGAGGATTGAGCCTGAAGGATTGTGGATCAAGGCCTTCATCAAAGGGTTGAGTGTAACATCGGGAAGAGGTAGGTCCTTTTCCTTTTCTCATCTTGCTTTGAATATTTAATAATAAAGTGTCCATTAGATAGTATTTTACGTTGCTAAACCAACTCTAGCGCTACAGAGATCGCCTTTGTCCATAAAGGGGATTGTCTTCACAACAAAATTGGTAACTCCACTGGGGAGATTTAGCCTCTTTACCTTCCCTTTTCCAGTTTGGATTTTGATCAGTTTGAACGATCATTGAGAATTGAGTTTGTTTAGGTCTCTATAGGTCTGCATAAGATTTAGTTATTACTTTATGGTTTCCAATATGGTTTTAGTGTTGGAATTATTTTTTATTTTTCCTTTTATTCTCGCTCAACGCTTTTTCAGCTCTTACAATTGCGCTGAAAATGCTGTTCACTGTAAAACAGTTGAACTGATCTGCTTTTTAGCACTAGTCTGGTCCTCATAGATGTGATGATCCCAAAGATAGGAAAAATTTAGGGTTTCCCTTTAATATTTCCAGTGTATCTTGACCTCCGAAGTGTCTTTCAAGTCTGAATGACCTGTTGCCACTGTGTTTTGTTTGTTTACTTTGTTTGAGTGATTGATTTTCCTCCTTGAATTTGCTTGTGCTTGAGTGGAGTTTCATCATCTTCTATGTTTTCTAGGTCAGTTTACCTTCAATTGTTGCTTGTGTTTACCATCAAAGAGTTGTTGACTCTGTCTCAGACTTCTGCTGCAATCATTCCAACCGAAATTTCATATTACTTTTGGCTTTTGTTTGAAGTGTTTTTCATTTGCAGTGAGTCATCACCGCACTTTGGAATCACCTTAGATTAATTATAAAACATAGATCACAATTGTTTGATTTGAAAGTTTGAAAGTGTGTGCTTGATATGATTTTTCATTTCGAAAAAGTAAATTAAAATTCATTTTCATTTTTGAGCTTTTGAATTGGTTTGTTTTTATTTTTGAAAAGAAAGGTGAAAGTCATTTTCATTTAAGTATTTTTGAAACTATTTTCCATTCAAGAAAGAAAAAGAGAAAAGTGTGTTCTTTTTCCAATTCTTTGTTCATTTGGTTAAGTTTTACTTTGCTTTTTGATTGCATTAGTTCGCATCTGAACATTCAAAGTAAAAGAAAAACAAAAATATGTTTAATTCATCTTAATGAAAAGAGAAGTGATTTAATTTTTCAGTGAGTTTGCAATTGGGGATAGTTCATTCGAATTTAGTTTTTAAAAGTTTCATTTTAGTAATTTTGAGCTAGTTATGGGGCATCATTGCTTATTGCATTGGTTTTTTTTTTCACTCTTGTTTTCATTTCCTCCCTCATTAGTTTATATTTCATCGAAATGGAATGGTTTTTTTTTTTGCATTTAGTTGCATTATAGGATTCAGGTGACATCATTGTTGAGCCTAAAAATGAAACATAATCAAAGATCAACTTTAAAATTTATCCAATCAACCTTAAGGAGCATTTGAAATTAACACAAACATCTAGAGGTCTAGGTTAGAGACGTGTTGCGGTGTCGTAAAGCGTAGCAGCTGCCGCTAACAGTTTGTGTTACATTCCAGGGATGATATCCCATTCCATGTATGGAAGTATATAGGACAATGCTCCACATATGAAAAGTATAAGGGAACACTCTCATCGTACAGTTAAACATTAGACAACATTACTACGGACTGGACTCCCATGTACCGTCGAGTATATATTGGGAGACCCCACTAGGTTGCAAACCTGCCATAGGTAACCGAGTCAGCCACCTTGTAGACGTGATACATCGAACACAACATTCAGGGAGATTGGCTGCAGTATGTTAAGACCTTGGTAATTTATTCTATCATTTTTTCACCAAGGTGTATATCGCAGTTCATAGATACCTGGTAATCCTTTATGCCTAGTTTACCCTTTTTTATTTATTTTTTGTTTAATTTCTAAAATAAAATGCCCACGATAACATCCTAACTGTGCACTGCTCTTGGCCTCATCCTTCTTGGTTAATTATCGTAATTTCTCAAATTTGATTCACGCCTCTCTTCGTTGATATTTTTCTAAAGGAAATCGTGGATAAATCCTCGAATTCTCCTCATTCCCTTCTGAAGGAACTCAAGAGCCTCCTCTTAAGATTCCACAATTTTCAGCTGGACCCCTTGAAGCTCAAGGTGTTGAAATTGGAATTGTCATAAGTTTCCAACTGATATTGCCTCAACCACCACCTTACAAGTGGATTTCATCGTCATCTTAGGATCTTAAGCCAATAAGTCCTGAAAATTTTGCACATTTTACAGTCTTTCCTCCATATCTTCTCTTCGATCCACACTCTCGCTTGAATGGCCGTATATTTATTTTGAAGATCCCAAAGTTCCTCTTCGTGCTTCTCTGGTAGCATCAATTACTACTTCTTGTTAGTTGTTTCCTCTAGAAATGGCGTCGAATGTCAACGATATTCCACCCGTGAGTACTCCTTAGATTATTCCTCTAGAAACTTGTGCATCTCACATTCCATAAGCTTACATGACATCTATGTTTCCTCCAAAAATTTTTCCGTGTGTTACCACTCCTCAGGATGAAGGGAGTGGGACGAGTATTCCCTTTAGTCAAGTTTCATCTACACTTCCAGTTGGGTATACTTCTCTTGGAAGCCTTGCTTTAGGAGATTCTCAAGCTACATCCTTGTTTCATCATCCCTTTTGGTCAACGAGCATTTCTTGATCTTCCAACCGATTTGTTTCAAATGTGGTTGCTAATTCACAATCTGCTTCACGACCAGTAGTTTCTGTCGGTCAAATGATTGTTTCTTTAAGATCATCTACTCCCTTATCGCTATCCACAATCACTGTGATTCCACCTTTAAGTGGTCAATATATGGCTTTATTGGGGCATTTGTTTTTGGAAAACCATTTTTGAGTTGCGGACGGTTAGTTGCGGGCGGAGTGAGTGGCAGAGAGCCATTACAAAAGAAAGAGAGTTGTTGTGGGTTGCAAAGAAGAGGCAAGCAAGTGGTGGAGTGTGAAAAAGTGACAACACGGGTGGCAATAAAAGTTGACAACGAACATGGAGAAAGAATCCCAAAGGCAGAGCTAAGCGCAAAAGGAAACATGAAATGGCAGAGCGCAGCAGACCAGCCAGGCAAAGAAGGGGCGAAGAAAGCCATTGTCAGAAAGAAGAGATAGATAAGCAAGGAAAAGGAACGCTGCAACAGGGGGGGAGTTCGGTGATTTTGTGGGTTCTGTATTGTATTGAACTCCGTGGAGTCTAAGATGTAATATATTGCTCAATAAATCTAATGTACATAAGGTGTTTTATGGACCTGTTTTATGTGTTCAATGTATGGATTTCTATATATGATGTATGATCAGTTATTTAAATTTTTATGATAGCTTTCTTTGGTACCTATAATATGATAGTTCATCTCTTAACTAGTATGTGATAAGAGTGTTCCTGCACGACTGTAATGTTTGGATGAATGCTAAGTAGTTTCACTTTGGTAGTATGGTTCTAGCTCCCCTATACCAGTAATGTCACAACACGCCTCGGGTGAGACTCCTTTCTCTCCATTGAGCAGGGTGAAAATTTTGGCGTTGTCCTAGACCACAGCGGGATCTTGTTGGCCCCGAGTCTGAACCTGGGTCTTGCCCAGAAGTCACTGTTTTGTGCCAAAAAATGGTTCTGTTGTCGGGACTTGAAACCTTATTGGAGAGATAGATCATGGTATCGAAGATATATGAAAGGGAATTATGCACCTGGTAGGATAATCATGTATATTGGTTCATATCACAACAGGCTGAGCTCCGACATCAGAAGGAAAGGAAAATTAAATATCAAGTCCTGTTCTCTGATGCGGCGAGTGAATTGTGTGAGATTTTTTGGGGAAAATTTCCCGAGGAGCTCTATAATTGGTTGCGAAGACTCCAAGTCAAAGCAACCCCTAGAGTATTGCGTCGATCCCGTCGCAGTTGGACGCATGAAGATCTAAAGACATTACACAGACTAGATACTGAGTTAACTCGAGCTATAGAATTTTGGGTTCATACTACCTTGGAGGGATATATTATGGAGTTTGCAACTGAATGTTATCAATCCTTTGCTAAAGAAGAAGGCATATTTAATGCCAGGTTGAGGGGAAAGATGTTGAAATAAATTCCTCTATGGATCAGGGCTCTAATGGTGGATGAGAGACTAATGGCTTTCCAAAGTCCCACAATGGAAGCGTAAACCTCAAGTACCGGGGGAAGGAATTGAGGGAGAGATGCTATGGAAAAGGGAAAAGGGAGAATAGGGAAATGAACGCCAAGACTTACAGCAAGTGTAGAGAGCTAAGAGCACATTGGAGGGTGAAAATTGCTTAGAAGTGGTGGGAAAGGGTAATATGGGAGTTTGAAAAGAAGAAGAGAAATGTACAAGAAAGAGAAGAGGCGTCGCAAATGGCAGGGAGGAGAGAAGATGAAGTAGGAACCCAAGGAATGGGCAGGTCCACTAGAGAATTTAGATAGGTTCATAGGAGCCCATCCCAGGAAGATAAGGGAAAGACGTCCAATGAAAAGGAGGATGCGTGCCTCGAGGATGCTTGCGATGGAACGACTGTTCCGAGAGATAACGATGACCATAACACAAGGTAATCCTATTCCCCAAGTTCCAAGTAGCACTTTTCCTAACCTTCCCCTAGTACTCTATCACTTGCCTGATAAGTTTTAATAAAGTTGTAGAGGTCAGGTAAGTTACATAGTATTCAGTCTACAGTACAAGTAAACATTAGCAGTAGTGCTAGCAAAAGAATTTCTCAGCGAAGAAGTAGATGATTTATACTAGTTACGCCTAGACAAGTAGAAATGTCAAGATCATTAACCCGATATCCAGAGTTCTCTAGAAAAGGGAAAAATGACGTAGAACAGCATTGGTATCTATGTGAGGAAATATGGAGAGCTCGTCAGACACCAGATGCTGTTAAATTGATTGAATTCCAAACTACACTTAGGGAAGGAGCATTACGCTGGTTTATTAAATGGTATGAGGTGCACCAGAATTTTGCTATAGATTACGTTAAAAGATAATTTTTGCAAGAGTTCAAGCTCCCATAGACCAATCAACAAGGGCTATCCAAATTATGGGAGATCAAACAAAGAGAAGGAGAGACCGCTTGGGAGTTAATGAGAAGGTTCAAAGATGAAATTGGGAAACTAAGAATTAGGGGAATTTTGAGATCTAAAATGGGCCTCCTAAAGAAATTATAAAATAACAATGGAAATAAGAAAACAAGGGTAGATGACATCATCAAATTTTAGAGGGAAAAAAGAAAAAACTACTTTTTCAACTTGCATTTTCAACTTATCTCCCTACGGGTTTACTCAAATTTTGAGCAGAAGGACTCATTGTATGCATAATTTGATTCCTCATCCAAGGATTACACATGTTTCATACTTTCGATGGACCCTACTACACAAGAAATGAGAAATACAAGAGAAAACATGATTGCAATCACGTTTTTTCATGTATTTCTCATTTTTCGTGTAGTAGGGTCCATCGAAAGTATGCAACATAGGTACTCCTTGGATGAGGAAAGAAATTTTGCATCCAACAAGTAATCCCGCTCGAAATGTGAGTAAAACCTTAGGGAGATAAGTTGAAAATACAAGTTGAAAAAGTAGTTTTATTATTTTATTATTTTTTAATATTTTTACTTTTTAACCCCAAAAATGGTGAATCATCCTCCATGGTTGATATCATCATCTTGATTCCTATTGGTTCTTATAAAGTCTATTTTGGTTGTACATTTTTCTTAGGAGGCCCATTTTGGACCTCAAAAGTTCTCTAAGGTTTCCCGATTAATCATAATCACCTACATGAATGGTTCATCAAGGTCCTTTTACCCCTTACAAGAACACCATTGACCCTGCAGAAGATTGATACTCTCCAAGACATGCTGGAACAAGCAATGGTTGGCTATCCACAGGAATTCAGGGGAGGAGTTTCTTCCCATGACCCTTTCATATTGGGATTGCAACATTAGATAGCTAGTATGAGAGAAAAACTCAAAGATATGCAGCCAACATGACCAGTGTGGCCCAACGTGTGGTGCACACATTACCTGTTGGAAGGAAATTTGGTTTCCGAGTGTTTGAGGTTGCGGGGAACCACCATTGGGACATCAGTGGTAGGAGCGCAAGGGACGCCACCCATGGGAGGAGTCACACAAGTAAATACTCAAGGAATGTACCAGGCACAACCAAATTTCCTAGGTTTTTTGAACTAGCAAAACCTAACTCCAACCGAATATTGCAAAATTTGAAAAGGAGTTGGTCATCCTTTGCGTCTGTTCCCCATATTACAAAAGTATTCAAATGTCCTGAATAATGTCTATTGTGAATTTTGTGCTTCAACAACCCATCACACAGTTCAATGCGGAGATTTGGATGTGTTAGCATACCGACTGGATAGTTCCTCCTATAGGGTAAAAGAGGCTCTTAGGGGACGAGGCGAGTTAGGAATAAGAGGAGGTAGGACAGGAGGAATTTGACCCTTGAGATGCTAAAATTGTGATCAATAAGGCCATGTAGCGAGAGAATTTCCTCTACCAAGACAACCATGGTGTTCTCAATGGAGTGAATGCACATGCCACAGAATATTGTGTCAGATTAATTATAAAGTGGGAAGAAATAAACAGGCAATGTGAAGCTAACTTGGTCAATTCAGAACGAAGATTAGCTGAGACAAAACCTCTACCTAGTATGGCCATAGTAACCCGAGGAGGAAAGAAAACGAGAGAGGATGCAAGAGAGATGGAACCAATAAAACTAATCAAAACAACATCACCAAAGAAGTTCTTTGAATCCGAACAACATAGATAATACTTTAAGGAAATGCTGGACACATTTTCGAAGTTAGGAAGCCACAAGGACATGCAACAACTAGAACCAGTCAAAGAAGGTGGAAAGGCTGCAACAACAAGAACGCCAATAGAAGAATGGTTCAGGTTATTCTTGAGCATTGTAAATTACACACAGATGTTGGAGCAGCTAAAACACAACTTAAAAGAAATATTAGAAGGAGGAATAGAGCATGGGAGCCCAATAAATACCATATTTCCAGAAAGGCATGTGAGGAGGGTAAAGAGAAACAAAAGACAAACTAGGAAGGAATTTTGAATAAATGCACAAGTTGCGGGATTCCAAATAAGGGACATAATGCTAGACTTAGGTTTATATGTAAACATAATACTAAGAAAACATGGGAAGCACTGGGTAAGCCGAAGCTGGCGTTTTCCCCTATATAGCTAAGGATGGCAAACCAATACTGTATTGTGCCCGTGGGAAGGTTAGAAGAGGTTGAAGTAGATGTAGCAGGGGTGAAGACTCATATATGATTTCAAGGTAATTGATATTATGGGTGATAAATATCCATATTCAGCTTTGTTAGGAATAAACTAGGCATTTGAAAACTATGAAGTTATTGACTTGAAGAAAGAACTAGTGATATTTGAAGATGGTGAAGTCAGAGTGGTTCAACGACTAGATCCATATCAAGGACCCCAGTATATTGAGACCGTAAGGACGAGGGAAGATGCAGAAATCCTAGACCAACTTTATTAGATGACAGTAGGCAAAAGAGAAGACTACAGGAACCCTACGGGAGAAGGGAAAATAAGTTGGAAGAGTGTTCAAAGCTCCAATGTGGGGTTTGAAGTTGCGTGGGATGATTGGTAGTAAGGAGGATACGAGGTCAACACTAGGAGGTGTGCTGCTATTCATGGAGGCAATTGGATCGACATAGAGGTAAGGGGTTACCCCAACCTTACTAATATGAAAATTGTTAATAATTTCATTAATAAAGTTGAAGATAACGTGCCAGAGGAGCATAAGGTTCCTCTAATGAATGTAGCATTGCAATATACTTCGGCAAGGTGGTGGGTAAACCACCAAAACTATCTTCATAATTGGGAACAGGTAGCGAAGGCATCGAGAAAGAGATTCCAAGAATCTTCAGGACCACAACTGGAAGAAAAGTATAGAGGAACCTCAGATCCCTAAGCTCATATAAAATGCTATGAAGATAAGTGGGAAATGGATAATTACCTAAAAGAATTATGGGTACATAATTTTGTACACTCATTGGATATCATTTCACAATCCTGGTACCTTACAGAAAAAACGAAGAGACAAACAAGTAGCTAGGAGTCGGTAGCGAATAGATTTGCACGAAGGTTTTCTTTCAAGAGGGCTAATGAACAACTTACAGACACCTTGCAGGCAATAAAGGGGATTCTATTATGTTTGGAACCTGTAGAAGTTGGAGAGACACATTTTCCCAACTAGATACTTGAGTCCAGTTATCAAGAAGCAGTAGCATGTTTGAAAATAGACCAAGAAATAGATGATGATGACTTAGAGAACCTCAGGCACTTTTCGGTTGAAGAAAAGGATGGAGAACAAAAAATACAAGAGGGAACTACTACAAAAGGGCTGCACCTATTACCGCTAAGAAAAAATAAACATAATATAAACAATGTAGAAAAACCCAAATTATCTTCTATTGGGGATGTTAGGTTCCCGTGATTTGGCTGATTGGCAAGCCAAATGACAGTTTAACATCAAACCAAGATTTGGAGCCCGAGGACCTAGCCTTCTTGGAATCAGAGAGGGCTCTCTCTATGTGTGTAAGGGATATCTGTGTGTTTGCTTATTGTGTTCTGATTTTAGGCTAGTTATGAAGTATGTTTTTGGTTTTGGTTTTTAAGTTGTGAGGGATGAAACTGATCAAAGATACGAGATAGGTAAAAATATGTCAGATCAATTGGGCTATGGGGTCGAAAAGGTTAAGAAAGCTATAAGACGATGATACAAGGCTGTTGAAGGGCCGATTTGATTCAAGGTAGAAAGGATCTTTGGGAAAAATGGAGTAAATGGACATCAAGTTTGTGAACAAAAAAGAGTTTCAAGCATAACTAGTTTGATAGATAACATAAACATGGTAAGGCAAACCATTAATCATGCAAAATGTAAATATAAGCTAATCAATACATAGAAATAAACATTCAAGCCATGCATAGAAGTATATGACCCTCTAACTTTGGGAAATGGCTATTAGACTTTGGGGAAAACACTTAATAAAGACAAACAACTTAACTTACTATGCCGGAACGCCTAAACACAGTACTTCAAGTTATTGGGCACTTTGAACAACAAGATTTGCATAGTCTTAGGCAAAGGGCTAGATCGAAACTAGGCCTCCTTGGTTCAAACAAAATGATAATCTAATCAGTCAAAGAGAAATTTCATGGATGGAACTATAGCTAGCCATAGGTAAGTAGGGCGTACCGTAAGTCATACTTAGCATGTATAAAACCATGAATGAAACAAGCAACGATATCCTAAATTATTAAAGAGCAGTCAAGAATTATTTAATGTTACTTAGGAAGAAGAAAACAAAGAAGCTATGAAGAAACAAGAAATTTGAGGTGCCTCCACGGGCATATCTCAAATTTGTTCTCTACTAATCTATAGCAAGCAAGAAATATGTATTCATGAATGAAAACTAGAAGACAACAACAAAGCAAGAGACACTATACCATTCTACCAAGTCATGGAATCCAACAACAATCCTTCTTCATTCATTCAAGAGCATCCAAGAGGCAATCCAAAAGCATAAGACAAGTATTTCTTCCAAAGATTATATGACCATATATTTCTTCTCTTCTCAAGTTCAGCCTCGTTTGACAACAAAAGCCTTTGGAATATATAGGTTCAAGTGAGGAAAACCTCATGGTTCAACTTGCTATCCTATTGGCCTAATCAAAATATCTAACTTTTCCTTGAGGCTTTGCAAAGCCCAAGGCACAAAATATCTCATAAAATATCTAAAAAATGCTAAAAAAGGGAAAATAATTGAATTTTCCTTACTTCTCACGTGCAAAAATAGCTAAACGCGCATGAGGAAATATCAGCTTTTAAAGGTTCAAAAATTACAAAAATATTCAAAATTTACATCAACAAAAGGTCCCTGGACTTGCTAGCAACATTTGGCAGCCTTCCTGATGTCGAAATGAGGCTCATGATAGCTCGTTGGAAAGATATGAGTGTCTAATTTTTGGAACAACTTGAATTTCCCCAATATGATGCCTAGAAGTCCTCCAAAACTGAACTTGTGTGTAAAAAACAAAAAATTACAGTATGCTGATAGACTGGGTAGAGTGTGCAAAAAGCGAGCACTTTTCGCCATTTTGGGGAAGCAAATGACCTCCAAATGTTCTGAAAATCGCTGAGTGTGTGCTCATGAAATTATGGCATCCAATGATAGCATTTTTCTCCTTTGACGATCCCCCAAACTGAAATGGCGGATTTCATAAGTTTTGACCAAAAACTCAACAAAATGTCAAAAAACCAAAACATGTCAAAATTTTCCCAAAATCGGTGAGTATGACCCTCAAGGTTTCTTAACAATATGTTCTGAAGAATTGGCCAAAATCTCAAGCCTCGATGTGTCTTTCTTCACTTTCCATGCCAGGTGCTTTCCCTTAGCCTCCTTTAGCTTTTCTTGGTTTTCTTCTTTGATGTTTGGCATTCTGGCTTTGATGAAGAAGTCATGGCCCCTTGCCTAGGAGAGGTAGATAGCACATGCTTTGGAGAATTCCCTTCATGATCCATGTTTTGTATTTTCTTGCCCTCATTAGCAGGCTGCTGTGTATCATCTCTTGGTTGCCCTTGCTCATCACTGTCATGGCCTTGTTCATCATCTTCATGCTGCTAAAAAAAACTCTACCTTCTCTGTCAGTCACTGTTTTGATCAAGGAAACCATGGTTTCAAATGTTGTATAACATGTTTTCTTTGGTGTTAGATTCCCTTCTCTTTCCAAAACACTGCCTTTCTCCTTAGTATGTTAGTCAACAAGTAAAAAATAATAAGAACACAGCTATCAAAATATATACCCAATCAAAGAGTCACTGTGTTTGAGTAGGATCACCCAGCTTCCTGTGTTTTTTTGGTGTGAGAACATACAGTTTTGTAGCATTCAATCAGCAAGAATTCTTCACAATCAACATACTGTACTTGTATTCACTGTTCCTCACATAGATTTTGACAATATCTCCAACTGGCGAGTTACAGCTTCATACACTAATTCTGCTTTATGGAACAAAAAGAAACACTGTTTTTGCTTTTTACCATATTGAGGAAAACGTTTTGAAGTGAGAAAATACTCAACAATAATCACTGTTATCTGAAAATAGGCCCACTGTTTTCATTTTTCAAACTTTGTGTTTTTTCTTCTGAACAATGCTTCTACCTTTCATCACTGTTTTGAGGGCAGCTACTGGGCTTTTTAGACATCAATAGGATCCCACCACTTTTGCTATGTTTACCTTGAGTAACCCGAAACCAAAACAAAACTTGAGTTTTAAACAAAACTGTCAATCCTCCTAGGAAATGCTTTCTTCACTATAAATGCTGACAGAGGTTATGGTTATATCCTAGCCTGGAGGGCAGCTCTAAGTTCCTCAAAACTGATGAATCATTCTTCTAACCTCTCACAATGATAAAATTCTTCACAACATTTAATACATCACCTTGATTCTCACCGAGAGTTTCATCTTTTCACCATTTGTTTAGTCTTCGAATGTCACAGCAAACAACCCTGTAGAATTTTGACAATAGTAAGGAGGCATCATAGAATGCCTTGACAATTTGATGGCAGCGATGTTTGAAGACTTTGTACTGTTTTTGAACACATTTAGAAGACATTTGAACCGTTAAAATATGCACGACACGTTTTTATGGAAGAGTGCTGCGCAGGAAAGGGTCTCGGGTCATTTGTCGGGCCGACATGACCCAAACCTATAGGTGCGCCGCGCGCCTATGTATTTATTTGTAATTTGTGCGCCTGAACACGTCGTGCAGACTTACAGGCATGCCACGCGGTTCTCTAGCCCAAAAAACTCTATTTATTTGCCAAAAACTGCTTCCTTCGGTCCAGTGATCAGCAAGGGGAAACTTTGCTTGTGCTTTGGAGTTTGGAAAATAAAATTTCAATGGTCCTAAACTTCTTTAAAAGCGAAACACCAACATGCCTTTGAGTGTGACTTGAGAGGGTTTGGAAGACTTCCTTGTTTAAACTACTGCCTTTGTCCATCTTTTGCCACTGCTGACTTTTTAGTGGTATTTTCAATCATGGGGAAATTACTCAACAATACACCAATGATGATGAAGCATCCTTTGCCATTCTCACGGGGATGACCAATCTCTTTCAAAAATTGATTTGGCATTTTCTGCTCCATACACCTATATCTGCTTGCTAGAGGAAAACTGGATCAAATCCACCTTGTGACTGTACCTGCATGTCTCCAACTGATGCTTCTTTCTGACTCTGGGTGAGACCTAGTGATATTGTCCGAGCTTCTACTGTTCTCGGTCTAATAAGAGGGGCATTTTCTTCTAAAAGCTTTCCTTTATTCAAAATGTAACAGCAGGATGTTTTGACTTGTTTTTATGGGGAAACTACCTTCCTTTGTTATAGTGGCATGCAAACTTTGCTTTCTATGAGTTCCAAAACCTGAAAAACATGTTATGGTGTTTCTTCCACATTTATGAACCTGCTGTTCCTTCACCCTTTGTCTTAATCTGCTGAAAAAAGTTTGATGAGCATGCTTGATAGGGGTTTCTCTTATACATGATGGAAAAAGCTTGGTTAGAGGCTAAGACTGTTGGATTCCTTTGGTTATGTGCTCAACAACATTTTTCCATTTATGATCACCTCCTTAGCTTAATATTACAACTCAAATAACAATGGAGCTTATGCAAACAAACTTTGAAAAACACTACTGCTTTTACCTCTGTCTGCAATCATCACTTTAATGTAGAGATCCTCATTTGATGTCTGACTGTTTTATTAAAAACAAATTTGTCTTACAATCAGATGCAACTCTTCAATTTAGACTTTGGCCATCGCCCTCTGCTTATAGATGAAGGAGGTGCTTTCAAAAACCCTCTGCTTATAGATGAAGGAGGACCTGTGGTCTTCAAAACCCTCTGCTTATAAATGAAGGAGGTTCTTAGTCATGTCACATCATCAACCCTTTGACAGTGTTGTTTTTTATTTTACTGTCCTTTCAGGCTTTGAATGAGGTTGCAAGAGCTTGATGAAAAACTCTTTGCTTTGTAACTGTATCTCAGGCTCAAGATCACATTGAGAAGCAACTGTCTTCTCATGTGGAGCCAAAAATTGTCTTTTGAGATGCTGGTATGTTTCTGTTTTTGAAAGTTCCATCAATCACTGTAAAAACACCTAATAATCAACTTGACTTATGGTCTATGTATTGCTGAGACTTAAGGGTGTAGTAGTGGCGCGACCTAGGGCTGTAACCAACTTCATTAGCAGAGTAGGAAGGTCTGTTATGACTGGTATATAGAAGATGGAGGTTTTTGGCTCTTCGATAGTTTTCCAAGGGAGAAAAAGGCCTTAAAGCGCCACTTCCTAACTTAGGGGAGACTGTTTGAATAGATTTGGATTGTCTCTTTTAGGGCTGATGGGCAGACTAGTATGGCTGAAGCTGGATAAGGTTTGATAATGGGGTTTCATTTCGTCATGGGCGGACTGAAAAGGGCAAGAAAGAAAAAAAAGTTTATGGGGGTTTTCTAGATGACAAATTGACATATGGAGATCAACTTCTAGAAAACTCAGCTAGGAATTTAGTCATCAACAGCAGGTGAAAAATACTGATGACTAACAGGGGAATATTAGGATGAAGATGTTACTAAGGAAATTTTTTATTTACTGAAAGAATATGAAGATCTGTTCCCATCGTCTATAGCAAAACTAAAAGGTATCAAAGGAGACCTGGGGGAGATGTGGATAGTGTTGAAACCAGATGCTAGACCAGTGAAGCATAGATGGTATCACTTGAACCCAAGGGTGAAAGAGAAAGTAAAGTAAAAAATAGACAAAATGCTAATTGTAGGATTGATCTTCCCAGTAGAAGAGGCAGAATGGGTCAGTCCCATAGTGATCCAAAACAAAAAGAAAAATTCAGAGATCAAAGTGTGTGCAGACTACTGAAGCTTAAACAATACATGTGTGCATGATCCTTTTCCAACACCATTCAGTGACAAAGTTCTAGATAATGTGGCCGAAAATGAAGCATATTCATTCACAGATGGATTCTATGGGTATCACCAAGTCAGGATAACAGAGGAGGAAAAAAGGAAAACCATGTTCACTATTGAATGAGGATCTTATGCTGATCACGTAATGCCTTTCAGATTAAATAATGCACCAGTAGTATTCTCAAGAATAGTGAGAGAAACCTTCAGGGAATATATCCATAAGTTTCTTGAAGTATACATGGACGACTTGACTATATATAACTTATTGAAGAACAATGCAAGTATCATTTGAATAATGTTTGACCATTGCAGGTAGCTTTAGATTTCATTAAACTTGAAAAAGTGCATATTTGCAGTCCCATTTGGAACATTGCTTGGCCATGTGGTCTGTAAACAAGGAGTATGTGTGGACCTCGCAAAGGTTGCGGTAATTTTCAATATGTATGCCCTGAAGAATTTTAAGCAACTGAGATCGTTACTTGGACATACATGGTATTACAGAAGGTTTATCCACAATTATGCCCGCATCATAGCCCCATTGGAAAATCTATTGTGGAAAATAGAAATGTTCGTATGGAATGAAGAATGTAATAAGGCGTTAGACACTCTAAAACAAAAACTAGAAAGTGCACCTATTATAACATATCCTAATTGGGACAAACAGTTACATGTACATATTTATGCCTTAGGCATTGATTTGGGGGTCGTGCTAGCACAACCAGGAGAAAAAAATATAGACCACCCAATATATTTTTGAAGTAGGAAGCTGTCGACCACAAAAAATAACTATACAATCACTGAAAGAGAAGCTCTTTCAATGGTCTACTCTCTCCATAAATTCTGCCACTATTTACTTGGAGGTTACTTTAAATTTTTTACAGATCACTCTGTGTTGAATTATTTGGTGAAAAAACCAGTTCTAGAAGGTAGAGTTTGCATATGGCTTCTATTATTCCAAGAGTTCACATTTGAAGTTGTAGTAAAACCTGGGAGACTAAAAGTGGGACCCGATCATATATCTAGATTGGAATCAGGAGAAAATGGGGGGCCACTCAATGACCAGCTGCCAGATGAAGTTCTATTCCGAATAGAGGCTATCCCAGATTATTTAGAACAAACAGAAACATTTCTAGCTTTAGGACAATGTCCGGAAGAATACACAACTCAGAAGAAACATTTAGTCGTTAAAGCAACCGATTATTAACTTATAGCGGGCCAACTATAAAAAATGGGTCTATATTAGGTATTGTGAAGATGTGTATTAGACCATGAAAGATCAGATATCCTTTGGGAATGCCACAATGGAGTTGTGGGAGGACACGGGGGGAGAAAATCCTACTGCAAGGAAAACATTACATGCAGGACTATGGTTGCCTACAATGCACAAGGATACCAAAGAGTATGTAAATACATGTGACATATGTCAAAGAATAGGCAAACATTCACACTGCGATGAACTACCATTACAACCTGTTAGAGCAATGTAGGTATTTGAAAAATGGGTCGTCGACTTTGTAGGACCTATTACACCAATTTCACGCCATTCACAAGAAAGGTACATAATTACCGCAATTGAATATCTGACCAGGTGGGTAGAGGCGACACCAATGAAGGATTGCACAACAGACACAATAGCCAAGTTCATTTTTGAGAATATTATTACAAGATTCGGTTATCCAAGGAGTTTGAAAAGCGATCAAGGCACCCACTTTATCAATGCCACAGTCAAATCATTGCTACAAAACCTCATGATACAACAACATAAGATCAGTCCATACCACCTGTAGGCAAATGGAAGTATTGAAGCATTTAAAAAAATCTTAGAAAAGGGCTTAACTAAAATCTGCAACGCAAATCGAGACGACTGGGACGAGACCACCACAAAGAGACTACACAATCAAACACCATTCCAGCTCGTGTATGGGAAAGAAGCAGTGTTGTCAGTTGAAATTATTCTCACTAGCCTATTTATTGCTGCAACAAATCAAATGTCTGAAGCAGAATCAATCACAACGCATCTCCAGGATCTGCAGAAGTTAGAGGAAGCGATATTTTTTGCAGACTTCCACCAATTTGTTGAGAAACATAGACAAAAAGCCTGACACGACTGCCACATCAAAATGAAGATGTTCAATATTGGTGGCTGAGTACAACTCTACGACAACAAGTTTAAGAAATTTCCAGGGAAACTTGAAATGAATTGGATGGGACCATTATATGTCATAGAAATATGTGACTTAAGAGCAGTGAAGCTAGCAAAATTAGATGGAGTAGTATTATCTGGTTGGGTGAATGGCGCATGCCTGAAACCGTACCATGAGTGACTAAATTAAATTTTATTTTCAATAAATCTTGCACTCGAGAGGAGTCTATAGGTTATATAGTCAATAACTCTCTCGTACCCGAGATGAGTCTGTAGCTTAGAAAATCAATAAATCTCTCTCTCAACAGAGAAAAAACAATAAACCATATAAGTCAGTTTCCATAGGTAGGATAAGAAGCCAAAAAAATAATAATGTATGGGTCGCGAACACTCAACCACCACACTTTTGCGACATGGGGACCATACCGCAAACAATTTTGGTCGAGAGGGGGGGGGTGCGGTGACCATACGACCAAGCATGTAAACCATAACTCTGTCATAATTAACCATAATTTAGGTGTCAATCCATAGTGTAATCCAAAAATTTGAAAATATTTTCCTTAATTCGAAACACCACTCCATAATAAAGTTTCCACATCAGGAAATAATAATTAGCCGTCACGTTTGCTCAAATTTTGAAGCCACCTTCAGCAGAGTCATAGTCCACCTCATTTGAGTAACCAACCATATTATTGTAGCCATGTAGGGAACTAGGGAAAATTATTTAGTTATTCAGTCACATCAATTCCCTTCATGCCGACATTCCTACTTAATATGCATGGAGAAAGGAAAAATCAAAGTGCCGGAAAACAAATAATTGCAAGGAGAGGAAACTTCTATAAAGGTCATCCATAGCATACCAGTTGAGTTTCAAAGGTGCAAATGGGAAACACTATTGGTGTATCACAGGAGAAGAGGTATGACGAAGATAGTGGTGTCGGTAGTTTAACTAGAACTTGACGAGAGGATTTAGAATCTGGAGCCATTGATAGGAAGGTATGATAATGAAACTATGATAGATACATATTTCACAGATTATTTCCAATTTCCATCCTTGAAGAGGTGAGTCTACATTGAGAATTATGTGAAGGAGGGTGGTAGTGAAGTAGCCAGAGTTCACCCGAATTTCAAAGGAATTCAAAGGTCAACAATTTTTCACCTGAGGAGTTTACCGGTATTTGGTACAGAGGGAGCGGCCATGCAATGAAAAAAGCTCCTAAGCAGTCTTGGGAAAGAAATCCAAATTTAGGCAGAGTATTTCCACAGATTCATGGCACTATCAGTAGCAGAGAGAAATGTATCCATGACCTTCCAAAATACCGCCAAAAGAGCAAAGAAGGTGTTGTGTAACCAACTCAAAAAGAGAAGAAAAGAGATATAAACGCCTTAGAAATGAGCCACTTCGAGGGGGAAACCTCCAATACATTACATAAATGAACAATTCTTGGATGATACAATTCACAAAACCTCCTTTCTATATATAGGAGTCCATGGGGCCATAATGTAATCCTAGTGGGCCACAATGTAATTCTAGCCGACCTAACAATAATAATTTAAGGGCACAATAATAACAAAATGGGGGTTACAAGGGTACAATAATAACAATAAGGGGTTTACACTAACAATAATAAGGGGCTATACTAGTGATATAGGGACCTAACATGCCCCTCTCCTTCAAAAAAGTGTTGTCCTCAACACTTGAGTAGCTCCTGGTGCTTCTGTATAAAATTCTCATCCTCCCATGTAGAATCTTCAGTGGGTAAGTTCTTCCACTTGATGAGATACTCTGAAATTGATTGATTCCGTAGTTGTCGAGTTCTTGTTTCCGTGACCGCTTCCGGTTCCAATATGATTTTTCCTTCCTCATCAAGTTCTGGCAATATTGTTTGAACTGGAAGATTTTCACCTATAACCTTCTTTTAGCACGAAACATGGAAAACTGGATGTACTCGCGAAGAAGCAGGAAGCTCCAATTTGTATGCCATAGTACCAATCTTTTGCAACACCTTGTAAGGACCATAGTACTTTCGCGATAATTTATTATCCTTCTTTGCTTGCTTGAGGGACATTTGTTTGTATGGTTGTAGCCGTAAAAATACCCAATCTCCTACATCAAAACTTCTCTCGCTACGATGTTGATCTGCCCGTTGTTTCATTCGATTTTGTGCCAAATTCAGGTTATCCTTTAAGAGTTGGAGAACTTCTTGCTGATGCTCGATGTGATCTTCCACCGCTTGAACCTTCGAATTTTCCCTTAAAGATGATGTGATGGATGGTGGATGATATCCATAAAGTGCCATAAATGGGGTCATTTTTGCTGCAGTATGGAAGGAAGTGTTATACCACCATTCAGCAAGAGGTAACCACTTGACCCATTGTGTTTGTTTATTAGATAAAAAACAATGAAGATATCCTTCCAAAAATTTATTTATGATCTCAGTTTGACCATCAGATTGAGGATGATAAGATGAGCTATGAGCTAATTGAGTACCTAAACAAGAAAATAACTCCGTCCAAAAATTTCCAGTAAAAATGGGATCTCTGTCGCTCACAATAACCCTTGGGCTTCCATGTAGCTTTTGAATTCTGTCCATAAATGTAGTAGCAACTGTACTTGCTTTAAATGGATGAGATAATGCACAAAAGTGTGCATACTTGGTAAGTCTATCAACTACCACCATGATGACACTCTTCCTTCGGACTTAGGTAAACCTGTGATAAAATCCATTGAAATCTCCTCCCAACGTTGACTTGGAATGGATAAAGGTTGTAGAAGTCCTGGGGTCTTAATTGTTTCCACTTTATTCTGTTGGCAAACCGAACATTCCGCCACAAACTTTCGAATATCAGATTTAAGGCCATCCCAAAAAAATTCTTTCTTCACCCTGTGGTAAGTTTTTAAAAATCCTGAGTGTCCTCCTAAAGGAGAAGTGTGCAATTCCAGAAGAATATTTTGTTTTAGTTGGGAATTATTACAAAGATATAAGCGATCTTTGTACCACAAGGAATCATTTTTCCAACTAAATGTATCAGATGTACTAGGATCTTGCTGCAACTTTTGAATGAGTGTCCATACATCTTTGTCCTTCTTCCATTCATCTCTTGTTTCGGTTATCCAATCTGGTTGGATAATAGAAATGGCACAAAGCAATGCTTCCACCTCTTCATTATTTCTTGAGAGTGCATATGCAACAACATTAAGCTTTCCTTTTTTGTAGATTATTTCAAAGTCATAACCCAACATCTTTGTGACCCATTTTTGCTGCTCTTTTGAAGATAGTCTTTGTTCCAAAGTGTTTAAGACTATCATGATCAGTTTTTACCTTGAAGTGTCTTCCCATTAGGTAAGTTCGCCATTTCTTTAGTGCATGCAGTATTGCTAACATTTCCTTCTCATAAATAGGTTTTTGTAAATACTTTCCTTTGATTGCACGACTTTCAAAAGCAATGGGTCTTCCTTCCTGCATTAAAACTGCACCAATTCCATTTCCTGAGGCATCACATTCCACAATAAAGGTTTTGTGAAGTCTGGCGTAGCTAAGACCGGTGCATGGCACATTGCCTCCTTAAGACGTTCAAAGGCCTTAGTTGCTTCAGGAGTCCATGAAAATGCATCTTTCTTCAATAATGCTGTTAGAGGTGCTGCTATTCTCCCATAATTCTTAACAAACTTGCGATAATACCCTGTTAACCCGAGAAATCCTCGCAACTGCTTTATGGTTGTGGGAACTTTCCATTCCTTAATGGTTTTAATTTTGTTAGGGTCCACTTTAACACCCTCGTGAGATACAATATGACCCAGATATTCCACCTCTTGTACTCCAAAGAAACATTTGGACTTTTTTGCATATAATTGTTTCTCCTGCAATAGTTTGAGCACCCTGTCAGCATGTTCAACATGATCCTTCCAAGACCTGTTGTATATTAGTATATCATCAAAAAATACTAGCACAAATTTTCTAAGGAAGGGTTTGAAAATGGAATTCATCAACCCTTGAAATGTAGAAGGTGCATTGGTAAGGCCAAAAGGCATGACCAAAAAATTCATAATGACCCTCATGAGTTCGAAATGCTGTTTTTGGAATATCTTCAGTCTTCATTCTAATTTGATGATATCCTGAACGAAGATCCAACTTGGTAAAATAAATTGCTCCATGTAATTCATCCAATAATTCATCAATCACAGGAATGGGAAATTTATCTTTAATGGTGAGTTTATTGAGCTCCCTATAATCCGGACACATTCGCCATGATCCATCCTTCTTGTGTACCAATACTACAGGAGCAGAGAAAGAACTTTGACTAGGTTGAATTATACCGCCTCTAACATTTCTGCAATCATACGTTCAATTTCGCTCTTTTGGAAGTAAGGATATCTATAAGGCTTGATGTTTGGAGGAACACTTCCTGGAATCAAATGAATAGCATGATCATGATCACGAATAGGTGGGAGTCCTTTGGAAGTTTCAAACACCTTGGAATGATTGTCCAATACTTGTTGGAGATCTGCAGGAATAGATGATTTTGATGTTGGAACTTCTAGTGAGCATAATTGTGCAATTACTCCTCGTTGTTCTTTCTTTAGAAGCTTTTTCATGACATTAGAGCTTATTATCCTTCCTGGCTTCCCTTCAATACCCCGTAATTCGACTTCCTTTCCTTCTGAAAAAAATTTCAAGAAAAGTTCTTGAAAATTAAAAGCTACCGTCCTCAAAGATTGTAACCATTGTACTCCTAGTACAACATCAGCACCTCCCATAGGAATGGAGAGCATTGGACTAGTCAATACATATTCCCCCATGGTTAGTTTGATATTATGGCATTTTCCAGAGAAATTTATAGTTCCTCCATTTGCAACCATCACTTGACATTCTGGTGCTGGGTATAGGAAACAATTTAATTCCTTGGCTACCTTACAATGAATAAAATTATGGGTGCTACCTGAATCAATCAACACTATTAAATTTTTCTTCTTGATTTGTCCTTCTATCTTGAGAGTTTGAGGAGTGGTAATTCCTGCCAGTGCATTACATGATATGGTCGGATTCATTTCTTCCTCTTCTAGGGCTGGTTCCTGGTGTATATCCTCTTCTTGCTCATTTTCTTCTTCTTCTTCACAATCTATGTAAAATAATTTCTTCTCAGCACACTTATGACCTTTAGTGTATTTGCTATCACAACTGTAGCAAAGCCCTTTTGCTCTTTTTTCTTCCAATTGTTGTGGTGTCAACCTTGTAGGTTGTGGAAATCTAGTCGTAGTAACACTTCCTTCTTTATAGAATTGAGTGGTAGGCTTCCTTGCCGCCATAATTTTACATTCAAATTTTCTTGCCAACCTGAATGCCTTCTCCAATGAATTAGGTTCCAGAACGCGAACTTCATGTTGGATGTTATCCTTTAAAGTGCCTATGAAGAGATCAATCCTGTGTTCCTCTGGAATATCAGTTACCCTTATATTCAATTTTTGGAAGTCCTCAATGTGTTGCCCCACTAAACCCTTTTGTTTGAGATTTATCAACTGGCTAAAGAAGGTGTTGCTCTTTGTATCCTCATAATGTGCTATCATTTCCTCCGTAAAAATTGACCAAGTGACAATTTTTTTACGGGAGCAAAGCTATTGATACCATACAAATGTATTTTGTTCTAAATGTAAAGTTGCAATGCGTACCTTTTGCGTGTTTTGCACGTTATGGAGATCAAAATATTGCTCCATCTGTAGTATCCATGTTACAGGATCCTTTCCATCAAACTTCCTCATATCCATTTTTGGAATATGGTGGCTCTTCCCACCAACATTCGAGTTTATGAAATCATGATTAACATTTATTTTGTTCTCATCAGGAGGTTCTTCTCCTATATTTCCGCCATTAGGAATCATTTCTGGTTTTAAGCTTGTCATCAAGCCTTCCATGTATGCTTTTAGATCATTCTTCATGTCATCCATCTTAGCTTCCATGCCGACTTCCATGCCATCGATCTTAGCTTCCAAACCATCCATCTTAGTTTCCATGCCTTTCTTCAAAACTTCCATTTCATTTTTTGTTGTTCTTTGCGAGAGCTAAATTTGCTCTTGTAATTTTGATATGTCATGTTGCCATTCTTCATCTTCATGAGTCATAGTAGAGCCTTCTAAAGGCTTAATGGGTGTTGAATTCTTTTTAGGGGCCATTTCAGACTCCAATATTGATATCTATTCTACAATAGGCTCCCGCAATCAATTCAAATTGATTCTTCAAGACTTATGCAATTCGGAAAAAAAAATACACACTTTTTTCTTGCTTTTGAGGAGCTCGATATTGAAATTGGATTATATTTGTGATTGCAGTACTTCAATATTTTATTTTTAGTACCAACATGGCCCTCTGAATTATATTTCGAATGCCATAGGTTTGACCTGATTTGGATTCTCCAAGACAAAGTTGTATCCAATCTCCCACAATGACCTAATTATGGACTGGTTCAGTAGAGAAAACTTGTACGACTTGCCACGTGTCACTGTTTCATATTTTGTCTCTGAAATTGATAGCCAATAAACTACATGCAGTGTACTTGCGATAAATTTTGACGGCACTCCAATCCAATCTCCAGAGAGAGAGTTATTGAACTTTTCCCACGATCACCTCTTTAAGATGAAATTCAGGAGCCTGAAAAAGCACTACCTTCCATAGATCATATCTCTAAAAATATTGCGAACCAAGCTCTGAAATTTTTTGATGAATTTCCTCAAGATTTCAGCTTCGCACCATATGAATTTCAGATTCTGACCCTTCGTATAAAAAAATTTATAGCGCAAATGCCACGATCACCTGTGTAGAGCCTGAAAACACCTAACTTCACAGAGATGATATCTCCTCAAATATTGGTGAATTGTAAGATCTGAAATTTTACACAACCTTTCCTCACGATTTCAGATTCGGGCACCCTGGCACTTCTTCAGCTTCTGAAACTTCGTAGAAAAAAAGTTATAGCGAAAATTCCACGATGACCTGTTTGGAGCAGCGAAACCCTAGAATCCAAAGCTCTGATACCAAATGTTGTGTAACCAGCTCCAAAAAGAGAAGAAAAGAGATATAAACGTCTTAGAAATGAGCCACTTCGAGGGGGCAACCTCCAATACATTACATAAATGAAAAATTCTTGGATGATACAATTTACAAAACCTCCTTTCTATATATAGGAGTCCATGGGGCCATAATGTAATCCTAGTGGGCCACAATGTAATCCTAGCCGACCTAACAATAATAATTTAAGGGCACAATAATAACAAAATGGGGGTTACAAGGATACAATAATAACAATAAGGGGTTTACACTAACAATAATAAGGGGCTATACTAGTGATATAGGGACCTAACAGAAGGTGGGGGAATTAGACTACTACAAGAGGTATGAGACCTAAAGAGGGGGAAAGGGAGCAAAGATGGACCTCATTAACACACCCAATGTGAATTTTTCATGCTAACTAGTGGCACGGAAGACAATGAGACACTATACAAAGGGGGAGTGTACCCTGGATACAATTTCAGTTGCAGAGCACTGCGTACAAGGAGCGCAGTTCAACTGGTGCACTTTTCTACTGCAAGAGATCTTTGAAGCCTGTGAAGACAACTTCAAAAGAGCCACATGGTTTATATACGAATATTTAATCATGGTGTTGGCTATGTGGAAATGGTGTCCACTATGGAAATGAACTCTTGTAGAGATAGGCGAAGATCATCCAATGGCTCTTAGATATACACCGTGGAGAGTTTTAGGGGACCCCAACAGTAAAGATATCAACGAGGAGGCATTCACAAAGTGGTACAGGTTGATGCTAGATGTCGTTCAAGCCCAACAAAGAATTCCTAGAGCACTACTAGATCAGTACTCTGAGAAAATATGGTTCGGAATTTCACATGGAAATACATGGATTAGACCCCACTGTGTTGCAGTGGACACCTTCCAGAAGAGACTGTTGAGATTCCAATTGGCAGAGAGTGCTTTCCACACATAAGTTAATTCTTGGATGGGAGTTGTAGGAGAAATATAAGAAGGGGGACACGAGTATTATTTTGACGCTATGCTTCCACAGGCTCTACTAGGAGAAACATGGGTGGACACAGCTTAGAGGATATCACAGATGCAACTCCAACCAATTCTTCAAAAGCTGGATACAAAAGTGAAGGCCTTTAATAAAGCCATGGTAAGCATTGGAGCAACAACTACTACATTCCCATTGTTTAATGAATTTAAAACATTCAATTTAGGATTTCCATCGTTAATGACCTCAGTCCTCACTACTCTCCCTTCCACCACCTTCCATTCGCATTCACAACCGACCATTGCCCCATTTCGAAAAACCAAGGCAACCAAACCACCCATCACCGGGCCTAAGGGAAAATAGGCTAGGACTTTGAGATCTGACCAAGTGGTAGACTTAAAATAGGAGGATCATGTACAACAGATAATACAAGGTTCCTAATCATAGAGGAACCGGAAAAAGGTACCCAAGATTTCCCAACCATACCACAACCCAACCCTTCGTCATCACAAAGTGCCTCGATCTCCTCGCCCCTAACTACACAAAATTCATCGCCGCATACCTCTAATGCTTCCAAGGCTCAGTAAGCCCACACCACTTCTACTTCTGCAACCATATCTCATGCGATACCTAGAGGAATGGTAATGGCAGTAAATACTAAGGTAGAAGTTAACTCGTGTATGATACAAGTAACCAAGGTTAATTCAGCCACGGTAGAGATGGGACCTTCCTAAATCTACTTATTCAAAATGACTTACCCCTGCTTGAAAATACACTAAGCGAGACTTCCTTTTTTGAATTTCAACAATCAATGCTGGCATTACAACCATTCATGCCCACTCATCCACCTTCCACTAGTTTTAATTCAACCCAACCTATAACCATAACGCCGAGTCAACCTAACTCTCCACTAGAACAATCTGACCGTTCCATCGCTAGTGGCCAACCACTCAGAGAGAGAAATCCTAGCCCTGAAACAATGAGTAGCGGAGATCTGTGAAGTTGGACACCAGGCCAGCTTTTTAATTTCATACAGGGAGCAACCCGATAGGTAGAATCGCTCCACAATGACCTTATTCTGAGGTACGAGCAACAGCAAAAACATATTACAACACTCATTGAAGAGTGGAATTAGTTACAAAAAGAAAGAGATACCCTCCAACAACAAATTGATCAGATCATTGAGAATTTCCAAGAGCTTTGGCCAACCATTACCAGTGTTGTCAAAGCCGCCCCCACAGATTTGTGGGCCTACCCCATGGTGGAATGTTCCATTCACATCAAGACAATGTATAGGAATATGAGTGGTGAAAATCAGGAACTTTGACAGGCCTTGTCATCCAGACCAGCACTACAAGATCCCTCCACAGTGTATTTAGAGAAGATAACACAAAAAAGAGCAAATGAATCAACTTAAGGAGACATTGGGGAGCACTATCACTAAGGCATACACTTTTCTCGAGAAAATACATGAGTGCTTGAATTCACTGATGATGAAAGCTCAACCAATTTTAGAACAATTACAAAATATTTTCACTGAGATGAAAGGAACACCTAATCCAGCCAGCTGCAAAAAACTATATGATCAGGTTGGCGCTTTGCAATTGCAAATACAAACAATTGAGGAGAAATCAACAAATATAAAGCAAATCCTTTGTGATCTACGATAACCCATCAAATAGAAGGTAGAGACAATTCGACAACTGGTCTCCAACATGTATCCTCAATACAATGCAGCCTTTACAGAACTGCCATAGCCAAACGATGTCGCTCAGGTCGACAAGGTGGTGAATGCAATGGAATCCTTGATGAAAACATGGCAGGAAGAAATCAATGACTTCATGGAACTCAGAACAACAACCATGCAAAAGGTTCCAGAGTTGGGGCCTTTTTTGGAAGATGGGAACCAAAGCAAATGGAGCAGGAAAAGGAAGCAACCGAACAAGACCAACACAAGACCACAACAGACAGTAAAATAGGGATCACAACACTGGGAGAAAATTGACTTGGGTGCTTGTGGTCGGGGCTTTTTGGGGCCTTTGTTTCAGGAAAACCATTTTTGAGTTGCGGACAATCAGTTGCAGGCAGAGCAAGTGGTAGAGTGATGTTGTGGAAGAAAGAGAGATGTTGCGGGTTGCGGAGAAGAGACAAGCAGGTGGCGGAGTGTGAAAAAGCAAAAAAATAGGTGGCAAGAACATTGATAGCGAACAGGCAGAAAGAATCCCAGAGGAAGAGCCAAGCATAAAAGGAAATAGGAAATGGAAGAGTGCAATAGATCATCTGAGCGAAGAAGGGGTGAAGACTGCTAGTGTCAGAAAGAAGAGATAGATAAGCCAGGAAAAGGAACGCGATAGCAGGGGGAGTTCGGTGATTTTGTGGGTTTTGTATTGTATTGAAATCTGTGAAGTATGAGATGTAATGTATTGCTCAAGAAATATAATACACAGAAGGTGTTTTGTGGGCCTGTTTTATGTGTTCAATGTACGTATTTCTATATATGATGTATGATCAAATATTTAAAATTTTATGACAGATTTCTTTGATACCTGTAATATGATAGTTCATCTCTTAACTAGTGTGCGATAAGAGTGTTCCTGCATGGCTGTAATGTTTGGTTGAATGCTAAGTAGTTTCACTTTAGTAGTATGGTTCTAGCTCCCCTATCTTAGTAATGTCACGACATGCCTCGGGTGAGACTCCTTTCTCTCCTTTGAGTAGGGTGAAAATTCCAGTGTTGTCCTAGACTACATCGGGATATTGTTGGCCCCGAGTCTAAACCTGGGTCATACCCAAAATTCACCCTTTTGTGCCAACAAGCTTCACCTATGTCTGTGGGGAAATCACATCCTTTATACGTACCTCCCTTATCGGGTGGGGGAAATCTTATCTTGGGAAATGTATTAGGTGCGGGACAACCTACCACTAGTCTTAGTGGAACTCTGATTTCACATCCAACAAGTGATTTCGTAGGAACCTCTATACTAGGTGGTCACCCTACTTCGACCCAACTTATTTATCAACAACCCCACGTTCATTATTCCTATGTTCAACAGCCCCATGTTTAGTAGCCGAACGTATAATATCAGTATGTTCAATGACCAAACGTGAAATATCAATATGTTCAGCAACCAAACATCTCTCAACAATATGTCCAACAAACCCAAAATCATGTGGGTGTAGTTGTGACTAACCCTTAGTTTGGTCCTCAAGTCTAATCTGGTCCAAATCCTCCAGGTCAAACTGGAACTTACCGTAATCAGCCTGGTGCTCCACACTAGCAAATTCCTCAAGGTAAGTTCCATCAACCCCAATAGGGAGCTCACATCTAGTAGGGGCCCTACTAACAGCCCCAACAGGGTGCCTATGTTCATCATGGGCCTTATCAATAGCCCCAACAAGGACCATACATTCAGTAAGCACTGCAACAAGGTACTTATCGGCGACCGAATTCCCAAAAAGATCCCTATCAACCATATATACCTTATCAACAATAGTGGGGATAGTGGGGGCAGTATGGTCAGAATCAACCCCAATGGGGGAAAAAACCATAGCAGAAGGGTTGGAACCCCAAATGGGAAATTTCCAATGCCCTTTTTCTATGTATCACCCTCCGTTTCCATTATTGGCTACATTGGAACTTTCTGATGTGTCTAAATTGACAAATGACCCCATCCAACACATGGCACATTGGACTCCAGTTCCAACTAATATTCCTAGAGATTGTCCAAAGTTTGAAGGAAAATATGGGGAGGACCCCCAAGCCCATGTAATGACATACCATTTATGATTCTCTTCAAATTCTTGGGTCTACGATTCCATTCGTCTACATCTTTTCCAGTGCACTTTCACGGGTGCTATTTCCAAATGGTACATTGAACTTACTAGTGGTGTTTTCTATGATTTCAATACCTTAGCCATGGATTTCCTCACGAATTTCAAATTTCCTGTCTGCTTTGAGACTGACACCCATCTCTTAACATCTTTGAAGCAGTCACTTGCTACTCACATTTCAGATCATATTCATGAATGGAGGCGCAGGCGCCGCCTGATTAAATTTGAAATCCCTGATCAATTGTTGATTGAATTGTTCACGAAATATTTTGTCCCTAAAATCGCTAAAGATCTCACTATGGGTGGATGTGTAACGAAAGAGGAAGTAATCGCTCGTGCTCAATATCTAGATTTTGTCTATTCATAATATGGAACTCTATATGAAAATTTGTGTGATGCACTGTGACCTTCAACCGACACAACATCATCCCAATCTCATGCTACACCTCCTTTTGACAATGTCATTGGGACAGTGGCCCATACCGATCATAGTACACCCAAGGCTTCTTCTAAGTCTAAGTCTACTTCTGCCACTGCTCCCTCCACTCCTTTGAGCAATTTGAAGAATCCTGGTAAAATATGTGAGGTTAATGATGTTCAATCTATCGCAATAGACAAGTCCTCAAAAGGTAAAATTAAGGGGAAAGGAAAATCCAAATCTGACACCCATAAATAGGATTCCACTAAATCGTATGCCGATGATTCTTCTAAGCGTAATCCCAAGTATCCTTGCTTGATATGTGATGATGATCACTATACCAAGGATTGCCCTCAGGGTGTAGAAGTTTCTCATCTTCTGAAAGGTGCATCCGGTACCCTGGCTATCTTGAAAGAACCATTCCCTACGCAGTAGATGCAAATGGTAGATCAAACCCAATCTTCTGCCAGCTCCCAGGTCTTTATGGTTGGTACATAACCAATTTATATTTCCACTCGATAGAAAGATTAACTGAATCCCTCAAAATATCCCATGGAAAAGGATGCTACAAATATACATTCCTCTTCGATTCCTCCTTTTTCTAGTCCTCTCTAGATTGAGAGACCTAATAGTGATTCCACCGTTTGACCACCTCTAAAAGGTGTTCTTTGGAAATCATCTTATAACCTGAACGGGCGAGCTGCTTAGCACTATAACATTGTAGATGATTTAGCTCAAGCACCTTCGAGGATGTCGACCTTGGAAGTCCTTCAGTCCTGCCCATCACAATGAATGGCACTATTATTTGCTATCAGAGGGATTAATCCCATGGATTCCAACCTTATTACTTTCGATCTCGAGAAATTTGTTCCTCAGCTCCCATCTCAAGTGGATTTTATGATTCAAGTCATTATTGTGGGTAAAACCATCCATCGGAGTATTGTTGATGAAGGTGCTTCCACCTGCATCATGTGTGTTGTGTTTCGGAAAGCCATTGACTCTCCTCCATTAAGTCAGTCCCCTAACACTCTAGAAGATTTCTAAGGTAGAGGCTCTCGGCCATATGGTATTGTCAAATCCTTGCCAATTCAGTTGGAGGGTAAGATAATGAACATAAAAGTAGAAGTCGTAGATTCCAACCTCAACTACAACCTTCTGATTTGGCATAGTTGGAATCATGCTATGATTTGCATGGTCTCCACTCTTTTCCACGTTCTCCGCTTTCCTCATCACGAGAAAATTGTCACTGTCGATCAACTCACTTTCATTTCCTCTGATTCCTAATTGGAAATTTTCCATACGTTGGGAATACCTCTACTCCGTATGAGAGCGTTGGGCTGGGTCTTTTCAAAGAATCATCCCTAATGGGCATTTTTTCACTCCCACCTCCTAGTGTTGCCTCTGTTAACATGATATCATCTGGTCACAATCCATGGATTATTACTAGTCCCGACCAAATTTATAATTTTGGTGACGTTTTTCCCTCAACCCTGTAGAACAGATGTATCAAAGTATTTTTCTGAGGCTGCTTCTGAAGCCAATGAGAATCTGGTTTCATAGCTAGAAACATATTACCAGTCCCCTTGGTTTGGTTCTTGGGATTCATATGATCCCTTGAGTGAGACATTCCCCATTGATGAGAGTATCGTGGAAGTTATGTCTCTCGACGAAACCCCTTGGGACGATGGTCATTATCGTTCCTCGTTTCTCCCAGGCCTGGATGTCATTTCTACTTGTTTGGAATATCATTTTCCATCTGAATTGATTGGCCCACTTCAACATCCCATTTTGGTTCATGAAGTGTTGTCTAAAGGAAACATGGATAACATTTATACTACCATTCCAATCAACATATCTGTTAAACTAAGGGTTGTCGAGAATGTCCATATCGGTGCATCTTGTTCTCTCGATGAGATCAAGTTTTACATCGCTCTTTTGAAAGAATTATGTGATGTTTTCACATGGTCTTATGAAGAAATTCCTGGCATAGAACTCAGTATTGTGGTGCATGAAATTCCTACATATCCGGACTCAAAGCCCGTTTGTCAGTGGCTTTGTCCTGTGTACCCGAGAAATGCTAATGACATTAAGGGAGAGGTCAAAAACTTCTCAAGGCTGGTTTCATCTATCCGATACCATTGACGAACTAGGTCTCTAATATTTTCCCTGTTACCAAAAAGTAAGGGACCATCCGAGTCTGTGTTGATTACTGTGATATAAATCAAGCTTGTCCTAAAGAAAACTACCCCACTCCTTTTATAGATCAAATTATTGACGAGTGTGCGGGGAGTGAGATATTATGTTTTATGGACGGTTTTTCTGTCTACAACCAGATCAATATTCTTCCGACCGATCAACATACGACCACCTTTATCTTTCCTTAGGAAACTTTTTGCTATAAGAAGCTCCATTTTGGTTTGAAAAATGCCGGGGCTACCTTCCAAAGGGCTATGTCCTATGATTTTCATGATATTAAGCACATAGTCCAGCCATATCTTGACGACCTTCCAGCTCATTCTGCAAAACGTCAAGGGCACCCTGAACATCTTAGAGAAATTTTTCTTCACTGCCGACACTATACCATACGGTTGAATCCTCAGAAATGTGTTTTTTTGATAAAATAATGTTGTCTCTTAGGTTTCATAGTTTCTAAGGAAGGCATCCAGATTGATCCTCTAAAAGTTGAGGCAATAATAAATCTACCTCCTCCCTCCTCTTTACATCAACTGCAAAGCTTACAAGGGAAATCTACTTTTCTTCATCGATTCATCCTGAATTATGCTAAGCTTGCCAATGGATTTACTTGTCTGTTAAAAAAGGGAGTCCTGTTCATTTGGGATGATATTGCTTAGACCTCTTTCGATGCTTTAAAGAGAGCCCTTGTCAGTGCTCCTTTATTGCATCCTCCCGATTATCATCGCGATTATTTCCTATATTTGGCTGCCACAGACAACATTATTGGTGTGGTTTTGGTTCAGGATGATGATGATGGTCACAAACATGTAGTTTACTACTTGAGATGAAATCTCTACCATGCCAAGGCTTGTTATGCTCACATAGAAAAACTAGCCTTAGTTTTTGTCCACACTGTTCAACGCTTCCATCATTATGTTCTCTTGTGCAAGATTACAGTTATTTTTGAATGTAACCCCATGAATTACATTCTTACTTGTCAGTTAGTTGGGATCAAGTACTCCAAATGGATTGTCATTCTCCAGGAGTTTGAATTATATTTTTCTACAACTAAGTCTAAGAAACCACTAGTATTTGTTGAATTGATCTGTGGTCTTCCAAATTCAGTTGATCCTACCCCTTTTGACGAATTGATTCCCAACGAATCACTCTTTCACATCAATAATATTGATCCATGGTATGGATATATCATTGTTTATCTCCATACCCAAACGCCTACATATGTCTCCCTATGAGAGGCGACAGATTCGTTACCTGTCCCAACCATACCACATCATTGGAGATACTATGAATTGCACTGGTGTCGATTCCATCCTACACCCATGCTTAATTCTTGAGGAAGATGAGAAATTCCTTAATGACTGCCACTCGGGGCCTGTTGAACCTCAAAATTATCCTCTCTCTGACATACTTTTTCACCCTTTTTCCTTACTTTCTAATAAGTTCATTCACTCCAATCAATGATAAATGTCATTTTTTATCTCAAGGAATGCATTTAAATGATTTATATGTTATATTATGATTTTCTTGCTATTCGAATGGATTTTTGTAATTTGGCTACAAAACATAGCCTATTCTGCAACTAATCGTTGGTTCTGTAGCTACTTTCATGGTTTGACAGGTTTCAACGAGTAATTAGAGAAATGAGCCACATGGGCATCTCTAGAATAATTCACACATGGATTTTGTCCTATCTACTTGATCGAAATAGACAAAAAAGGATGCCTGAGATCATGGTCAAAGTCCAAAAGGACGTAAGCCGAGAGCAGAATAATTCTTGATTTGCTCTAACGTAGCAAATCAAGAGTGAACCAGTTAAAATATAATTCTATGTTTTGGTTGAGATAGCCACCTATAGGTGAAATTAGCTCATCACAGTTATGTTTTGTCTTATTTAAATACCGGTTATGCAGAAACCGAAAGGCAGTTGTAATTTCTGAAACACTGTGTATTGTTTTAAACTCCGTTCTTTTCCATAATACAAGGACCGTGTTTATGGTTCCAATACTTGATTAATGCGTATATAATCAGCTAGGATATCGACCAAATCTATTGCAGAGGGCCCCTGCACAGAAGGAGGTTTTTCATTAATTATTTTAGTTTAATTCCTTACTCTGTTTTGTCAATTTCCTGAGTAGATTAATGTTGTGTTGCAGTTTTCTTTCAGTCTCATAGAATTAATTTATGAATGTTTTCTTAGCATCAAAGATAGAATAATTGTGTAATATTTTCTTTCCTAAAACATCTCAAGAAGGTAGATTTATCTATTTTCCAATTGGATTAAGTTTGAGGCAATAGAGCTCACAATTGTTTAGGTTCCTTTCATGTTCTGTCATTTACTTTACTAGCTCAAATTCTCAGTTTATTGTATAATTGGATGTTCCTAAAGATCAGGCCAAGGAGGTGACTTGTCATACTTCAAAATTGGGTGCTTGAATGTCTAACCTATGCAATCAATGAACTTTTTTTATGCTTTTATATTGTTTTCTAGATTAATATCCTCAGTCAATTGTATAATTGGGTGTTCCTAAAGATCAAGCCAAGAAGGTGATTTGTCATACTTCACAATTGGGTGCTTGAATGTCTAACCTATGCAATTATTGAGTTTTTCCCTTTACATTCTTTAATTACTTTCCTAGACTTAAATTTTCAAAACTAATTATAATCGGTTGCTTGTACATCATTTCAAGAGGGTGATTCCATCATATTTCCATATTGAATGCTGGAGTAATTGAACATACATTAGTTTTTTTCCTTTGAATTTGTTTTCATGTAGAGTAGCATTGCAGTTTCAAATTTCAGTTATAAGGTTCATATCCATGGAATAGGACTAATGTTAAATTAGAAATCATTAGAATAGACACTCTATTTTCAGATCATATTCTAACCAATCAATAGCTTTTGATTCATTTCTATGCAAATTAGTTTAATTTAAGAACACTTCCTTTTCTTCCTTATTTTAAAATTAGTTTTACACATTTAAATTTCACTAGATTCATTTGATTCCTTTCATAGTTATAGTTTAACATTTATACATAAAGAAAAAAACCCACAAAACAACATAAAAATACATACAATGAAGTAAGAAGAAGGTTAACTAAGCACATGTAGTGCACCACACTTCATCAGTTTACAAACCTCGGTTGATAATTTATGTAAGAAATTTAAGACATTAAATTGACCAAACATTTTAGCACTGTTTCTGGGGAATTGTAATTAGGTGGCCTCATTTCTTACATCTAAAAAAAAAATGATATGCGTAGGGAAAGAGATTCTAGGGGTAGATTCATAGCTAGAGGCAAGAATTTGATTCCTACAACACCACTCACTCCACCTAGACCACAAAGTGATACACGTCCATCTCAAAATCATATTCCATACTTCACTAGACATAGATTTCCTGAAGTCCTAAGGTCAGAAATCCAATTACGAGGATCTCCTACTTCATCCACTGAGGCAGTCTTAGAGGAAGAAGATCCTAGATCTCCAACAGAAGGAGTAACCTTTTTCACCTCTACAGGGGAACACATTTCAGCTAAAGAGTTAGAAATTCCTAGTGGAGAAGAAGAAGAAAAACCTTTCTTCAAAATTCCATTAATAGAATAACTAGAGGAAGAGAAATTAACCTTGCATATTGAACCTTATATTAGCTCTGAAGAATCTATAATGGGAGGAAGAGGAGAAGGAGGAGAAGGAGAAGGAGAAGTTCTAAATGGAGAAAATCTACTATTTGGAGGAGTTAGAGGAAGAGGTAGAGGGAATGTAGGAGGAGGTATAAGAAATGAAGAAAATAGAGGAAATAGTGAAATTGATAGTTCTTTTGGATTCCCTATAGTTGATGGAGATTCAAATGCCACAATGAAAAATATCTCACCTTCTGTCCTCCCAAATTTTCATGGATTAAAAAGTGAAGATCCTTAAACCTTTTTGTTTGAATTTGAAGTTTTGTGTAGAACTTATGATTATTTACAAGACTCTCAAAAACTTGAGTTTTTTCCTTCAACATTGAAAGGAGCAGCTTTAAAATGGTTCATGGGTTTAATCAATCAGTTTATTAGAACATGGAATGACATGAATAAAGAATTTTTAGAAAGATATTTGGATTATTGCATACCCATTAATCACAAGGATGAAGTATTCAAAATGATGCAAAAAGAGGATGAGAATTTGGAGGATTTAATTGAAAGATTCAATTATAACATAAAAAGAGAAAAAATGGACAATTTAGATCAATATACTTTAAAAGCTCTTTTATTAAAAGCCATTAGGGGTGAATGGATAGATATCCTCAACATGATGGGGAATGGAAATATCTCTCAACTCCCATTACCTAACATTATTGAATTATGTATTCATCTCTCAAGGGGAAAAGAAAAAACTGGAAAATTCCAAGAGAACCTTCTCTTGCTAGAGTGAATAGATCTGCAACTGGAACAGTAAGTAGGGAAAAAATTGGAAAAATGCTTGATGAATTTAAAAATAAAATTTTAGGGAGTCTTAGTGAACAGATAGACACCCTTAAATTACAAAACAAGCAGAAAGCCGAGACTGATGCTTTAGCTATTTTATGTCCTAAATGCTGAAAGAAGCATGTTTTAAGAGAATGTCCTCTTGATGAAAAATTCATATAGACCTGTATGATTTGTTAAGAAAATCATGAAACTAAGAGTTTCCGTTCAATTCCAGGTCTTAAGGTTGTTTTTCAAGAAGAAACAACTTCAAATCCAACAAAATGTCTTTGCTTTGTCTCTAGAAGACCATGGCAGGGGCCACAAACTCAAGGCTTTAACAATGAAATGTACACTCATCCCCCACCAAATAATTGGAATTATTGGCAACAACCTTGGCCTAAATCTCAATATTGGGCACAAGGAATGAAAAATCCCTATGGTAGATACACTCAATACTACCAATATCCTCCATCATATCCAAAATATCTTCCCCAACAAATTCCTCAAAAAAATTAACAATTCCAACTCCAAAACCAAAATACACAACTTTCATTGCCATTCCCACAAACACCAAATCAATTACCTGCCCAACCATTACCAAACCCCAATAATAAAAATCCTCAAACTAATTACGTGATAGAAGGAAAACAATTTCCAACCTATATGATTACTCCAATAGATATTAATGATGTCCAACTTAGATCTTGTAGGATACCAGAAAAGAAAAAGCCTTCTGTAGTTATTCAAGAACAAGATAATTTTGAGGAAGATTCTCTACAACTAGATAAAATTTTTGAGGGAGGAACATCTCTTCAAAGCCAAAATTCTGAAAATGAAAAACAAAAAGAACCAATAAAATCAACTTCTGTCATAGAGAAACCATCAATACTTAATTCTAAACCTCTTTTTCCTGAAAGATTACAAGTTGATAGAGGGGTAGAAAAGCATATTATGTTGCTCAGTTATGATTTTCTAGATGAATTGAAAAATGTTTGTATCAAAATCCCTTTGTTACAGGCCATTAAAGAGATTCCAATTCTAGCCAAAACAAGCATGAAGAAACCAAGAAGAAAAACAAAATAAATAAAAAGAATTCATCTAGTAGGAAAAATTGCGGACATAATGATGGGAAAAATTTCCATACAAAAATATCTAGATCCAATAAGTCCAGTTGTAAAAACACATATCAATGGTGTTGAAATTCCAAATAAATTGATTGGTTTAGGAGCAGCTATAAAAATCATGAGAAAAAAAACCATGGAACAACTCAAACTTCCTAACCTTCTATATACACCTACATTACTGCAATTAGCAGACAAATATGTAATCAAGCCCAATGGTGTGTTAGAATATATTTCAGTATCCATAGACTCTTGGGAGTATCCTATTGATTTTATGATCTTAAATCCTAAGAACAATCTAGGGGGACATCCAATAATATTAGGAAGATATTGTCTGGCCACAAATGATGCTTTCATTAGCTATAGATTTGGTGATATGTACATCTCTGATGGCAACTCAACAAAGAAATTTACTCTATATCCTCCAACAAAAAAAATCACAGAATTATAAGATGAGGAATGGATTGATGATGACAATGATATACAACCTCTATTTACTATTTCAAGCATTAGTGAAGATATTCAAATCCTAAATTCAATAGAAAATTTTGAAACATATTCAGAATATAAACATGAGCAATTTCAAGAACAATGAAATATTGAATATTTGTCATCCAGGAAGATGTCTCTTCATTCTATGGAATAATTTGGTAGCTCTACAGTTGAAATATTTTCAGGGAAAACTTTAAACATAAACAAAAACTTGGAAAGATTACAACAGGAAAATTTAATCAAAACATTACAACAACATTCTTCTGCATATGCATGGGAATACACTGACATGAAAGGTATTAGTCCTAAGACTTGTATACATCACATCTACATTGAGGAAAATTGTAAACCTATCAGACAACCTCAAATAAGGATGAATCCAAATCTTAGGGAAATTGTGAAAGAAGAATTGCAAAAATTATTGAATATGAACTTCATTTACCCAATTTCAGATAGTCAGTGGGTTTCTCCTTTAGTGATTGTACCCAAAAAGAATGGTAAGTGGAGGGTATGCATTGACTATCGAGATTTGAATAAAGCTACCCTAAAATATCATTTTCCTTTACCTTTTATAGATCAAGTATTGGATACATTAGCAGGTAAGAAGTATTTCTCATTCTTGGATGATTTTAGTGGTTACAATCAAATTCAGGTAGCACCTGAAGACCAAGACAAGACCACATTCACCTGTCCATGGGGGAATTATGCCTACCGAGTACTTCCTTTTGGATTGTGCAATGCACTTGCAACATTCCAAAGGGCAGTACTAGGAATTGTTTATGATCTAATACATGATTGTGTAGAGGTACATATGGATGACTTTACAGTTTATGGGAATTCATTTGAAGAAGCTTTAGAGAATTTGGAAAAAATTCTTAAAAGATGTAAGGAAGAAAACCTTTCACTAAGTCATGAAAAATTATTTATGATGTTTATTGAAGGGATTGTTTTAGGACATCATATTTCATGAGGTGGAATTAAAGTTGACACATCTAAAGTTGAAGTCATCTCCAAATTTTCAATTCCAAGTTGTCAAAAGGATGTTATAAGATTTATAGGATTCACAGGATATTATAGGAGATTTATAGAAAATTTCACTAAAATAGCATCCCCACTCTTCAAGTTACTTACTGAATATTGTGAATTCAGTTGGAATCTTGATTTCCAATTGGCATTTGAAACTTTAAAAACAAAAATTTCTGAAGCACCCATCTTTAGAGGTCCAAATTGGAAACTACCTTTTCATATTTCAACAGATGCTTCAGATACAACTCTGGGAGCTGTATTACGAAAAATATATTTGATCACCTATGCTATCTATTACACAAGAAAGAATTTGACTCTCACTGAGTTAAATTACACTGTAACTAAAAATGAATTCTTAGCTGTTGTTCATGCTATCAACAAATTTAGACATTATATTACAAGCTATGAAACCTTTGTTCATACAGATCACTCTGCAATTAGATACTTAATGAATAAATCTATTACTAATGGCAGAGTCACAAGATGGTTATTACTCTTGAAAGAATTCAATATAACCATCTAGACCGACCTAGAAAACAAAACACAGTTGCTGATTTCTTGTCTAGAATTCAAAATTTCAAAAATGATACTCTAGTTGAGGATAAATTTCCTGATGAATACCTTTTTGCAATAACTACTAAAATCCCTTGGTTTGTAGATATTGCTAATTACTTAGTCACAAGAAAGTTACCTTCACACTTGTATCCTAGAGAGAAAATAAGAATTATTCAAATAAGTGCAAATTATTCATGGATTAATGATGAACTGTATAAAACAGCTCCATATCTCATTATCAGAAGATGTATTCAAGAAGATGAAATGCATGAGATTCTTAAAGAATTTCATGATGAAACCTGTGGTGGACGCTTTGCTGATAAAAGGACAACCTATAAAACACCTCATTTAGGATATTATTTTCCATCCATCTTCAAGGATACAAAATAATATGTCAAAAGGTGTGACAATTTTCAAATAATGGGGAAACCTATTCCTTAAGATGAAATGCCATTACAACCTCAGGTACTCATTGAGCCATTTGAAAAATGGGCCTTGGATTTTGTTGGACCAATCAATCCACCATCTAATCAAAATAAATATATTCTGGTATGTACTAACTATGTCACTAAATGGGTAAAATCTAAAGCACTTCCTTTAGCTAATGGACATCCTGTAGTTAATTTTTTTTTTTGAGGATATCTTCACTCGTTTTGGTGTTCCAAGAGAAATTGTGAGAGATCAAGGATTTCATTTTATATCAAAGTTTGTGGAAAAACTTGTGGAAACTTACAAGATCAAGAACAGAAAATCCATTCCTTATCATCCACAAACAAATGGTCAAGTAGAGTTTACCAATAAAGTGATTGAAGGAATTCTCACTACGACTGTACATCTACACAGAAAAAATTGGGCAGAAAGGCTTCCTGAAGCCTTATGGGCCTACATAACTACATGGAGAAATATAACATGACATACTCCCTATGAACTTGTTTATGGGAAGCAAGTCCTATTCCCTAAATAATTTCAGATTCAAACCTTCAAGATGGCAGTCGAATTGGGACTTGATTTATCAGAAGCACAGAAGCATAGATTGGAGGAACTTAATGAGCTTGATGAAATCAGGCAAGATGCAGTTTAAAGAACTAGTATAGTCCAGCAGTAAAGGTCCAAATGGCATGATAAATATATCAAGGAGAAGAAGTTTCAAGCAGGGGATTGGGCACTTTTGTTCAATTAAAAATTCAAAGATTTTCAAGGAAAGTTTTAGACTCATTGGCTTGGGCCTTATGAGATTGAAAAATTCTTTGACAATGGAGCAGTCAGGATAAGGAAAATTGATGAAGAAAAGGGACCTCTTCTTGTGAATGGACATCGATTGAAAGTATATCATAAGCCAATTTCAAGAGAAGAGTTTATCAAGATTTTCCAAGATAATACTAATATGAAGTTAGTGAAGAAGAATCATTCTTCGTCACTAACTTAGCTTTTATTTTTCCTCTAATAAATTAATTAATTAATTAATTAAAAAAAAAAAAAAAAAAAAAATTGTATAGGTATGAAAACCAATCAATGATTGGCATCCTTATACAGAAAATACAGGATGAAAATCAGAAATTTCTGACATCCTATATTTTCCCTTTCTTTCCTACAATAAGTAGTAGTACAAAACTACACTTAATTTTGCATTTACATTCCATTCCACAGTCACATTCCATTTTGCAGCTCATATTATATTTTGCAGTTACATTCCATTCCACAGTCATATTCCATTATGCAACTTATATTCCATTCTACAGAATCTACATTCCGCAGCCACATCCCATTTTACAGCTACATTCCATTCTGCAGTTGATTCCACATTCTGCAACCCATTCCATATTCTTCAGCCACATCCCATTCCATTCTGCAGCTCTGACACATTTTTACAGCCTAATGAAAAATGATGAATACAGGAAATTGAAGGACTACATTTGAAGACCACTATGCTAAAAGGTAGTTGAAGAATCAACACCAAAGAAACGAAAACGAAAGGCTAGTTCTAAAGGTAAAGTTGCAAAAATTTATTTTAATAGCAAGGTTAAAACATTAGCATGTATAATATGGATAATCATATGCTACCTTGACATGTCATCATTTGATTCAATTGGGACTTCCATCATATCATAGATCAGCCACATCGTCCGCATTATGTTTTATAGCGGTCCACAATAGACTTCCCCATTCATGATTAACGGTCACGACCTATTGACGTGACTTATCCATCTATGTTTCTTCAAAACCCCAATCCATCTCACTTATTTCTACAAACCCTCAATGTCATTCATCAGAGATGTAATCCAATGCACTTCATAACAGAGAAGGATAATTCTGAAGGTTAGACTCTTCATAATAGAAGGCATGGGACTGATAGTTAGATCAGAACTGGTGGGAAAAAAATATATGGAAGTATATCCTCAGATCAGAGAGATGTTGCAGAAGACTAAATGGCTCAAATTCATAGAAAAATTTGACAACTTCCACAAAGAAATCACTAAGTCCTTTGCGAGGTCTTTTGATGGGACATAAGTTGAAATAGAAGATACCAAGTTGTCAGTAACTGAAGCATTCATAGCTGAAGCCACAGAACTCCCAAGGGTTGGCAAAAGGTGGTTCAAAAATAAATAATTTCACAGTGAATCATGGAAGGTTATCCTAAAAAATCAGGTATGGATACTTCTTTTTTCAGAAAAGGTATTCCTAGCTATGTACTCAAGAACAAATGGAGGAACATGATTTTAATTATGTAAAGGTTTATCACCTGTGAAGGCAGGTTTGGCTGCATGTATGTATATCATATTCGATTGTTGATGAATTTCTTAGAGGATGGTGAAATAAATCTTCCCTTCTTCTTACTGAATAGCCTAAAAATAATGTCTATAAACGTGCAGAAGAGAATACAATTTATAGACAACACTATGCACCATCATGGGTTAATAAAAATACTGCTTGAGTTTCATTTAAAAATTATAGGAGATTCCCGGGAGAATTTTCTTATCAGAAACCATTTCCAAGACGTGCCAGAGCAGCCTAAAGAAGACCATATTAGAAAGAGCGTAAGGAAGAATATTGACACAAACATTGAAGACATAACTACATATACATTTCAGAAAAATGATGAAGAGCTCATCTCTGCAGAGCTGAAAAAGAACAAAAAGCAAGGTAAAGTCAAGACAAGAGGTAAAATATAAAAGAGGAGCAAGGTTACAATTAGAGAAAACTTAATTCCTCCACAACTACGAAAGAGCTCCAAACTCTGAGGTTCGGTGAAGAAAACACTACCAAAAGAGACAGAGTTTGTAAGTTTAGATGAAGAACCTCCAATACCATCTCCCATCAATATTTCTCCTCCATGTAGCCTTGATAATTCTCCTATTCATAATTTTGAAGGTAGTCCCAGCAGAATATCTCCGGGCATAGAACCAGTACAAAAAGAAATATATGATTACATAGAGTCACTGGAGAAGAGAATTGCAACAATGAATCCATAACCTCCTATCAATCTACAAGAAGCTCTAGTTGATACTCTCAAACAAGAAATCTATGAGCTAGAGATATTGAATAGGCATATTAAATACGAGAATGAAGCCTTGAAGCAATAGAACAAATTGGAGAATGTAATTAGTGACAATACCATTATGCACTTAGGATTGCGGTACGAAAAGAATAGGAAGTTAAAAAAAAGAAAAAATCACTAAACAAGGCAATCATTAATCTCAAATACAAGCTCCTTATGAGAAATCCCAGAACGGAAATCACTTTAGAGAAAAGAAAAAGGAGAAAACTGGATGTGTTAGCAGAAATGTCTGAACAAATGCAGTAGGGGAGGAAAGTTTACATTTTTGGTAAATTTCATGAGGGCATGCAATGACTTCTTAGTGGGGATATGTTGAACCTCAGAATTATCCTCTCTCTGACATCCTTTTTCACCCTTTTTCCTTACTTTCTCATAAGTTCATTGACTCCAATCAATGACAAATGTCATGTTTTATCTCAAGAAATTGATTTAAATGATTTCTATGTTATATTATGATGTTCTTGCTATTCGAATGGATTTTTGTAATTTGGCTACAAAACGCAGCCTATTTTGCAACTAATCCTTGGCTTCACAACTAATTTCATGGTTTGACAGGTTCCAAGGAGTAATTAGAGAAACAAGCCACATGGGCATCTCCAGAATAATTCACACATGGATTTTGTCCTATCTACTTGATCAAAATTGATAGAAAAGGATGCTTGAGGTCATGGTTAGAGTCCGGTCAAAGGACATAAGCTGAGAGAAGAAGAAATCTTTATTTGCTCTGACGTAGCAAATCAAGATTCAATCAGTTAAAATCTAATTCTATGTTTCGGTTAAGATAGCCACCTGTAGGAAAAATTAGCTCATCACATTTATGTTTTGTCTTATTTAAATACTGGTTATGTAGAAACCAAAAGGCAGTTGTAATTTCTGAAACACTGTGTATTGTTTTAAACTTCGTTCTTTTCCATAATACAAGGATTGTGTTTATGGTTCTAGTACCTGTTTAATGCGTATATAATAAGCTAGGATCTCGACCAAACCTGTTGCAGAGGGCCCTTGCACAGGAGGATGTTTTTCGTTAATTGTTTTAGTTTAATTCTTTACTCTGTTTTGTCAATTTCCTGAGTAGATTAATGTTGTGTTGCAGTTTTCTTTCAGTCTCATAGAATTAATTTATGAATGTTTTCTTAGCATCAAAGATAGAATAACTGTGTAATATTTTTTTTCCTAAAACGTCTCAAGAAGGTAGAATTATCTATTTTCCAATTGGATCAAGTTTGAGGAAATAGAGCTCACAATTGTTTATGTTCCTTTCATGTTCTGTCATTTAATTTCCTATATAAAATGCTCAGTTTATTGTATAATTGGATGTTCCTAAAGATCAGGCCAAGGAGGTGACTTGTCATACTTCACAATTGGGTGATCGAATGTCTAACCTATGCAATCAATGAGATTTTATTTTTATTCTTTTACATTGTTTTATAGATTAATATTCTCAGTCAGTTGTATAATTGGGTGTTCCTAAAGACCAGGCCAAGAAGGTGACTTGCCATACTTCACAATTGGGTGCTCGAATGTCTAACCTATGAAATTATTGAGTTTTTCACTTTACATGCTTTAATTGCTTTCCTAGACTTAAATTTTATAAACTAAAGTATAATCGGTTGCTTGTACATAATTTCAAGAGGGTGATTCCATCATACTTCCATATTGAATGCTGGAGTAATTGAACATACATTAGTTGTTTTCCTTTGAATTTGCTTTCATCTAGAGTAGCATTGCAATTTAAAATTTCAGTTATAAGATTCATATCCATTGAATAAGACTAATGTTAAATTAGAAATCGTTAGAATAAACACTTTGTTTTCAGATCATATTCTAACCAGTCAATAGCTTTTGATTCATTTCTATGCAAATTAGTATAATTTAAGAACACTTCCTTTTCTTCCTTCTTTTAAAATTAGTTTTACACATTTAAATTTCACTAGATTCATTTGATTCCTTTCATAGTTATATATTAACATTTAGACATAAAGAAAAAAACCCCCAAAACAACATAAAAATACATAGAACGAAGTAAGAAGAAGGTTAACTAAGCACATATAGTGCACCACACTTCATCAGTTTACAAACCTCGGCTGATAATTTATGTAAGCAATTTAAGACATTAAATTGACCAAACAGGCCCTGTGGTGGTCATATGTCTGGTTATGCTACAACTCATAAAATCATTCGTGCATGATATTTTTTGCCATCTATTTTGAAATATTACATTCTTGCCATCCGAAAATGTCATGATTTCCAAATCTATTCTTGAAAATAACGCGCCCCACCCACACCTTTGCACTGAGTTGTGACTGTAGGGCCATTTGAAAAATGGGGCATAGATTTCTTGACCTGTAACCCTCGCTCGGCCGGGGGGCATGGTTATATCATCATTTCCGTCGATTACTTTAAAAAATGGGCCAAGATGATGCCTACATATAATAATGAAGGTGAGAGTGGGACACAATTTGTTTTCAACTATGTCATAGCTCGGTTTGGTGTCCCTAAATCCATTTTCACTAACCATGGCTCCTACTTTCGCAATCATACGATGGTAGAGCTTATTTCTCAGTTGGGGCTACGTCACGATAGCTCCACTCCATATTATCCAAAAGCCAATGGCCAAGTCGAAGCTATTAACAAATTTTTGGTAGCCATGCTTCAACAAACCAATGGGAGACACAAAAGAGACTGATACCTCATGGTATTCTCAGCTCTGTGGGCTTACCGAACTTTTACTAATACCACTACTAGAATTACACTATTTCAACTGGTGTATGGTTTGGAAGCTACACCCCTGATTGAGTGTGAAATCCATTCTCTGAGGCTAGCTATCAAACTACTTCCTGGTACTTTGCCAGAAGAGGATCATCTGCTTTATCTTGAGTGTCTCGATGAGACTCGACGAATCACTGATTTATTCATTGAAGCAAAAAAGAAATGATTTAAATCTCAATATGATAAGTCTGTCACTCCTCGCATTTTCTTTGAAGGTGAGTTGGTATTTCTTTATGATGAAGCCCATGATAAGCTAGGGGTCAGGAAGCTCGAGCCAATGTAGCATGAGTCGTACATTATTCAACTTGTATTAGAAAAAGGCGCCTATGAGCTAGTCGACTATGAGGTTAATAAATTGGCTAAGCCATGAATCAAGCTCTATTTGAAGAAGTATTATGCTTAATCGCAAGTATGGTACTTTGTACATTAGTGTGCTTTTACATTTTTTGGTGTGATTGTTTTCTTTGCAGACATGTTTCCTTTGCTTACCTTGTGTTCCACTTGGTTTGTAGATGTCATCGAACCATTATGTTGATTTTTTTGATGGTGCTTGCTATAGCACACGAAACTTATATTCCGCAGCATGGGCACTCTTTTCCCTTGATGCCGAGTTGGTCAATTTCCAAGGTATTTGTCTGGGCCAAACAACTAATCATATTTCCGAATATAGTACGGTCATCAAACTATTATCGGATGAAATTTCTCTAGATATCAGAGACTTGGCTGTCAAGCTTGACTCACAAATCATTTTGTTATAGTTAAATGGTCATTAATTAGTAAGAAACCCTCAAATTTGCACATTTATTTACGTGTTTGATTTCTAGAAAGAAATTTTGATTACATTACATATAAATACATTCCACGCAATTTGAATACATTAACCGACACATTAGCAAATTATGTTTTAGATAGACATTTGCATCATATGTAAAAACCAAACACATCATCATGATATAAGAACACTTAGTAACATAAGAAAGCATGCATTTTGAGGTAACATAAAAACCTCAAAAATATGTGTTTTGTGACACAGTGGCTCTACGAGACTACGTCAGTGCAAAAAAAAAACTAAAGGCTACTATCCACCGACATGGTGCATAGAATGTGACTGTTCGGATAACTCGCTAGAGTAAATCGAAAAGTTGGCCTGGGACTCCCACGACATGCCTCTGAAAATGAATTGGGATATCTTCAAAATTTTCATATTCTGGTATGCCTCTGGTTAGGCCTTCTAGGTTATTCTCCATCTTTTCTAGTGGGTCTTCTCCCTCCTCATAAGGAGTGTGCTCAATTTGGCATGCCACCCTCCTCGCAATTGGAGATATACCTTCTATTCTCTCTGGTCCAACATCTGCAAAAATATCATAAATTTAGATCTCATAATACATAACAAAAACATTAAAAAGTAAAAAAATACAAAAAAATTCTTTACCCACATCAGACCACTGTGCACCTGGAAAAAGAGGTATATATGGGTCTCCTCTGAAATCAATGCTGAAATATGCATAGTCCTTGTTGAGGAGGTAACTCCCCTCTACGGATAGAGGCGATCCCAATAGCCCATATTGGGTCTAGAAACAATCAAGTCACACAATGACGCTGGTTCCTAGTTACAAAACGACAAAAACCATAATGAGTAGCCTACCTCAAATCCCACGCAGTTTTCATTGAAGAAAAGATGATGTTTCCCATCCCTAGCTTGACAGATCACGACCCTTCCGTTCGACACGTATGAACACCTGTACACATGCAAGGAAACAACGACATTCAACGTAAATCTAAAGCATGTAACCATATATCAGTCAGAGAGGATATAATTCATTGCATTACATAAGGAAATGAACACATGAATGGAACCATAATCAGAGTCGCTTATATTATAAATGACAAAGGAAAGATTACAACCAAATGCTCTGACACTATGATCTTACTTCGGTGGGGTTGACAATGGAGCGCGTCTCAAAAAATTCTGTTGGGAATCTGGATGAAGCTCTCTCTCTTCGGCTTGGTTCTCAACAGTTGCCTGGCTATAGTTTCATTCCTACAAGTTTAGCTCAAACATGTTCAAACCTTCAACCATTCAGCTATAACCTGTTCAACCAGCACATCAATGGAAGATGGCTATATTTATAGAGGAGAGGAGGAGGTTGGGATTCCTACAATAGTGGAAGGGAGGCCTTATCCCTTGGGAGGTTTCCCCATAAGGTGGAAACAAGAGGCCAAAGGAGGAAGGCCATGGTTATTCAGTCACCCACTTCCTGTGACTCATCGACGAAGTTGTTGTGATTGAAACTTCGCCTCTTTTTTAAAAAAAAATTCCATAATTAGATTGGCGTGAGTGCTTAATTGGGATAGAGTGCCAACTGGCGCGGGCTCAGTGTTAATTTTCCTCATTGGCGCGAGGGAATAATGGGCTACCAGCGCCAAGGAAAAAACAGGTGTTTTTAGTGGTCTGATCAGGAAATGGTTAACAGAAGGATGGTTTTCCTCATGGCAAGGGATGAAATGATGGTATTTGCAAAGCATGACACTACTTATTGGCCACAGAAACGACCCTCCAATGTGCGAGATGGGGATTGCAGGGACGGTGACAAATTACTGTGTAACAGTCCTCCACCATGATCAGTTGACGTCATAGCCAACTAAAAAATAATGTCGAGAAGTGCATTTGCTGATCCCCTCCCTGGCAGGGCATAATCTCACACCATCTGAGTAGCCTCAGATCTCTCGGGGCTAAATCGTATACCTCAAGTTGTTGGTAAATTTCATGAGGACATGCAATGACTTCTTAGTGGGGATATGTTGAACCTCAGAACTATCCTCTCTCTGACATCCTTTTTCACCATTTTTCCTTACTTTATCATAAGTTCATTCACTCCAATCAATGATAAATGTCATGTTTTATCCCAAGGAATTGATTTAAATGATTTCTATGTTATATTATGATGTTCTTGCTATTCGAATGGATTTTTGTAGTTTGGCTACAAAACGCAGCCTATTATGCAACTAATTGTTGGTTTCACAACTACTTTCATGGTTTGATAGGTTCCAAGGAGTAAATAGAGAAACAAGCCACATGGGCATCTCCAGAATAATTCACACATGGATTTTGTCCTATCTACTTGATCAAAATTGACAGAAAAGGATGCCTGAGCCCATGGTTAAAGTTCGGTCAAAGGAAATAAGTCGAGAGAAGAAAAATTCTTGATTTTCTCTGATGTAGCAAATCAAGATTTAACCAGTTAAAATCTAATTCTATGTTTCGGTTAAGATAGCCACCTGTAGGCGAAATTAGCTCATCACAGTTATGTTTTGTCTTATTTAAATACTGGTTATGTAGAAACCGAAAGGCAGTTGTAATTTCTGAAACACTGTGTATTGTTTTAAACTTCGTTCTTTTCCATAATACAAGGATCGTGTTTATGGTTCTAGTACCTGGTTAATGCGTATATAATCAGCTAGGATCTCAACCAAATCTATTGCAGAGGGCCCCTGCACAGGAGGATGGTTTTTGTTAATTGTTTTAGTTTAATTCTTTACTCTGTTTTGTCAATTTCCTGAGTAGATTAATGTTGTGTTGCAGTTTTCTTTCAGTCTCATAGAATTAGTTTATGAATTTTTTCTTTGCATGCAAGATAAAATAACTGTGTAATATTTTCTTTCCTAAAAAATCTCAAGAAGGTAGAATTATCTATTTTCCAATTGGATTAAGTTTGAGACAATAGAGCTCACAGTTGTTTAGGTTCCTTTCACATTCTATCATTTACTTTTCTAGATCAAATGCTCAGTTTATTGTATAATTGGATGTTCCTAAAGATCAGGCCAAGGAGGTGACTTGTCATACTTCACAATTGGGTGTTTGAATGTCTAATCTATGCAATCAATGATATTTGATTTTTATGCTTTTACATTGTTTTCAAGGTTAAGATCCTCAGTCAATTGTATAATTGGGTGTTCTTAAAGATCAGGCCAAGAAGGTGACTTGCCATACTTCACAATTGGGTGCTCGAATGTCTAACCTATGCAATTATTGAGTTTTTCCCTTTACATGCTTTAATTTCTTTCCTAGACTTAAATTTTCAAAACTAAAGTATAATCAATTGCTTGTACATAATTTCAAGAGGGTGATTCCATCATACTTCCATATTGAATGCTGGAGTAATTGAACATACATTAGTTGTTTTCCTTTGAATTTGTTTTCATCTAGAGTAGCATTGCAATTTCAAATTTCAGTTATAAGATTCATATCCATGGAATAAGACTAATGTTAAATTAGAAATCGTTAGAATAAACACTTTGTTTTCAGATCATATTCTAACCAGTCGATAGCTTTTTATTAATTTCTATGCAAATTAGTATAATTTAAGAACACTTCCTTTTCTTCCTTCTTTTAAAATTAGTTTTACACATTTAAATTTCACTAGATTCATTTGATTCCTTTCATAGTTCTATATTAACATTTAGACATAAAGAACAAAACCCCCAAAAAAACATAAAAATACATACAACAAAGTAAGAAGAAGGTTAAATAAGCACATATAGTGCACCAAACTTCATTAGTTTAAAAACCTCGGCTGATAAATTATGTAAGCAATTTAAGACATTAAATTGACCAAATAGGGCCTGTGGTGGTCATATGTTTGGTTATGCTACAACTCATAAAATCCTTCGTGCATGATATTTTTTTCCATCTATTTTTAAATATTACATTCTTGCCATCCGCAAATGTCATGATTTCCAAATATATTCTTGAAAATAACGCGCCCCACCCACACCCTTGCACCAAGTTGTGACTGTAGGGACATTTGAAAAATGGGGCATAGATTTCATGACCTGTAACCCTCGCTTGGCCGGGGGGCATGGTTATATCATCGTTGTCATCGATTATTTTACAAAATGGGCCAAGACGATGCCTACATATAATAATGAATGTGAGAGTGAGAGACAATTTGTTTTCAAATATGTCATAGCTTGGTTTGGTGTCGCTAAATCCGTTGTCACTGACCATGGCTCCCACTTTTTCAATCATATGATGGTAGATCTTATTGCTCAGTTGGGGCTATGTCACGATAGCTCCACTCCATATTATCCACAAGCCAATGGCCAAGTCGAAGCTGTTAACAAAGTTTTGGTAGCCATGCTTAAAAAAACCATTGGGAGACACAAAAGAGACTGATACCTCATGGTATTCTCAGCTCTGTGGGCTTACCGAACTTCTGCTAAGACCACTACTGGAACTAAACCATTTCAACTGGTGTATGGTTTGGAAGCTACAACCCTGATTGAGTGTGAAATCCCTTCTTTGAGGCTAGCTATCGAACTACTTCCTAGTACTTCGCCAGAAGAGGATCATCTGCTTTATCTGGAGTGTCTCAATGAGACTCGACGAATCACTACTTTATTCATTGAAGCACAAAAGAAATGATTTAAATCTCAATATGATAAGTCTATCACTCGTATTTTCTTTGAAGGTGAGTTGGTATTGCTTTATGATGAAGCCCATGATAAGCTAGGGGCCAGGAAGCTCGAGCCAATGTAGGATGGGTCATACATTATTCAACGTGTATTAGAAAAAGGCGCCTATGAGCTAGTCGACTATGAGGGTAATCAATTGGCTGAGCCATGAAAAAAGTTCAATCTGAAGAAGTATTATGCTTAATTGCGAGTATGGTACTTTGTACATTAGTGTGCGTTTACATTTTTTGGTGTGATTTTTTTCTGTGCAGACATGTTTCCTCTGCTTACCTTGTGTTCCACTTGGTTTGTAGATGTCATCGAACCATTATGTTGATTTTGCTGATGGTGATTGCTGTAGCACACAAAAATTATATTCCGCAGCATGGGCACTCTTTTCCCTTGATGCCGAGTTGGTCAATTTACAAGGAATTTGTCTGGGCCAAACAACTAATAATATTTCCGAATATAGTGCGGTCATCGAACTATTATCGGATGAAATTTCTCTCGATATCAGAGACTTGGCTACCAAGCTCGACTCACAAATTATTGCGTTATAGTTAAATGGTCATTATTTAGTAAGAAACCCTCAAATTTTTCACATTTATTTGCGTGTTTTATTTCTAGAAAGAAATTTTAATTACATTACATATAAATACATTCCACGCAATTTGAATACATGAACCGACACATTAGCAAATCATGTTTTATATCGACATTTGCATCATATGTAAAAACCAAACACATCATCATGATATAAGAACACTTAGTAAAATAAGAAGGCATGCATTTTTAGGTAACATAAAAACCTCAAAAATATGCGTTTCGTGAAACAATGGCTCTACAAGACTACATCAGTGCAAAAAAAAAACTAAAGGCTGCTATCCACCCACATGATGCATAGCATGTGACTGTTCGGATAACTCGCTAGAGTAAATGGAATAGTTGGACTGGGACTCCCATGACGTGCCTCTGAAAATGAATTTGGATATCTTCAAAATTTTCATATTCTGGTATGCCTCTGGTCAGGCCTGCTAGGTTATTCTCCATCTCTACTAGTGGGTCTTCTCCCTCCTCATAAGGAGCGTGCTCAATTTGGCATGCCACCCTCCTCTCAATTGGAGATATACCTGCTAGTCTCTCCGATCCAACATCTGCAAAAATATCATAAATTTAGACCTCAGAATACATAACAAAAACATTAAAAAGTAAAAAACTCCAAAAAAATTCTTTACCCACATCAGACCACTGTGCACATGGTGAAAGAGGTATATATGGGTCTCCACTGAAATCAATGCTAAAATATGCATAGTCCTCCACCATGATCAGTTGACATCATAGCCAACTAAAAAATGATGTCAGGAAGTGCATTTGCTAATCCCCTCCCTGGCGGGGCATAATCTCGCACCATATGAGTAGCCTCAGATCTCTCGGGGCTGGATCGTATACCTCAAGTTGTTGGTAAATTTCATGAGGACATGCAATGACTTCTTAGTGGGGATATGTTGAACCTTAGAATTATCTTCTCTCTGACATCCTTTTTAACCCTTTTTCCTTACTTTCTCATAAGTTCATTCACTCCAATCAATGATAAATGTCATGTTTTATCTCAAGGAATTGATTTAAATGATTTCTATGTTATATTATGATGTTCTTGCTATTCGAATGGATTTTTGTAATTTGGCTACAAAATGCAGCCTATTCTACAACTAATCATTGGTTTCAAAACTACTTTCATGGTTTGACAGGTTCCAAGGAGTAATTAGAGAAACAAGCCACATGGGCATCTCCAGAATAATTCACACATGGATTTTGTCCTATCTACTTGATCAAAATCGATAGAAAAGGATGCTTGAGATCATGGTTAATGTCCAGTCAAAGGACATAAGCCGAGAGAAGAAGAACTCTTGATTTGCTCTGACGTCGCAAATTTAGATTTAACGAGTTAAAATCTAACTCTATGTTTTGGTTAAGATAGCCACATGTAGGCAAAATTAGCTCATCACAATTATGTTTTGTCTTATTTAAATACTGGTTATGCAGAAACCGAAAGGAAGTTGTAATTTCCGAAATATTGTGTATTGTTTTAAACTCCATTCTTTTCCATAATACAAGGATCGTGTTTATTGTTCTAGTACCTGCTTAATGCGTATATAATCCGTTAGGATCTCAACCAAATCTGTTGCAGAGGGCCCCTGCACAGGAGGATGTTTTTCGTTAATTGTTTTAGTTTAATTCTTTACTCTGTTTTGTCAATTTCCTGAGTAGATTAATGTTGTGTTGCAGTTTTCTTTCAGTCTCATAGAATTAATTTATGAATGTTTTCTTAGCATCAAAGATAGAATAACTGTGTAATATTTTCTTTCCTAAAACATCTCAAGAAGGTAGAATTATCTATTTTCCAATTGGATTAAGTTTGAGACAATAGAGCTCACAGTTGTTTAGGTTCTTTTCATGTTATGTCATTTACTTTCCTAGATCAAATGCTCAGTTTATTGTATAATTGGATGTTCCTAAAGATCAGGCCAAGGAGGTGACTTGTCATACTTAACAATTGGGTGCTCGAATGTCTAACCTATGCAATCAATGAGCTTTGCTTTTTATGCTTTTACATTGTTTTCTAGATTAAGATCCTCAGTCAATTGTATAATTGGGTGTTCCTAAAGATCAAGCCAAGAAGGTGACTTTCCATACTTCACAATTGGGTGCTCGAATGTCTAACCTATGCAATTATTGAGTTTTTCCCTTTACGTGCTTTAATTTATTTCCTAGGCTTAAATTTTCAAAACTAAAGTATAATCGGTTGCTTGTACATAATTTCAAGAGGGTGATTCCATCATACTTCCATATTGAATGCTGAAGTAATTGAAAATACATTAGTTGTTTTCCTTTGAATTTGTTTTCATCTAGAGTAGCATTGCAATTTCAAATTTCAGTTATAAGATTCATATCCATGGAATAAGACTAATGTTAAATTAGAAATCGTTAGAATAAACACTTTGTTTTCAGATCAGATTCTAACCAGTTAATAGCTTTTGATTCACTTCTATGAAAAATAGTATAATTTAAGAACACTTCCTTTTTTCCTTCTTTTAAAATTAGTTTTACACATTTAAATTTCACTGGATTCATTTGATTCCTTTCATAGTTCTATATTAACATTTAGACATAAAGAAAAAAACCCCCAAAACAACATAAAAATACATACAACAAAGTAAGAAGAAAGTTAACTAAGCACATATAGTGCACCACACTTCATCAGTTTACATACCTCGGCTGATAATTTATGTAATCAATTTAAGACATTAAATTGACAAAACAGGGCCTGTGGTGGTCATATGTTTGGTTATGCTACAACTCATAAAATCCTTCATGCATGATATTTTTTGCCATCTATTTTTAAATATTACAATCTTGCCATCCGCAAATGTCATGATTTCCAAATCTATTCTTGAAAAAAATGCGGCCCACCCACACCCTTGCACCGAGTTGTGACTGTAGGGCCATTTGAAAAATGGGGCATAGATTTCATGACCTGTAACCCTTGCTAGGCCAGGGGGCATGGTTATATCATTGTTGCCATCGATCATTTTACAAAATGGGCCAAGACGATGCCTACATATAATAATGAAGGTGAGAGTGAGACACAATTTGTTTTCAACTATGTCATAGCTTGATTTGGTGTCCCTAAATCCATTGCCACCGACCATGGTTCTCACTTTCGCAATCATATGATGGTAGAGATTATTGCTTAGTTGGGGCTATGTCACGATAGATCCACTCCATATTATCCACAAGCCAATGGCCAAGTTGAAGCTGTTAACAAATTTTTGGTAGCCATGCTTCAAAAAACCATTGGGAGACACAAAAGAGACTGATACCTCATGGTATTATTAGCTCTATGGGCTTACTAAACTTCTGCTAAGACCACTATTGGAATTAAACCATTTCAACTAGTGTATGGTTTGGAAGCTACACCCCTGATTGAGTGTGAAATCCCTTCTCTGAGGCTAGCTATCGAACTACTTCCTGGTACTTCGCCAGAAGAGGATCATCTGCTTTATCTGGAGTGTCTCGATGAGACTCGACAAACCACTGCTTTATTCATTGAAGCACAAAAGAAATGATTTAAATCTCAATATGATAAGTCTATCACTCCTCACATTTTCTTTGAAGGTGAGTTGGTATTACTTTATGATGAAGCCCATGATAAGCTAGGGGTCGAGAAGCTCGAGCCAATGTAGCATGGGTCGTACATTATTCAACATGTATTAGAAAAAGGCACCTATGAGCTAGTCGACTATGAGGGTAATCAATTGGCTGAGCCATGAAACAAGTTCTATCTGAAGAAGTATTATGCTTAATCACAAGTATGGTACTTTGTACATTAGTGTGATTTTACATTTTTTAGTGTGATTGTTTGCTTTGCAGACATGTTTCCTTTGCTTACCTTGTGTTCCACTTGGTTTGTAGATGTCATTGAACCATTATGTTGATTTTGTTGATGGTGCTTGCTATAGCACACGAAACTTATATTCCGCAGCATGGTCACTCTTTTCCCTTGATGCCGAGTTGGTCAATTTACAAGGTATTTGTCTGGGCCAAACAACTAGTAATATTTCCGAATATAGTGCAGTCATCGAACTATTATCGGATGAAATTTCTCTCGATATCAGAGACTTAGCTGTCAAGCTCAACTCACAAATCATTGTGTTATAGTTAAATGGTCATTATTTAGTAAGAAAACCTCAAATTTTGCACATTTATTTACGTGTTTGATTGCTAGAAAGAAATTTTGATTACATTACATATAAATACATTCCACGCAATTTGAATACATTAACCGACACATTAGAAAATTACGTTTTAGATCGACATTTTCATCATATGTAAAAACCAAACACATCATCATGATATAAGAACACTTAGTATCATAAGAAAGCATGCATTTTGAGGTAACATAAAAACCTCAAAAATATGTGTTTCGTGACACAATGGCTCTACGAGACTACATCAGTGTAAAAAAAAACTAAAGGCTGATATCCACCCACATGATGCATAGCATGTGACTGTTCGGATAACTCGCTAGGGTAAATGGAACAGTTGACCTGGGACTCCCACGACGTGCCTCTGAAAATGAATTGGGATATCTTCAAAATTTTCATATTCTGGTATGCCTTTGGTCAGGCCTGCTAAGTTATTCTCCATCTCTGCTAGTCGGTCTTCTCCCTCCTCATAAGGAGCGTGCTCAATTTGGCATGCCACCCTCCTCACAATTGGAGACACACCTGCTAGTCTCTCCCGTCCAACATCTGCAAAAATATCATAAATTTAGATCTTGGAATACATAACAAAAACATTAAAAAGTAAAAAACTCCAAAAAAATTCTTTACCCGCATCAGACCACTGTGCACTTGGCGAAAGAGGTAGATATGGGTCTCCTCTGAAATCAATGATGAAATATGCATAGTCCTCCACCATGATCAGTTGACTTCGTAGCCAACTAAAAAATTATGTTGGGAAGTGCATTTGCTGATCCCCTCCCTGGCGGGGCATAATCTCACACCATTTGAGTAGCCTCGGATCTCTCAGGGCTGGATCATATACCTCAAGCTGCTGGTACTAAAACAAGGGCACTCTCTCCAAAAATAAAGTGACCAGGATGGATCCATATCCAAATTGTTTCAAACGTCCTATGTTGACTTGGTTATTTGGCTCTTCATGCTAGCCAACAACCCCTTGCACGAATTGAACATTGTGGTAGCAAGGTAATCTACAACGTATTGGAACTAAGACTTCGTTACCTCATGTAATGCCTTGGCCCTATCTACACGGGCCATACAATAAAAAATTGTCCTAAAAGGTAGATCGATGATGGTTTTGATATCCACCTTTCCACTGAATGTATTTCTAGCACTTGAACAATGTCTTTGGAGGCGCATTCTAGTGCTCTCTTCTCTGGTATGAGCTCCGAAGAGTTGGATCCTCTCCCCTCTCTTGAACAATATTGTTATGAATTAGCAGTCCAAAATTTCTAGTTCAAGCTCTTGATCCCCAATAATGAAAATTTGGCGATCAACGTCCCAGCTCAGCATTCTTATCTCACAGTCATCTTTGGACAATTTTTTGGAGTTGAATTAAGAGCTTGAAAAATCTTGTAGCAGAGATTGGTCAATACAAGGAAGAAGTCTCTTCTCTTAGATCTCAACTAGAAGAAGCAAGGAAACAAGCAGAAGGAGCTGAGAAGGTGATGGAAACTTTGGCATTCATAGAAGGACAAGTTAATGAAGCAGAAAAGGAGAGAAACACCATGATATGCCAACTAGACGAAAAAGATGAAGAAATATTGAAACTAAAATCATACATCAATCTTCTCAAGGCCGAAACATGTGAAGCTACAAGAATAAAAGAAGAAATGGAGAGAAGTCTAGCAAAGGAGAATGAAGAAGTCTTTGTTATGAAATCAAATATCATCTCCCTTAAAATTGAAGCACATGAAGCAACAAGGATGATGGAAGAAAGTAAGAAGCAACTAATTATGAAAGATGAAGATTGTGAAAAGTTGAAAGGAGAAATTGTCTTTCTTGAAAAGGAAGTTGAATTGTTGAATAAAAACTTGAAAAGTTGTCAAACCCTAGATGAAATCCTAAGTTAGCAAAGGTATCATCCTGATAAATTGGGTCTTGGCTATGCAGGCGAGTCCTCAAGCAAGAATGATAATGCTTCAAACAACAAAGATGTGAGGAACCTAGAAAGAAATGTTGATGCTTCCAGTTCCAACAAAGGCAAGGAGAAGAATCAAGACAAGAATGGAAGAAATTCTACTCTAAGGAGACTTTCATATGGTATCAATAATAAAAAAAGCAATGAATATTGTCAAAGAATCCAAAGGCAAAAAGACTTCAAGAGTACTTCAAGGAACTCTTCATCACCCAGGTACCAAAGTATATTTCTTGGATATTGTTATTCTTGTACAAACTTTGGGCACGTGGAAAAATATTGTAGGGCATATCACAAAGACAAATATAATGGTCCCCATCAATATCCTCGAAGCAATTTTTCAAGAAGAAGTCATGATTTCTTATTCATGAACAAGATAGAGTGCTTCAATTTCCATAACATTGGGCATATGGCACATGATTGTAACTTGACTTGGGCCCCTACACTAGCTAGAACCATGCCAAAAAAGAAAGTTACACAAGTATGGAGAAGGAAACAAGTTGAATCTGTAAGTCTCTTGAACACTCCAGCCAACAACACATGTTGTTGACTAGATGAAGTCATCCTTGATATTCCAAGTATTTGATGGTGAAACCCTGCCAAAAAAAGACCATGCATACAGTTAGGGGGAGTTTGTGATTCTTGAGTATTCTTGCAGAAAGTGATCCGTGAGTGGGCCCTATGAAATCCTTGATGAGCTACACATGGAAAATATTGATAAATCATCTCTCGAAAGTAACTCCATTGAAGAAAAACATGATATTATGATGATGCCTTCTACTTGATCACACAAGGTGAGAAATCCTTCATGAGCTAAAGGAATTTGTGCAGACAGGGGGAGATGGTACATCACATGAATAAATACAAAAGAAAAAATCATGGAACATATTTCCAGAAGAAAGAACACCATGGCAGGGGGAGTAACATACCTATGAAAAACTACAATTCATGAAGAAAAGAAGCAGCTTGACAGGGGGAGTATTTGGGCACCCCGTTTGCCATTGATGTCAATGGGGGAGAGAAGTTGGAAGGGAAATAATATTGCCATCAATGAAAAAGGGGGGTATTTTTAGTCAAGGTTATCATTGATGTCAATATGGCATTGCTTGTGATGGAAAATTCTTGTGATGCGTGTTGCCCTAGATGCCCATTGGTCATAATACCATTTTGATGAAAGTCCTCGAACTAACCTTGTTGTCGAAATATGATGATGTCATAACTTCATGTATATTATGCTATCCTTACTCTAGATGAATAAGCCTTAAAACCTTGATGATTTCCTTACTCTTAATGAAGAAGTCTAAGATTCCAAGTGCCAATTATGTGCCTAATATACAAGCCCTCATGTGAAAACACCCTAAACCTTGTCCTAAACATTTAAATTGATGATGACATTAATGATGACACATTTTATGATGACTTGAATTGGTGACCACACTTTGAGCCATAATAAAATACCCTAACCATTGACCTTATATGTGAAAAATCCTAAATCCCCAATGTCCGCACTAAAATTTCCAGAACAGTCATCCCAAGGTCTGCACTAAAATTCAGAACAGTCACAAAGAAAGTTATTTATTATCACCCTGGAGGCATCCTATCACAATGGCTCCTTTACCATATTAAAGAGGACTCCTTCCTCTGTCCAACGAACCCTCATATGCCCTAAAAATCCCCGTGGTTAGGAAGATATTGATTTTTAAAGTTGTGCAATAATTTTTTTTTTTTGAGACGACCTGTCCTAGCCTCTCAAGTCGGCCTGCCCTTAAAAGACATGTCCTTTCACTTATCCGCTGTAAAAATCACTATACATATAAGATGCTTGAATTATTTTTGATTAATCACTTCGACAATGATCATAGGAAAATAGAAATATAATAGGGGCTGAGGAGGACAGTTAATGTTTAATGTTTGTGTTGATATTTGGTTGGGATAATTTTGTGGTGGCCATAAAAAAAAAATATCGTACCTACAACAGAAAACCTGTTAAGAACTCGTATCTGCACCTAGCCCTTACAAAAGTCTGTTGCTACTCAAATTATTTATATAACAGTCATATGTGACAACTACCTTTACCCTTGGACCGGTAAAGGGAACTGAACAACCACTTGTGCCCTTGGATTACAGACCTACCTGTGGTTAGAAGCTCGGTCAAAAGCTACAAAAGCTCAGATTACAAATCTGGTAAAGGAGTATAGAATTGTGTGTATTGACAAAACAGTAAAGGTTGAAATAAACTTGGACCTGCAATCCTATGGGAGCTACCTTACCTTGAACTAATCATTTTATAACTAGAGGTACTAAAAGCTCGGACATTTTTGGAACAGTTAGCAAGTGAAGAGGAATACAGACAGCCACTTGTTGGAGAGGTTAATTTCTACATGTGACAATCTTTCTAGCTCAGATTGGCAAGAGAATCAAGGTATTACAGCTATGACAAGACTCTTACAACCCTGATTTATTGCAGACTTATATAAGTTCGGATTGTTGTCTTGAAGCTCAATATGTGAGGTCCCTTGAAGTTTTAAGGGATCAGTGGTGCACTATCCTTGAAGGATAGTTATCAAGCTTGTGAACAATCCTAAATTGAAGGAGGAACCAATCTTGTGGAGGTAGCTCGACAGTTTATTGGACAGTTGAATTATCTTACAGTCATCCTTGGAGTCTATCTATTAGATTTTTGAACAACACTCCTGAAGTCTCCTTGGAACATTATTGAAGAATATTTTTGAGCAGTACTTGTAGCAGTCTTTGAAGACAACTTGGGCTATATACATCTCAAAGAGCAGATTATTGAGGAATAGTACTAAGCATTGGTTCTTGAACCTGTGAAGAGCAGTGAAGTTTTGGGTAGAGAAGTATTAGGAGTCTTGAAGCAGTGAAGTATTTGGAACTCTTGAAGAATTATTGAGGCAGCGTATTAAAGGAACTTTGAAGATTCCTTGAAGACATTTTGAAGGCACCCCTTGAAGACCATGATGCATTAGTCATCATGAGGTGACTTTGGAGATCTTTTGTTGGGTATCATGAAGAGCAGTGGCGACACCTTCATGATAAGAAAAGGTTGTCATTGATGAAGTGATTTGGAGAAGACATTGCTGAAGAGATTGACAAGGCTCATTGAAGAATATATTGGGAGCTGTGAAGAATCATCAAACATATCTTGACGAATTGAAGTTGAGGGTTGGAGCCCTAGAAGTTGGAGCCTCATAAGAGACAAGGTTGGTGCCTTGGAAGATAGGGTTGGAGCCCTAGAGGATTGGAGTCCTCAAGAGACTAGGTTGGAGCCTGTACTAGAGATAGGGTTGGAGCCCTAGAGGTTGGTGCCTCAAAGTGACAAGGTTGGAGCCTTGGAAGATAGGGTTGGGGCCCTAGCCGTTGGTGCCTCAAATTGACAAGGTTGAAGCCTTGGAAAGATCAAGTCGGTGCTTGGAACAATATAGGTTGGAGCTTGGAAGATTGGAGTCATCATCTAGGGTTGGAGCCCTATATCATTATTGTACTTTACTTATTGTAAAGAAGAAATTAATAAAAGTATCTACTCCATCATTATTCATTTTGTGTTCTAAATATAAGTGATCTAATTGGTAAAATTAACAATTGAAAAGAAATACTGATTCACCCCCCTCTTAGTATTTCCAACATATCCTGATAAGATATTCTAACATCTCCAGTTGGGGTCTAAGTCCCTAGGTTTGGAAAAACTTGAGAAATCTGCAATTCCTAAATGCATTTATGCAATTTGGGTCTTGGAGATCTTCATGGTATTACACCTCATGACCCCTCTCTTTCCATTCAATCACCATCTTCACCGAAGACACCTGCAAAACATGTTAAAATGAAATTTTAGGAGCTTTCATTGGAGTGAATTTGGAAATGAATCATTAAAAGTGGAGTGATTTCATGTTGTAAAATATTCTTTGCGGTCTGTTGTAGCCTCTACAACACCCTCCAAAAATACAAAAAAATAAGAACACACACTTCAAAATTTTTGGAGCCCCTTTAAAAAACTAAAAGAGAAAAGGCTAAGTGAAGTTTTGAAGGGCAAGTCGCTAAGTCGCAAATCCATCCTGTGAAACAATTGCGACCCCTGCGACCTGTGCGACCCCGCGACCCTAAGGTCGCTAGGTTGCAAGGTCGCATGGTCCGAAATTAAAGAAGTTGCGACTCATGCGACCTATGCGACCCTGCGACCTTAAGGTCGCCAGGTCACAAAGGTCGCAAGGTCGCAAGGATAAGTAATTAAGGAAATTTGCGACTCAGCGACCTTTGCGACCTAGTGACCCTAGGGTCGCGAGGTCGCTAGGTCGCAAAACATCAACTTGCGACCTCATTTAGTGCTCGCACGTGCGACTCCTTTTATAAGAGCAGGTCACTAGGTCGCATTTGTGACTCGCGGCGAAAATCGTGGAATTGCTCTGACAGGTCGACTGGCGCGTTTTCTTCTGAGTAAGTTGCCTTTTCCTCCCTGTGTTTCCTTCACGAGCATTTCTTGCCAAATTTTGGGCCTCCCCATGGTCTTAACTGCTTGCTGGTGATGATGTAGGGTTTTCTATTGAGTTTTGTTGTTGTTTTGATTCTCATAAACCCCAAGGTCACCTTTGTCTTGCCCAGATCCTCATGGCTGTGCCCTATCTCCAGTTTAGACCCTTTCCAGCCACGTATGTTTCCTGTTAGGGAGAGATTATCCGCAAAACCGCGCGCGCTCGAAACCCCCCGGCAGGCCCAAGTGCGACCTGCGACCCAGCGGCCAGGTCGCGAGGTCGCAAAGTCGCGCGATCTTCGGTTAGCGACTCTGCGACCCTGCGACCTAGTCGCATGGTCGCGAGGTCGCATGTGAGTTCTTTGGTTAATCAGTGACCCTGCGACCCCAAGAGAAATGTTAAGTAATTTCTGCATGGTAGACTGTATTTAGCCCGTTATCATCATGTCTTTCTCATCATGGGATTCTTTCCTGAATGCAACAGGTGAATTTGGAGCAGACTCGATACCGGTTCTCTCTGATTCTAGCAACATGGCACCCCCAGTGTCCCGAAAGAAGGGCAAGAAGGTAGTGGAAGAAGAATCAGACGCAGACATGCAGATATCTCCTCTGCCAATATACAGAGACACCCTTTGCACCTTCGCAAAAGGGGACAGCCTGAGATGGTATGAAGTATACCACGAGTTCGCTATAACAGAAGCTGAGTTTCCAGAAGATCTCCCGGACCAGGAAGTGTACCTAAAGGTCAAAAAATCCAAGTTACATCTAGCAGGGGCACATCCAGCCATCTTCCCGTGCCCAGAAATATTAGACTGGATCATTCAGAAAACGGATCCTAAGAAGTTTCTGATCCGAGATAGCAAGGGGAAAGCTTTCGCAACGTTGGAGGGCTTAAACGCCCATGTCTACTACTCACTGCCCCAACCAGAAGAAAACTTTACCCCGAGATGGGCTTCTGCCCATGAAGTACCTGTGGTTGATACAATCAGGAAGTGGTGGGCAGAGCCAGACAAATTTAAGGTCAGGAAAGACCAGGAGTACCCGGTGGCCGCTCTGAGGAAAGTGTACAAATTAGTGGCCACCATGCTTTGCAGGTTGTATGGACGTCCGGACGCCACCACCTTCAACGGCGCATGGGAAACTATAATGGAGTATGTAACAGTGCACGGTAGTCGTTTCAACTGGGCCGGTATATTAATGGGCTCAATGCAAACAAATTTGGCTTCGGCTTTAGCCCCAGATGAAGGAACGCCGTCAGAGTTCTATATGGCTTCGTATCTACTAGATGCTGTCTGTGCTCGGCTGCATTTTGAGGGATGGCCACATAACTACGACTCCGAACAGACCCAAGCAGTCCATTTGCAGACCAAGGTATTCTGGGAGTCCAGGTACAAGTCAGATATTGAGCAAATCTCTCAGATATTCATTCCCACCCTTTACGAGAAGCTATTTGGTCAAGACACCCCCTGCATGTCTTGGCGTGCGATGGAGACATTAGGTCAGGTGGCACACTGGTTTCCGTTTGCTGAATATACATTCATCCGAGTATTTGGCACATTCAAAGCCCCACATGCTCTGCCTAGGTTTATCATCGATAAGGTGCTTATGCAGGAGGTATGTTTCCAGATGACCTCAGGTTTCTCCAATGTCCTTTCCAAAGGAAAGAAGAAACCTTGGCCCACTTTTCCCCTCACCATCGGTGCTTATACAGTCAAGGAATCCAGAGAAGTAAGGGCCCAAGGGGAAGAGATACAAGGTTATCACTTTAGAAGCCTGGAATATCGAACATATGATCCGTTCAAGATAGTTCCGGAGCACTGTAAGAAGGCCAATTTTAAATGGAGCTATCAGCATGTCGAACACCCGGGAGATGATGAGAAAAGAAATTGGTACAACGCAGACAGGCAACTAGCTCCGGGGATTGACTCTGACCAAGAAGAAGAAGATCACCAAAATTTAGAAGACAGGAGCCAAAAACTAGGAGGCTCTTCTTCCTCCAAAGATAAGAAAACACAGACCGGTACAGGGCCTGACACCTCGGATCAGCTAAAAGAAGTAGAGGCCAAGGCCAAGAAGGAAGAGGAAAAGAAAATGAAGGAGGATGAAGAGAAACGTAGAAGAGATGCAAGGATAGAACGGAAAAGGAAACAGGCCGAGGAAAAGGAAAGACAGGAAAAGGAAGCACAGGCGGCGGCAGAACAAGCACTTAAGGAAGAACTTGACAAAGCCGAACAGCAGAAGAAAACAAGCCAAGATGCCGCAGCAGAGAGAAAAATAAAAGCTGAGAGAGAAGCAGAGGCAGAGTCAGAACGCAGGAAGAAGGAGGAACATGACAAGGCAGAAGCCGAGCGCCTGCAAAAGGAGAAAGGGAAAGGACAAACGCAGGAAAAAGAGGATGAACTGATAGATGATATCGACATATCTCCCCTGGAGATTCCTCCGAGTGGCAAGAAAAGTATCCTCCCTGATGACGATTTTCCCGGGGAACAAGAGGAAGAGGTCTTCGACCTGACTAGATTGACATTTGACCAATTCTCTTTCAAGATACGGCAAGAGAGAAGAAAATACTTGGTGCAAAGCCATCCTGCCATTTCTACGGTCGCCACTGAAAAGGACATAGTCCTGGATACAAGGAATAACCCTGTAATGATAGCATCAGTAGGTACCGCTTTTGCCGCAGCTACGGAGGAAAATGTCACTAGAATGAGCAGGGAGATTATTTCCCTACAAAACAGGCTAAAAGCAACGGAACAGGAGAAAGCAGTACTGGAGAGTGAAGTGCGACAGCTCCAAAGTAAGCCTTCCCAAGTCAATGAAGTCCCACTGGCAGTCATGAAAGAATGTGATGTATTGGAAACGACCATGCAGCAAATATACAGAGAAATGCTCACCCTAAAAAAAACAGTGGCCCCATTAGCAGAGGCACGAGCGGAAACCAAAGTGAAGCATGAGCAGCTCAAGGAGGCCTCGGCAGCTTTAGGCAAAATGATAAACTGGACAACGCAGTACTAGCAAGCTCCCGAAAATGTGCCTAGGAAGGATTGGGGTCACACACAAGACGCCAAAGTACAAATCTGGATGAAGATGCAGTCCAAAGACAAGCTGGCCAAAGACTTGGACAAAGTGGTGTCTGCATATAATCACCTGATCAGTGGTATAAACTCCATGAATGCTCTTCATCACATTCCGTCATTGGGGGCACTGGACGAAACTAAAGACTGGGAGCAAGTAAATCAGGAAATTTAGTCTTTTCTGCAACCCTGGAGACAAGCTGCTGCTGCACCAGAATTTGAGGCATCGTAAGAGAACCTAAATCGGTTGCTTGTCACTCCAGTACAAATCTACACCAAGCTTGCCTCCCTCTCAATCCAGATCTCCCAGAAGAAAGAAACTCTGATACCAAATGCCCTGGAATGTACGCACCGATTAAAAGAGGAAACCCCTCTAGTTTCCCCTATAGCAGCGGATTATCAGGCCTGGCGAGATTTCCTCAAAGGGAAGAAAATTGACGCTCCAGAACTCTTGAGCGCGCTGCCACCTCCATAGCTAAGTTTTTCAGTCGCAGGTCGCAACCGCCCCAGGTCACAGGTCACGCCTACTCCTGAGTCGCAGGTCGCACCGGCATATAAGTCGCAGGTCGCATGTTCGGGCAAGGTCGCAGGGAAGCTGAACCGTCGGAAAGCCTAAAGGGCGGTTTTGAATCTATAAATACCCCTGCAGGGCACATAGTTCAGGGCTTCTCTTTTGGTGGACTGAAGAGAAATATTGCATTGTAATTGAAGGGTCATACTTTGACTCATGTGAAATTCAGATACTTGTTAAAATCCCTTTGTTGGATGATGTATTTAGCTGTGACAAAACTGTGTGTATTCTGCGTATAGTTTCAGAAATATCGTATGATTAATGAAGCTTTGTTCTTACTAGTATCATTCGTACTTCATAGCTATCTGTGATTGTGCTTGATGATGCTTAATTTTATCGCTTATTCTTATAATGAATGTTAATGAACTATTTTATTAGCATTTCATTGCATCTTTCAGAAAGTTAAGGGATATCCTTGCCACGAAGAACTGTTTCTTTAGTGGTCAGATTATCATGCATGCATTACCCCATAGATGTGTTGCTAACGACACTTCCTGGGCGTATGCATTTTGTTCATTACCTTGCTACGCACAGTGTTATATATCAGTTTGATACATCAGTCATGTATTCTGCATCATGTGAATGAGTGTATGTCTGCAGATTTAATCAGGTTCTTCGAGACCGAAGAGAAAGTCATTTAAGTGGTAGCCGGACCCACAGCCCGGACGGGATCCCTATTCCAAACGGTTCAAAGTCTAATTGGGACTTTCTACCGGGGAGATCCCCTACTGTTGGCCAGACATATTTTCCCGTCAACATGGTCATCACACCTTTAACAATTAAAAATGCATTGACAATGTGCTAGCCTAATGGGCTAGGGGTGATGGGCGTAGGTCCAATAGGTCGAACCCGCGCTGATCCCCTATGAAATAAAATTTTGAAATCCTCCCCCCAACACATAAATTTCTAACCTAAATAACCTAATAATGGAATCAAATTGACAAGAAAATATAGGGCTTTTACCTGCAACTAAAAAATTATTGAATGGTGTCTTGGATGGGCCACACCACTAGTCTGAAGATTAGGAGAAAATGGGGTAAAATGTGCTTCTCCAATTTACTCCAAATAGAGTGGTAAAAATGCTTTACCTTTTGTCTATTTATAGATTTAGAAGATATTTTTACCAATGTTTTATTAGCTTTTCTTGATATCAGTGATTATTTTCGTTTTTGTGTAGGAATAGGATGTTTTATGGTGACAATAATCATTGTTGATTGATGCGATGAGTTTTATTTTACCTCTTTTTTGGACTCGTTAGAAAATAAAAGAAAAAGAACCCCCCTTGGAGTCATCTTTTAGCTCTTTTCTGACTCTCAAAAAATGAAAATATTGTCGAGTACTGGTCATTTTGAACTCATTAAAGTAAATGAATTGATGTGGGATCAGTATAAATTTACCCATTTTTCGGGCTGAGATTAACTATTTACGAAAAAGGAATACCTTGATCGAACATGGTCAAGAGGTTCTCTCGGATATTGTTTTCTACCTTTTTGTATTCGAGGGACGATTTACGAAAATGGGCATGATGGAGTTTTATTTTTTGTATCTTTTTCAAACTCTCCAAACATGAAAAAGACACCGAGTTATTCTTTCGTTGGACTCATAAAAAAATAAATGGCGAAAGTCTTGTCACCATGACAAGACCGAGTTGCTCCTTCCTAGGTCTCATTAAAATTACTAGGATGGATTCATTTGAAGAATGAAATTACACACTCAACACATGCTATCCTCTTCACGCTGGCTATAAAAAATAAAGAGGTACTCGTTAGCAATAACAACATAAATTTGAAAGTGGAACGTCCTTTGTATTAGGCAGCATTTCGCTCTTGAACATAACACTCAATTTCATTTCATTTCGGGTTAGGGATATCCTTCATTCGTCACTTTCCTTCCTGGGTTTGGGAAATCCATTTGCCTCTTATTCAATCATCATTTTTTTCGTCATGACCTCTAGTCCCATTTTGATTCAAATGCTGCCATGCTCCAGAGTCGCGTCGTCGATATGTTCTAGAGAAGTATTTTTTGTCAAAGTGAAACATCCTTTGCTTATCTCATCCTCTCTACAAAATTCCTGAATCACTCCTTTTGTCTTGAGAAAATCATTTGTTTCATGTCGATGCCGTGGGAATCATTACGTCCATCCTTTGACGAATAACTTCCCGTTGACTTCAGCTCATTATCCGGAAAGATGATTTAGAAACTTCTTTTTAGTACCTTGGAGCTTGCATGCCTTAATGGAAATTTATTCGCGTTTGACGATAGGTTCACCTCATTCGCCTTGGATCAAATGATTATGCAAGTGTTTGAATTCAACACATTTATTAACTCTTGTAGATTGTGATGTTGTACCTTGAGGGCCATTTTCATTATTGGCGGTCTCTCTCGTGCTTGTTAACGATTTTCCTCATTGAACGGTAATCAGGTGGTTTCCACCATGTTCGACATCAACACATATATTCACATGGTTAGATTCGTACATCGAGTAGATCGAGATTGTAATGAAGACCCTGGATCACATTTTTTATATCCAGGTTGTGTGGAGTTATTGAGTATTCATGATTGTACACATGATCCTCTTTATATGGATGGTTGCGACCATATTGTGGGTCCATTTCCATGATCTCTTTCAGATGGATGGTTGCGACCATGCCATGTGTCATATGTTATTTGATGCCTATTTAGAGATATGTTATTAGGCATATTCATATAAGAAATTTCATATATTTTATTGTGTTTGATTTGGCAGGTTTCCTGGAAGTTTGTTGAGACCTTGCCTTGGTTCATAAAGAATTTCACCCATCACTCCTTGTTCCGCCTTCATGCTTTAGGGGGCATTTGTTACACAATAATTTGTCACCTTGTTCACTTCCCGTCCCCAATCCCGAAGTGCCCTGTGATGAATATTGTGCAATATATCCAACTTGGAAAAATATATTGTGATATCCTTAAAGAATAAAATAAATATGCTTTGAAGAATTTCTATAGAAGCTTAGCTCAAACCCTAGATTTCTGGGTCAAAAATTTTCTCAAGTTATATGCCCGTGCTAATGGCAAGTTGCACATTCTAGCCTAGCATTGTCAGCGCTCTTCTGATTGGAAAAATCGTGTTGAACCCTTTTTGGCAGTGTTTCCTCAAATGGAGGAGAAGATTCGAGCTCTAGAAGCTTCTAGGATGACGATATGGATATTGTTTGGTGGAGATATGTTCGATATCTCTCATTTGGAGCTCTTGATCTTATCAATAGGGGATTATAACTTGTGAAGTGAGCCTTCCACCTTATTTCATAGGCTCCTAACTCCCTCTCCCTTCCTATAAATTTATCCCCATCCCTCCACTACTGGCTGGTCATTGTTGGGCGGGTCTAATCATTAATCCTTTGTATCCCCATGCTGTGTTAATGCCTAAATTTCCAATCGGGAGAAGGATCACTTGTAGAGCCTCGGTTTGGATTTTGACTACACCAAAGGGAGGCCTATAACATCAAGGAAATGGTTGTAATCTTGCTATTTTATATTATCAATAATACATCTGGTGTTTCAATTTCTATATTTGTTTGGATATCCATACAAATAGCCTAATTCTCCTTGATCTATTAGGTAGTTGATATTCAATGTATGCTTTGTATTGGATCACATTTGTTGTTATCTCTTGATATCCTGCGGGTATTCGAACACCACCAATAGTAAGGATTGAGACTGAAGGATTATAGATAAAGGCCTTCATCAAAGGGTTGAACAGAGGAATCAGGAAGAGGTAGGTCCTTTTCCCTTTCTCATCATGCTTTGAATATTTACTAAGAAAGTGTCCATTATATAGTCTCATACATTTCTAAACCCACTCTAGGGCTAGAGATATCACCTCTGTTCGTAGAGGGGATTATATTCACAACAAAAACACCCTGAATGATAAGAAATAATAATTGTAATTAAAGAGATGGTATTAAATGTTGATGAAAACTAAATCAATAGGGTCACCACTATCCCAAAGGGGGTAAACTGGAGTAAATAAGAAAGGCATGAAGCTATTAATACGAAGATAGGATTCTTCCTCCCTAATGAATGAGTAGATTAGGATAAGAATTGGATCAAGAGGGATATTATACCTTACCATTGGGATGAGATAACCTACCATGTTATTAAGTACATCTCTTATGAGGGAATACTAGGCATAGTGCATGGTTACCAATTTAGACTCCTCTACCAACTGAGATTCCAAGCTGACCTACCAACTCATGAGTGGTTAATCATCCCATACTTCTTCCTCCTATTCCTTAAGGAGATGAGAACCAAGGTTAAGGAGTGTAATCCAAATTACCTGCCTCATCATGAATTGAATATGTTGTTGGTCAAAAATGCATTAGAACATCTTCAACATCTCGTTCCCTAGATGGAGTTTGTGGACATGGATAGAACAACTTTCTTGGAGGCCTAGGTAGAGTTTAAAAAACCCTATGTAGGTTGAAAAACCCCAAAACAAGTCAACTAAGAAGAGGAAAGAAAATTCCTTGGAAAACCTTGTAGAACATAGATAAGGACAAGAAGTCTTGGAGGAAGAAGAGAAGGAAATTGTAACTACATTAGCAAGAATAAACACTCCTACAAAGCTAAAGGAAAGTAGACGTGTTGAACATATTGTTTACACTAGAAGAAAAATTACTATAATGAGCTATAGTGGCAATCCAAAGGCTCCTTCTCCTACCCCTATAATGTTGAAAATCAACAAGAAAATGTGTGTCTAATTTATTTTTCCCTTAAATAAATTAGACAATAAATTGTAATCTTATATCATAACAACTTGTATTAGTTAACAAAGTGAGAAAGACTTATTTAGCTCAAGAATTTCGAGTTGAGGGTCAAAGGAGAGGCATGTAGAGTAATTATATTATTTTGGGGGTCCAGTTGTAGTTATTGCACTATTGTAGTGTGAGTTTAATCAGTTAACTCAAATAATTGAATTAAATCAGTTTAACTAGTTATAACTAAGTGATGAGCTAGTGAGAGGTTAAGTGAATTAAATTAGATTTAATTCACAGGTAGTGATATATCAAGTAATTGATGATTTTATATTATTAGTTGCATGCATTTCAAATCTGATGAAGACCCAATTGAGACAAAGGTTAAAGGGAAGATAACTATCAATTGTATTATTAGTGAACTACCCAGGTTCAGTTATAAAGCCACAGGATGCACATGATGGATTGTGCAGTCAAAGAAGGTTGGAATTCCTATTTAATAGGGATTTATTTTCCTAGGGATTGCATGAGCAAGGCAGGCTAAAGGTGGGTAGGAAAATGGCTATGTGTTTATCCAGATTTTCCTAGATCAACGTGAGATGATTGGTAGTTGTATGAGGTTCTTGTGAGCACACATGCATTGTATTGTTTCATGATTCCTTGGCTTATTATACAATAGAGATAGAGGGGTTTTTAGTAGTTTCTTTCCCTAGGAAAATATTGTGTTGTGCAATTGATTTACTTCTTTCTCTTATTTTCATGTGATTGAGCGATCATGATTTATATTCTGCAAATATTGTAAAAGGATTTAGTATCTTGTTTTAGTACATTGCATGATTAGGTTGAATCCATTGGTGAAATTTTTACATGGTATCAAAGCACCAGGAATCAAAATAGTGGGGAAGAAATTGAGTTTGTGTTGAACAATATTCAAATTTGCAGGTACATTCTTTGGAGCTAGCAGCTGACCATGATGTCTTTCACTGGCTTGAGACTCGAATATGAACTTGAGGGAAATTAAAACTATATTTCATGGAAAGATAGGATGGAGGCAGTATTGGAGGAGAATGGGTTGAAGGAGTTCATTGACACTGATATCCATGAACCCAATTAGGAAGATGTTGCGCAACATGAAGTATGGAAGAAGAATGTCGCAATGGTGAGGAAGATCTTATTAGAGGGAGTTCGATATCATATTGTCTCGAGTCTCCATGGAAAGGAAAATCCATATGTTATGTAGATGGCCTTGACAGATTTGTTTCAAAGTAGCAGTGACCACAAAAAATTGGCACTCAAGGACAAGATCAGGAAAATCAAAATGGAGAAGGGCGAGACAATCCAAAAATACTTGGCCAAGTTCACTAAATGTCGAGATGAGATTGGAAGTGTTTTGATTATTGTAGATGATCATGACTTGGTGAGCCTAACACTTCTAGTCCTTCCCAAGAGTTAGCATAGTTACCAGGAATCTGTGAATGGGAGGGAGAAGTTACAAGATTGGGAGCATTTGTTGTCCAATTTGGTACAAGAAAAGTTTCGGCAGAATACCAAGGATGGATCCTCATCCAAGACTGATGATGAAGAAAATTGTGCCTCTGATGGTAAAGCAAAGAAGGGAAAGGAAATAAGTATCATTTAGAATCTGACACCGGAAAATAAGGAAAGAAGCGAGACATGTCAAAGGTGAAATGTTTCAACTGTCATGATCATAAAAACTATGCCACAAATTGTCCACAAAAGAAGAAGAAAAGCAAGAAGGCTCCGCGAGCTGCAGCAGGTGAAGCTTTGGCCTCAAATTTTGAGTTTTACTTCTCTCTCATTGCATGCATGGTGTAAATTGTGATGGGATCTATGTGGTACTTGGATAGTGGAGCATATTTCCACATGACTGGAAAAAAAGAACTCTTTAGTAACTTGGAAGAGAAGGATCTTCAGATGCACATCAAGATGGGTGATGACGGGAGGTATAGTGAAACCGAGATTAGTACAATTACTTTCTAGAGATAGTTAGGTAAACCTTCCATATTAAAAGATGTTATGCATGTACCATGTTTGAAAAAGAACTTAGTTTCAGTTGCTATGTTGGAGGATCTTGGATATGATGTGGTTTTCAGTGAAGGAAAGGCATTCCTTCTTCACAAAGCCACAAGACAGGTAAAGAAGATTGGGGTTCGTGTGAAGACCCTCTACAAAATTTATGTAGATGGCTACGTGTGGTTGATGGTAAGATTTTGATTATTGTACTTTATGTTGATGATCTTAGGCTGACAGGTGATGAGCAGTTCATAACTTCTTGCAAGGAGGATCTTGCAGGAGAGTTTGAGATGAAGGACATGGGGCTCTTGCATTATTTCATTGGCTTGGAAAAATGGAAAATATATGGGGAGCTATTTGTATCTCAGGGAAAGTATGCCAAGGATATTATGAGGAAGTTCCACATGGATGGAAACAAACCCATGGAGACTCCTCTTGCAGGACACTGGAGGAAGGAGGATGCCACTTCAGGTGAGGTAGTGGATGCTATTGTTTACAGGCAGCTTGTGGGTTCACTTATGTATTTGGTGAACACACGACCATACATATGCTACGTATTTAAAAACTTAGTCAAGATATGGTTAAGCCTACCAAGCTCTTTTGGAAGGCTGGGAAGCATGTTTTGAGATATCTCAGGGGCACTACGGAGTATTGATTATGGTACATACAGATAGAGGGAGTGAAGCTTCAAGGCTTCAACGATGCAGATTGGGCAGGCACTCCATCAGACAGGAAGAGCACATCATGGGGCATCTTTAACATAGGATCAACATCAGTTTCTTGGTACAACAGGAAGCATAGATCAATTGCACTCAGTTCAGTCGAGGCAGAGTACATGGCAGCGAGTCAGGTCGCATGCGAGGCCATTTGGATGCGGAAGATACTTTTTGGTTTGTTTGGTCATTAGATGGATCCGATAGTGATACATTGTGATAATTTAATCCAGTATTCCATGACAGGTCCAAGCATATTGACATCCAATAACACCATCTTAGAGATTGTGTTTAGAGGTGAATTATGTTGTGCAGTACATTCCGAATGCCGATAGTGCTTTCCAACCACATATTAGTGTGATTATTGGTCGTGCATGCAATAAACAGGCTTCAGGTCTCCTGGAAAGAACTCTATGGGTCCTCAGAAGAAGAGGTAGCATCCATTATTGTTGCTAGAGAAGAGGAACCAGTCTCTTCAGCTAGTCTGGCAGAAGAATAACATTCAGAAGGAATTGATCAAGAGGAACCCGAGGAAATAGAAATGGAAGTTGATCAGGAGGAACCCGAAGAAGTGGAAATGAAGGTTAATCAGGAGGAACCTGAAGAAATGAGAATGGAGGAGGTAATTGGTGACATAGCCGAGGCTGCTACACAAGAACCAGCCTCGCTTGAAGAGCCTACAGATGAAGAGATTATGGACATCGTGCAGGAAGTCAGGACTGTCATACAGTCGTCGAATTTTTTCAACAAAGAACAAGGGAGTGGAATTGCGGATAAAGAAATGGAAAGTGATGATTTTTTGAAAGAAATAAAATCACTTGCCCAAGAAAATATGGATGTTGATACAAGTGGGGGTGCTACACAAGAACCGCCCCTAATTCAGCTAGAACAGGAGGAGTCAGCCCGCGAAATCGACGTTGTCCCTCAAGAATTGGTACCGACTGTGGAAAAAGAGGCAATTCATGAGGAACATGAATGTAGAGAAGGAATAAACCAGGAAGTCGATATTGTCCCATAAGAACTAGTATCAAACCTAGAAGAAGAAATGGTGA